>VXBO01006058.1:165586-210608 GCA_013400135.1 Rhinoptilus africanus | reverse complement strand
TTTAAAAAATTTTGCTTGTTGTGAAAGAATTCAGGGGGGGGGGGGAGGGAAATAGCCAATTTTGGTGCACCATGTCATAACTGATTAAAAAGAAAATTCAATAAGGATAAAATAGATTTCCCACAGATTTTCCCCCACTTCAGAGGAGATCATATACATATAGGTACCCTCCCCCACCCCAAGTAAAACACTACCAGAACTTGCCAAATTTAACTTTCCAATTATTGTAAGTAGCAAAATTTGCGGAAGCTGTTTGCTTTTATTTAAATCCTCCAAAGGATTTTACTTATAGAAAAAAGCTCAGTGATGACTGCAGTAAAAAATAAACCTACTAATAAAAAAAAGTGTGGGTCACCCCCTTCTCCTTTCTTTTTCACACTACTAACCTCTTGCAATAATGAGGAAGAGCCTTTGATACAAACTCCCTCTTCCTATGTTCAGTAACTAACATCAAGAGCAGAGTTTCTGGAACAAAAAGAGAGGACAGTGGAAATTCAAAAGGTAAGAGCAGCATTTAATGGGGATTTTTGCTGAAGTGCTCTGTGTCATGAGCAAAATGATCTTTTGCCCAGTTTGCAGAATACTTCTTTTTGGAAGAAAGAAGAAATGTCAATGTCAAGTGCTACTGGCAATATAAAGGGTTGTTCCAAGCAGGAAAAAAAAATGAAAAGAAAGAAAAAAGTAAACATTTGCATTTTTCCTACTGGCTACAGTTATGGGGCTCTGGCAAAGTACATTGCAAAGTAGATCTTACAAAGTGTTCGGTAATTTTTATTAAATAGGAGCAAAAGCAAAATGGGTAAGAGTGAAAGTAAAATTACATTCTTGTGTTGCACATATGAAACCCAAGGGAGCAACTGGTATTCCAAGCACTGGTTGTTACAAATGATTTGATGAAAGACCGGTAGCTGTTAAACTTTAATGCTTTTCTAGGCTTTATACAAATTCTCTGAAGTCAGAAGTTCACTGCAGCAGGTGAAAAACCAGGCAAGCTTCCCGAGCCCTCATTTTCTCTCATTTAAATGCAACCGTTTACACTGCAAGTTCGCATACTGTAGCCCCACAATAAAGTAAGCAGAACCATAATTTGCTATTTAGAGTAGCTCATCTTTCCATACTGATTTAGCACTAAAACTAACCATTATGCAGTTGCAGAGATTTAAAAAAAAAAAAATCCATTGCTTACATAACACATTAATTATATTTACAAAACACATACTGTTCCTGTTCCACTATCTCAGAAAAGTTTCAAAAGCAGAAAAACAGCAATGTTGGAAAACAAAATATTTTATTTTCACCATAAAGTTTGACTAATAACTAACTGGCACTCTCCAAATGGAGATTAACAATGTTGAACCAGATGTTCTCTATTTTACAAGTGTCTATGTCTCAAAAATATCCAAGACAGATATCCTTTGGAAAATCCCACCTCCAGAGTTCAAATTCAAGCTTAAACAAAACAAAACCAAATTGAACCAGTACCCTCTCCCCCCTTGCAACCTCCACAGCATGCGACACTTCTTCATGCTGTGTGTATCAGTACAAACTGAAAAGTGAGTTAAAAAGTTATGTGTGTGCATAATTATGTGAAGTCTTAGAGATGAGTTGTAATGAGAACCTCAGTTGTAATGCCCTGATTCACCTAACATTTCGGCAAAAAATTAACTTCCGCGATGTGAGTCAGTCTCCGTGAAGTTGTCCAATACTGAACCAAGAGCTTTGACTCCAGTTAAAATCAAAACCAGATAGATTTGCTCCAGCTCTAGTCTATTAGGAGTTGGTTGAAATTTTCATGAGAATAGGAATTTCCATGAGGATTGAATTTCAAAGAGCAGACAACTTATAAGAATTGCTAACCTTGAAATATTTCCCTTGGAATCTTATGGCATATGGATGTCATTTCATCTGCGCCCATTTTTTCAATGCAACCTTAGATTACACTGGACCTAAACCTATTTACTCAATATTTTTAGGTAAGCACCAGTGAGAATGCCATCTGTATTTCCCCATGTATAGAGCCTTACAAACTCCTAAAATTTAAATTTAAGCCTAGCAAGCTGGTTAATCTGCACGTGTGGTAGTCTCAGATCTGCTACAGCTATGTTTACCTAAAGGAGAGAATCTAAGGGGAAATGAACATCAGGACTGTGTTATAAATTCTGAAGATCATCAAAAACACTTGACATAGTCATCTCTAGTAGTCTCCTTAGCTGACCAAAAGCAGTGTGACATCATCACACTTGCGTACTTTCAAAACTAGATGAGCTTCTGTATTTTAAGTATCCAGCAAAGGACTACATCACGTATCATCAGGAGTGCTGTTATCATTGGTTTATAGTAATACAGATATGCAGGTCAAAGCACTGATGACAGATTTATCAGTATTCTAGGATTAAAAGTGAATTTAGCCCTAACCACATAGGAGGTGCCAAAGAAGGAGGTGCCAGCCAAGCCCTAATCACATAGGAGGTGACAAAGAAGGAGGCGTCAGCTAGGGGGCTGCATGTTATTCAAAAGAAAATAGGAAATGCCAAGTCAGAGCACAGATACCTAGCAAAATTATTGCAGTCTATTAGTCAAGTTTTGCTTTCTTCAGAATTCAGCCTGACGGCTGTATTGATAGTGTAACAATGGCTCTTGCCAAACCAACATGCCATTGTCAGCTTCATTCTATTCACAGCTGACTCAGCAAAAGCTACGGTTATACAATATTTTGCATTATGAAAGTCTCTTCTCAACTACCTATAATTTTGTGAGTCTTCCACCGATTAATCTGAACATTCCCATTCCGCTTACGTGCCCTGGGACAGTCTTCTGGAGTGCTTCAGCACAATTGTTCCACTGCTCCCTGAAATTAGAGTATCTTTGCCCCATCGACACATTCAGATGATAATGCCTAGAACTGTAATACTTAAGAACAAGGACTAAAAGCTTTAAGATTCTGGACTTGTATAAAATCAGTTTGGAGATTAGGATGAGGAGCCAGTGGATGGAGAAAGAAAAGAGGAAAAGGTCTGATCAGACCTCTAGCAAAAGAGTTCATGTCTGCAGAACAATAACTTCTTCACTGAGTAGACAACAAGTTACAGGTGCTGTCAGTCCAAAACTTGTGACAGAATTCTCTGTGGGATCAACTCTGTGAAAACGCATCTTGTGGAAACACATTGATGTTGTTCACAGACAAGTAATTTTTGTATTCAGTTTTCTTTAAAAACCAACCAGCCAATAATAGCCAAAATTCTTTAAAGCATCAGCCACTTAAATTTATTTTCCCTGATAAATCAAGTCTAAACACCTCAGACTGGAGCCACAAACTCAGAAGAAATTCTTGCACCAACTTCCCTGCACTTCTATGATATTTTATAAAATGGGGGAGTGCCCATATCACCCTGTGGAGCTGCTCTGAAAACAAAATGTCTTAACTAAGATCTCTGAAGCCTAAGCATTCCAGAAGGCACCCTTGAGAAAATTCAGTATATATCACAGATAAAGAGGAGGGTTTGAACCTCAAATTATAAACAGTAGTATGCTCAAATTAAATGGAAGAGGCATCCAACTACAATTGCATGCAGCTACAAAAGGAGTCAGTCTGTCCAAAATATGTGTTAAATCATGGCCACAGTTAGGCTAAACATTTCTAGATTTCTTCCCCTTCTTATTTTGCTTCCTGTATTAGTTGCTGATAAAAATACTTTGCCACTACTTAGCTGGGCAGAGAAAGAGACAAAGCCAAAACCCAAAAAGCTGTTACACAGTTTATTTACTTAAAAAAACATGTTTTCATTGTAATCTGAACAAGGCTCAATAACTACATTCTGGGAATTAAAGATTCAAACTCAGTGTTCTTAATTTGTATTTTTCCATAGAGCCAAGCCTTTCAGAGATGCTGCATGGTCTAGTGGTGGTCAGAGGCAAAGACTGGGAGCCTTTAGGATACTGGGTCCTAGTCCAAATTCACAGCACTGACTCATAGTCTGGGACAAGTCACTTGCCCTCCTATGCCTCAAAGAGTCCAGCTGGAAAATGCAGAAAGAAAAGCAGCAACCCTGAATGAGAAACAGTTATTATGACTAAGATCAGCTCCCGGATAAATCAAACATCAAATAAAATGTGTTTTCCATATGGAAGCTGCTTTCCTAAAGTGGAATAAAATGTAAATGCCTGTCAATTATAATGATCTGAGAAGTGGTGAGAGAAGCAGCTCTGTGACAGACCAACAGGAAAGACTCAGCTAGGAATGAAGGACAGTTTTTGAGGTGCAGAGAAATGGGAGACGGAAGGTAGTCAAGCATCTGGCAGAAACAAAGGTGAAACCATGATTTGAGGAGGTCAGAGACAACAATGTGTCTGAGTCAGAAAAGGTCACTCATTCAATATTCCAGCTGTAAGACTAAAGAATGCAGAAGAAAGATTTTTCAGTGCAGAGATCACAGATGCAAGAACATCTAAAAGGTGGACTGTTATATGAAAGTGACACTGACAGATATGATAAATCCTTCCTCTCAGGCCAAACAATTTCTCATCAACTTTTGATTTTTACCTTTTCCTTCTCTCTTGCACTTCTCTAAGCAGTCATCCCCATTTCCCTGAGTTTCCATCCTGCCCAGGAATCCTTTTTTCACTAAATTTCAATAGGTCAATTCTAACTTTAATAATACTGCACTTCTCTACATATTGGACAAACTGAAGAATTGTGATATTCAATGTTTTTTCTAAAACCCTCACATCACAAGGGATGAGATATTCCCTAGGAAACTCTGCAGACAGGTCTTAGACTGGCATGTTTTCCAGCAGATCCAAAAGCTGTTCAGACAAAAAAAGATCACAGATCTCTTTCTGCTACTCTGCTGCCATACAAACATCATTACATAAGCCTGAGATAGAAAGCTCTATGCTTTGTTTCCATATAGAAGATGAGTCTTGAGCCCAGGTCCCTCATCTGTCCTGGACCACGCACTAGCCCACCAGAATTCAAGTAAGACTGCTCCAAGCACATCTGTGTGAGAAGCTAACCAGCTCCTCAAGTAAAGGTAGAATAAAGATTACATTTCCTCTGTTCTGCCTCTCCTGAGCTGTGTTTTCTGCATGTTTTTATGACAGAAAGCCATGCCATTAAAATACAGTGTTTTTGAAAAAAACATACTTTTTACACTAACAGAACAGCTGAAGTAGCATTGTCATTCCTTATTGCTATTTACATGAGGCTCATATGAAGGTGAATAGATGAGACTGCTAGTAAAACAGGCGAGTTTTAAAAAATTAATACCTTCTAGAAGCACACAAAATCTAAACCACACAGCATCATTTGAACTTGGAACAGATACTGATCTCATGCACGACCACAACCTTTCAGATTCACCAGTTGGTTGAGACCTCATGATTTTAGAGAAAACGAAAAAGTACAAAAAGGTCAGATGTCCTTGAAGTAGCGTAGGCTAGTCAGTCAGACTGTGACAGTCAGGGAATTGTGAACCAAGTGAAAGAGATAGAGTCTGAGTGGCAGCCACCTACAGATTGCACAGTGAACTGTTTAAAGAAAGAAATTGATTTCCTTGGACTGACTTTACAGAGCCAAAACAAATTATGAAAGTGTTGAATGAACAGCACTATCCAGTTCAAGCTGTAAACATCCCATCAGGAAGTCCACTAATATAACTGACCAAAGAAGCAGCTCCTGTGGAGATTGTTAAAGCTTGTTCAAAACATTAAAAAGTAAACACATGCAGAACTTCTGTTTAAAGAACTTGGCAGAGCAGAGGCCTGTAGCAGTGGATGCCCTCACAACACACCAGCATTGTCATTACAGTGAATTAGAGGATTCTCTGGAGTTTTTACTGGTGTGGGGTAATTCCTAGGGCACAGGACAAGCCAACAGCAGTTATGGCATGACAAGGTGAAGACACACAAAGCAGCGAGGAGTGTCACTTTACTGTGTGGCCTCGGGCAGGTCCACAGGGTACACAAATGCACACTGGCAGCTTCCTACAACAGTACAATACAACTTCCAAAATACCGTGGTGAAAACTATCAATAGTGCCGAGTCTTTTACAGGCTCTGAAGATGGTACTGACAGTTCCTCACTTTCATCTAGCCAGGAGAAAACTGAGGTAAAAAAAAGCTTTTTAAGAGTTATAGTAAAAACAATTTAATGAAAAATAGGGAAAGGGCAGCAGCTGAGCAACTGTCTAAACGAGGCAGCATTGAAGGCCTAGGCAACCTACAATCTTGCAGTCAGCAAACAATACAAAGAATTAGACCTGCTAACCACGACTTGACCAGGTACCTCATCTGATGAAGAGAAGAATATGAAACAAGGAATTATTTTAATTTATGGTTAGTCCTGCTGTCAGTGACTCTCCTTTGACAGGAAAGTGGGAATTGTTCTCTAAGCTCAACGTAAAGCTCTCTCCTGATAGTATCCTTAGCAGGACAGTATCCAAAGAAAACACTTGAGAACCCCAATGCAGACAAAAACCAAGACAAACTTCTTGTTGGAATTATTACAACTGAATTCCAACTCTTTCTTTTGTTTTCATCATCTGTTCCTTTACCATTCACAAGTAAGCTACTATGTATTTAAACACTCCTGTTATGGCAGTTAAAGACACAAACGGTTAGGTGAGTCACTAGAAGAAACATCTCACTGCTCCTCTAGACCAATGGCAAAACTGAAACTATTGCAGCTGTCTTTTTGCAAAAACTAGTGCAAGGCTTAACCGCTCTGACTTAAGAGTTGGGACTGCAATTTACCACTTCTCCATTCCCTTATGGGAACACACTAATACTACTAAATTATTTTCAGCCTTCCGAGCAGTCAGATGATCAGGTTCTTGCACTTTTTGGTGTGCTTTCTGTTAACACAACAGATACGCGCACTAGTGCACATGCCCTTTCTCTGTGGTCTCAGTGCCAGTCTCAGCTTTTCTGTTGTTCAGCCCTTATTTTAAATGGCTTCAGTTTAAACTCCATGTCAGTTCCCAGAAGGCTGGTGATTCCAGTAATTAACCAAAGTAAGGAATGTTTATGAAGTAAAAATGTAAGACTAATGTTTACTCTTAAAGGATACTATTTGAAAAAGAAGTTCAAAGCCTCTACTGCATTCTATGGATAAGATCAGGAAACACTGAATTAGTAATGGTTTAACCACTTTGGAAAAAATGTACAAATTTTCCACCATTGTCATCCAAAAATATTTTACATGTTTTTATGTCAAGTCTAAACAGAATGTTTCTGAAATCACCTTAATGATTTTTCAATCTTACTTACCTTGCAAGCAGTGCCAAAAGGCCAAAATATGACTAAAAATTCTCTTCCCCAAATATGCGCAAATGGATCAGTAAGAGGTTAATACGAGAAATCAACCTTTTTTTTTTCAGGTTTTCCAGTGAAGATTTGAATTCTCAAGAAGCTTGGGAAAAACTGACACCATTTTAGGTGCTTAAATCAACAAAAGTCAGAATTTCAGCATTCTTGAGGCAGGCAGTGTGCTTTCTTTCTATGCTGACACACTGTACATCAACATAAGTAACAAATAAAATTATTTAAACAATTATAATAAATAACAAATGTAGCACATTCGCTCTATTTGTAAAATAATAACAAACAACAAATTACAATAATTAGAAAAGCCTTTCACAAGCAATACAATACCTATGCCTGTCTGTCTCCCATCCTAGAGTAATTTCCATTCACTAAATAATCTGATCACTCCAATTGACAGCAGCCTGAATGGAAAAATGGATTGTATTTATCAACAGTATTATTCTACTTCAGCCAAAACACTATGAGAGAGGAATATAGTCTAATTTATGAATTGGTAATAGATGAGTTTGACCTTCTTTTACATAGCTTCAGTAATGCATCTCAGTGCCTATAATTTTTTGCTATTTGTGATGACCTATAGGGAGAAACATCTAACAAAAAAAGCGAGTCACACTTGTTTTTTTACTAATATTTTGATTTTCTCAAAAATGCGTGAAATGCCCTGCATAACAATTACTATATGTTTAGGAGAACTGACGATAAAAACAGGAGACCTATTTAGAAGTTTTCGCCTGTTAGGACTTGCCATGATAAATTAGACCCCGAACATTACTTATGCAAGAGATATTTATAAGAAGAGAAATACTGCTCTTCCGTTGTCTTGCTGAAGTTCATTAAAACAGACAACAAAATGAAAAGTACTGTATTGCATTAACATCGTTAGTGCTGCAGCCTAGTTTCAGTAGAATACTCTTAGTAACACTTGTTTCCAAATGGAAGAAGAAAATAATGTGTAAAACCACTGGCCATGTTCAGAATAGCAGAAAAAAATAACCTATCCTTCCTAGTTCTTCATCTGCTACACCAGCTCAGCAACTAGAAGCAATGAAGGGCCACATCAGCATTAGTTAACTCTGTCTTCAGTTAGAAATTTCCACAGGATTCTGGTCTAAACTGCACCTCACAAAAACAAACAAACAAGCCAAACAACAACAACCACCACCTCTGAAATACTCTTCAGCTCACAGGTTATACAGCACTTCAGAAGACTGTACATATGTTGTACCTCTGCACAGATTCACACAGAGCTCTCAGGGAAGTGACAGAATGCTTAAAGCCATCTCTCTGCTTCTCTCATGCTAGGCTGCATCACAGTGTCTAAAGTCACTTGCTGATGACATTACAGAAGGCTGTGCAGAGTCTAAGTGATGACACAGCCTATGGCTTTCATCTCCAGTGACTTTCCTTCCACTAACCCATCTCCAAAAGTGCTGGAAGAGAATTCTCAGAAGAGAGCCCTCCTCACCTAGACCTAGAATCCTGAAAGGTGTTGTACTGCTCTGTGATTTTTAGCCAGCATAAAGGGACCAAGGAAAGACTTATATCCATATCTATAAATTAGGTTATAACCAAAACCTTCAGAGAAGATCTGTAGCTCATGTTACAGATAACTGATGTGCTATATGACACTTTATGCCAGCACTAGTAGGAAGCTACTGCCACTGAAATTCCCTGCCTGTATTCTGGAAATTCTACTTTTGCTTCCCTGGCTTCTTCCCACAACAGCCTGAAAGCAGGAAGAAGGCTCATGCTTGCTGCAGCAGAGCTACCCCATGAGTTAAGTATTCCCAATTCCTGGAAGAGGTGTACTTGGTTAAGATACTGCAGCAAAACTGCCCAAGATAACAAACACTTGCAACTATCAGAAAAGACATGTAATTCATTCGTTCCATTTATTAGATACAAGCCTTCAGAAAGTGGGAGGAGATAGGGCAGTGATCCTAATGACAATCACAACTCACATCACAAGCTTGATCACAATCTCAACTACAACTACGGGCTTAGCAGCACAGATTTTGAATTGTTGCAGGTGTCCACCAAATTTGATATTTCCTCATTCTCTCTCTTTGTTCTTCACAAACAACACAATTGCTAATTTCTTCCCTCTGTTTTTAACTGTTCTTTGCTGAGTAATGCAAGAATAGCAATGAATTATTTGAAATAATTAAACAATTCCTTCTGCAAAGAGCACATGCCTCATACAGAGATCAAATATAGCAATTTTAACAAAAAACATTATTTTGTTTTCCATAAATGAAAAGTTTCAAGAGTGTTTTAATTATATGACAAGCTCCCAAAACAGGCTCCCAGCTCTTACACTGCATAAGGTTCAAAAATTTAAACTTTTTCTAATGTAAAAATCAGTAAATATATGTGATACTAAAAAAATACATTTCAGATAATGTTATGTTATGTTAGTTGTTTTTTTTTTTTAAACAGGTGTAGCAATTCTGGGGAGCCCTAAATTACAATTTATGAACAGTCAGGGACAACAGCCTTAAATCAGTTGTTTCTGATTCCAAATTTAAGTCTGAAAAAGAAATGCTGCTGCTTCCTAATAGATTGAGTCTCCAGACTAGGAGGAAGGAGAGAGTAGGCATAAGGAATTCCTTTTCGTGGAAAAGAAGCTGAATTTATTACAGGCTCTTCAGTTTCTCGTAAGTTTCCACCGTTATAAAATAGTTTTGCACAAACTGTTTTTGCCCACACATTTTTGTTATCTAATAACTAGGTGAAAATTGCATCAACTGATTTTTCATTCCTAGGAGTCTTATACTTCAGATACACTTGTAAAACCTGCTCAACTCAAGACTATATCATGAGATGACATAGACTCAAACTTTAAACAAATACATAAAGCCATGACCCATTTGTTTTGATATTCTGCAATGTTCCAGACAGGGAGAAAAGCCATCACTGAAACCATGAGACATACGAGACTTCACAATTTATTAAGAAGATTAGCTGGGTTTAGTTTGTGCAGTAATGATTAGTCACTGAATATGTGTTGGTTTGAAAGCCTAAAAGGTCAGGGATCAAGGAATTATTTGGCTTAATTGTGCTTAGGTTTTTTTCTGTCTTTTAAGTGGTTAAAACTTCCTTTAAGTCAAGCAGAACTTTGCAGACACGGAACTCCAAGTATATTCCTCACAGAACAACAAATGCACCTTAAATATAGCATGTTTTTTCACTTTTGGATTATATTTGTAGAACTGCCTGCTGTGAAATGACAAAGTTCATGGTTCATCTGAACTTTTGAACTCAAGTGAGTATTTGACACAGCAAAACAATCTAAATGAACCTAACACAAAGTTTTCATAGTTTAAACCTAGCTTTCAGGCCTTTGTCTGGGGCAATTGGGTAGGAAAGTTCTTTATTGATGTTGTAAAAACTACTAGTTTAATAACAGGCAGAGAGAGTGGAGAGATCAGTGGAAAGAGCACCTTAGCATTTCTGAAATAGTGCTGGTTTGGTAGTTCATTGAACTTTACCTGACCCCATTACGAAGGCTTCCCCAGGACAAGTTGTAGCTGCATTTGTGACAAGACTGAAGCTTCCTATCTTATTTCAAATAGGCTCCAGGGCTGGGAGTTCACAGATAAAGTTAGTTTAAAAAAAAAAAAAAGTACTCTGCACACATGAATTCACTTGGCTCCCTGAACTGCTATTTCATTTTTACGTTCAGGCTGGATTCTGTTTATTATGGAGAAGCTGAAATCTTTTTTTTTCCAAAAGGAAAAAGTTTGTCACCTGCATTCCTGACATATACCAGAAAGAGTCTTTAAAAAAAAAAAAAAAAAAGGGAAAACACATTGCACTTAAGATTCCTATGCTGATGTTCCTCACAGACCCTAGATCTGGGCCTGCCTTCACACAAGTCGTATGATCCCTTCTTAACATTACTAAAAATTCTACAGCAGTCTCAACTCATGCTTTATCAATTTTAGATCTATCAACCAACACAACTTGGAAAATATTTCAAGGCTTTTAAAATTACTTTTAAGACTGAGCAATATACCCCACATTTCAAGTTCACAATCAGATTTGTAAGTTACTAGTGCGTATGAATAACAAAGCTTTCTGACCACATTAGAAGTGATGACTACATACCCCATAAGGTTCAAATGAGCCTTAGAATATCAACAGAGGAGTGATAAAACCCTACAACTGTTCAGCTCCCTCTAAATTCCCTGTGAAAAGAATCATACTGCACAAGAACCTGTATTTCACCAGCCTGTAAGACTGGAGTCACTCACTACTTCGTTCCATCCAAAGAGTGAAAAAGAGCAACCCAGCAATTACTTACAGAGAGCAGCTGTAATAATCACTAACAACGTTACAGTTAATGCCACCTCTCTGATGCGGCTCACTAACAAAGTTATATATATGGTTTTATCCATCTTAAATATGACAGGAAGGCAGATTCGAGAATTACAAAGTTCCTAAACCAACTTAAAGACATTTGGTATGACTAACTTCCTTTTCCAACTAAATCTTACAAATTTACCACTTAACATCAAAGCCTACTTATATAGCTCCATTTCTAACCTTTCCACTTCATTTGTTGGCAAGTTTTACTTCCAAGATGTCTGCTTTTTCTTCTGTTCACCCGAGAGGAGAGCATTCTGCAGGAATGAGGAAAGGAAANCCGCCCGGCCCCGGCTGCCGCCGCTGCGGCGCTCGGCGCCTCTCAGGTGTGCGCGACCCGGACAGCAGCATCGGACCCACCACAGGCTTCTTCACAATTAACTAAGCAAGCGTCACCCTCTGGGACGGCTCTCTGGGACTCGCGCTCCGCTCCTGATCACCCAATTAACAGGTTATACACGTGCAAGGGACGATAGGGAAGAGCTTCAGCTGTCACCCAAAGCCAACTGCAGACCCGGTTAATTTCAAACAGCCAGACAAAGGGATGCCTTGTACCTGCAGTTAACAGTCCCGTTATCTTCTTTTACCACTTGCAAAAGGCACTAAACCCGCGAGGCTTTTGCAAGGGAGGACAACCCCCCGCGGGCCCGTCGCGGAGTCAGGCACCGGCTGCGCTGGCAGCCGAGGCGGCCGGCCCCCAGCAGGGAGAAGCCCCGCGCTCAGGGGAAGGCAGAGCAGAAACGAGCCCGTCGGCGGGGAGAGGACAGCGCCGCCGCCGCGCCAGCCGGGCCGGGACGGGAACAGACGGGCGCTCCTCCGGGTGCCCCGGTAATGGCTGCGCCCTGCCCGCATCTGGGCGATGCCGCGCGCCCCTCAGCCCAACGGCCCCTCAGCCCAACGGCCGCCCGGCCGCCGCGCGCCCCGCGCCGCCTCGGAGGAGCTGCTCGGAGACGTCCTCCCCTAAAGCGGCCGGGCGGGCGGGCGGCTGCCGCGGGGCGGTAGCAGCGTTGGCTGGAAATGGTTGTGGTGTCCGCAATTTGGAGTCCAGCCCTCCCTTTTGACCAGGGAGTCCCGTCAACGACAGCTGAGGATTTTTTTTGAATTTACGTATTTTCAGTTTCAGGGCCGGCCTGTGCTCTACAGTGCCCTCAAACATGTGAAGTCAGTGACAGCGAGTGAGCCCCTGATTGACCATTTGAAGGGCAACACCCTACCGAAATTCCATATAGGGACCTGATGTAAAGCAGTAACACTTTGTACACTCCCATACTTGTATTGTTATTAGAGATTTGAAAAATAACCACCTGAATCGTTGCTTGATTAGTTCTGTGTATTCTCTGTGAAGTATCTAAATTCACACCCTATGAACTAACCTTCCAAACTTTTCAAGGGATGAAGTTGAGTGTCGCCATTCCCCTCCCCAGTTGTTGACCACCCCCGAAACGTTCCCTGTGGAGAAACACAAACCCCACCAACCCCGACCCAAGGTGCCATACGCACCCCGCAGCTCTGCCTTCCCGAATGCACCCCGCCGTTTGTAAGCGGCTGCAGTGCTAAGTAAGCCTTGCTGGGCATTGCTCTCCAGTCAAGCCTTCTGCAACACAAGGAGGAGAACTTCTTTTCACCTCGCAGTTGTGGGAGTGATTTTGCTGCCCCTCTGTGAAAAGGCTGTGGGCTGGGATTCCTCTAAACTGGAGCAGGAGTGGCTGTTGGCACCCATTCTGTGATCCAGGGAGAAAGTCACCTCTGGCATCTGGAATGATAATGAACAGGAAAGATTTTGTTGCCAGCCCCCCTGAGGCTGCTGTTACCTTCACAATGACAGGTGCGGATGACCAATATGTGTTTAATCCTTCAGATTCCCTTGTTGTTCTTCTGGGAAGTTCAGAACAGTATATCAAACCTGTTCCCCAACTGAAACACTGAATCCTCTGTGAGACTTAGGAAGTTGACCCTTGCTCTGTAGACCCTGTGTGTGCCCCTGCTCTCCCATTTCTTTCTAATTTGTTGTAGGACTTGTACTGGCAACCTATTACAGAAGCATCAATCAAATCAGTTCCTAAAATGGCTTGTTAGCCTGCTGTGTTGATGCATGCATTTTTAAGAGATTTGGAAGGAGAAAGTTTAGAAGGAAGCAGTGCCACTGAAGTGTGTGGGGCCAGTTTTATTAATTCTGGAGTAAGGAGAAGCAAAGTAGCAAATACACATGAACATGCACAGTGTGGTGTTTGGAATTATGCAGCCAATGCCACTAGCTTTTTAAAAGTCAGTGTTTAGATAGGACATCTTTAATCACACAGAATCTCCGTGCTTGGTGCTGAAGGAAGGGCGAGTCTACAAGGCCATTCAAGATAGCCACTAGATCATGCAAGTCTTCAATTTATGTGCTATTTTGTGTAGCTATTTCATAAGCTACAGGGAGCGGTAAACAACTCTGGCCTCTGGGATATATAGTTTTTACGCAGTTTTATTACTTATTCTTCTGTTGGCGTCACTGCAGGTCCTAGCAATGTTGCATAAACGCAAAGCAGAAAAAGTCTCTAAGTCCCTGCCCCAGAGAGCTCTACTATTAAATAAAAGAACAAATTACCACACAGCTTTACAACAGAACACCAGAACAATACTCGTCAGCTTGAGGAGCAGGCATCTCAGAACCCCAGCAGCCATTTGTTGGCAATTTTTTTGTAGGCATTGTATCTAAGGGCAATGAAGATAAATAGGTTGCACTTCTTTAGAAGTTCTTAATGGAGGTTCTGCCAAATATATGGATGAAAGCTCTCTGCTGCTCTTTTGAAAATGTAACAAGTGGAAAATAGACACTGGCATCATTAACAGATTAAAAATAGGAGTCGACCTTTAAATGCTGAATGAGAAGCTCATATAAGCGATGAAACTCCTTAAAAGAAAAGAAAAATCACTTATGCTGACTTCAACTATGGAGAGAATGATTGTGAGAGAGGTGAATGAAATAACAGTGTAGGAAAATAATTGTTAGCCATCTTTCTGAACAGAAATGAATGGAGAAGAACTGAATTCATAAAAAACGGGAAAAAAGATATGTTAGAACCTGAGATATGAGTGGGTGAGAGTTTCATTAAAAGGTTTTAGCTGTGTAGGTATCTGGAGATCATGGATCAGGAAAAATTTGTAAGATAAATATAGTGCCATGGTCAACACTGATACCAACTCAAGTATGTGGTGTCATGCAGACAAATGGGTGAGGGTTTGTTATGTGGGACTCAGCTGGTGCTCATGATCTGTGGACCAGTTCCTTGAACGAGACTCCAGCTGTGATCATCTCCTCTTTGGCAGCTAATTACAATGATTTGTCTTCATGTTGGATGTTGCCCTGTGGTTTTTCTCTACCAGTTTTGAACCATTTTGGTCAGTATTAGAGGTTAAAGTGTTAACACAGTTAGAAATACAGACTTGGCACTCAAGTAGTTCCAGGCTATAAACTGCAGGGCAAAGACTATTATGTTTCATAACCATAACAATGTTTTTTATGGCTAGGATTTGAAAGAATGTATGTTAAGTCTGTATTCAGATTTGTCTGAAAAATAAAACTCTGAAAAACATCGTATAGAAGCTAGTTATTTGGTTCCTCCCATTGATCTCATTGCATTTCTCTAATCACCAATTACACCTTTTATTAAGTGTGATGTAACTGAATCATGCTCTAAGTCCATTATTCAAAAGCACAGGATCGGTGCACTATGAGAGATATAAAGAAATGCACTTATACCTTCCACGGTTATCACTGTAACTACAAAGATGTATTTTTCATACATTTAAACCAAAGGACATTTTTTATCTTCTCTTTCTGGTATTTCCTGTACTGCTTTTATGTAATCAGTACCAGCTGTATTGTTAATACAGCTCCCAGCAATGTAGATTTCCAGCTCAAATAATTGACAGCTTTCTCCACTGACCTCATCCTCTATTGAGGCATCGTCTCTAAAACACTTTCCACAGACACACTCTTACTGTTTGCATACTCTTAACTCCTGCCTCTGGTTACTGTACTGTCAGATTACGTTTGGGTCTCTGTCCATCCATTGTTCTGAAGTTTCTGGAAATTAATGCAGTGATGTTGCTACAGTATTATGAAATGTACTTATCTTGGTCATTCTGTCATCTATTGAGAGACTGTGATTTTTGCAGAGCATCCTTTTTATTTAATGTTTGTGATTGTTTTGTCACCAACTGTACTTCCTTTATCAGTACCTAATACTGCTCTTGTATTAAAATCTTAACAAAAACTCAGGGATCTATACAGGCCACTAAGTTTTTGGTGAGACACGTGTTGACTTTAGCCAATTTGTGATCTCCTCTCTTGATTTTGTTGTGTTTGCTGCTCTCTTAATTCTCTCAGGTGTATGGTTACTCACTTAAGGACATACACAGCTGACCAAGGTCTGCCCTCCCAATGAGTTTTCAACAGAAAAGGTAACATCGCAGTCCCTTCAAACCCTGTAGTTGTGGGTGGCGTCAGCACTGCCCTTGCTGTGACCAGACTGCCCTGACATGCTCTCAGATAAAACTCTTAAGGATAGATGAGGTAGCCCCAATAGTTCCTCTGCCTGATCTTTCAGCAAAGATTTCCCACAAGATGATCCTACGTCTTTTATCTGTACTGCTGCAACTGCTTCCCCTAACTTGTTTGTGGCAGTACCTTTTCCTTTAGAGTCTTTGGCTTATACATTTTATGTGTTTCACATCTCTCCGTCTGATCATGTTTGTTTTCAAATCTGTGTGCAGTCTTTAGAAGTTGTGTGTCATTAAAACCAGCTAGTACCAATCATTGTTAACTGCTGCCTCCTTTTGCAATGAGGCATGCTGTGCTGCCTCTGGATCTATTGCCCCAATAAACATCACATCTGTGACCTCACCTCATTCTCTTCGATAGACCTCTGTGTTTCTCTCTTGGGAAGCACATTTTTTGCAGTGGGATTTTCTTTATCTTTTGAACACAGTTTACCATACTTTACCACGTGCTGGCAGTTTTGCTTTTAATGGGATGAATGGCGCTCCATTACTTACACTCCTTCCCATTTCTCTTCTGTCTAGGCTCAATGTGCAATTTCTAGTCTACCAAACCTTGCCCTTCCTTCTGTCTTCTAAAGCAACATCTCCTCCTGTCAAATTAATTTAGGGGCAACTGTTTAGCATAATCGTCCACTGGGCCTTTCTATCAGGTATCATCCAAACCCCACTTCAGTTGATTAAAAGACCCTTTCTGATATAAATGAACTCTGGATTTGACCTTTTAGTATTTAACCTGATCAAGTTAGATTGTACCTAGCAGAGCAGTTGATGACATAGTTTTTTCTATGTATAGGAAAGAGACCTCTATTTCAGAAGAGGTCTATTTCAAAAGACCTCTGTTGATCTTACAGTCACAAAATCAAACTTTATCCTACGTTTCACAAAAAGGCAAAACAAAACAGTAAAGATTCCAAATCCTTCTGTGAACTGATCTATGAAAGCAAGCATGCATACATATCATTGCTTTTCATGCAACAGAATGCACAACTGAAGCAGGAATTTGTTGTGAAATTTGTGCTTGTGATACCAATTACTTTATGCAGTAGGACCAACATCTTGCCTTACAACCTATGCAGTGTTGCTTAAAGATAGCAGGAATGCGTTATGGTATTATCTAGGGACTACTACTTTCACTCTTTTGATCTTCCAGTGAAGTAAGTGGCATTACTCACTTGAGTAGTGTAAGCAGAATTTATTCTCAAATGAATGTTTTCAATAGATCTGTAGGTCGACTTCACAAAAGACTGACTATCGTAACATTTTTTCAATAAACATCCATCATTGACTTTACATAATTTGCTGCTGAATTTTCTGCTTAATTTTAAATTTTTCTGTTTAGTATTTTAACATTTTTGTCTATCCAAAAAGTAAACAAAGGAAGAGGTGAAGGTGTTTCACAGACACAATTGCTTCAGGCAACTGTCAAATGTAAAATTCAGTGGAAAGCTTCAGCATGTCTCTAGTTTAACTCAGTTGAGGAATGCTGCAAAAACAGGTGTTGTCTGACACAAGCAATAATTATCTTTCACCTTGATGGATGTTAGTTTAATCTGTTTTTTACATGGTAGCTAGGTCTCAGCTGGGTTAATGCCAGATAGCAGATGAGATGTTTTGCGTACTTTGTGTATGACAATACCCCAGACAGTTTTTACTCCCTTTTTTTATTTATTATGTGGAATAGTTTTAATAGTCTCAGTGGTTTATCCATTAAATTTTAACACTAGATTAATTTTGTGTTACATTATCAATGTTTTTCAAATGAGCTCACAATTAAACTATTGGCTGTTGAACACTTTACTGGAAGAAAAGAGACTAATGAACAGAATATGCTTCTGAAATATGCATGGTTACCTATGCAATATTCACAAAGCAAAATGGCTTAAAATACATTAGAGGAACAAACTTAAGAAAAAAATCAACTTGTCATTCCTTTGCATATATTTAAACTAGAGGAAAGAACCCTGTAAGTTCTATCTTTAATCCAAAATGCTTTATTGCTTTCTAGTATCCAGTGATTACATTAAATCCTTCACCATATTAAGCCATTCCAAACTAAATTGCACCCTTCCTATGCCCTTGGGCACACTTTCTAGCCCCGTGGGTATGGGAATGGTCTATAAACCATGCTAACATTGAACTTGGCACAATTTCAGGGATTCTCTTTGCATAAAGGTAAACAAAGTTCTAACAGTTTCTTCAAGGTGTTAGGTAATAAATACAGCAAGTTAAACAAAAGGTATGCAGGGCCTCCTCATTTGGCAATATTTTCTACAGAGCTCAAATTGATAGATGTGTGGTATACCACCTTTCATGTACGATTTTTGGTGGTATTTCTTGCTTGCACACATGCGTGATGTTATATGTTGGAATGATTTCATACTAGCACTCATACTAGTCACAGCTGGCTGGTGACCAATACGAAAGTGTATACGAGTACCTGCTAATTTCCATCGGATTATATTGTCCAATACAGTGTCCTCTGTTTCTTAGGAGCTCCTGATGGATGAATTTTCTGAATGCTTTTGTGAATCAGCTACCTTCAGGAACGAGATGAGGTCAACATTCAGTGGTGCTGCACTGCTTCTCTACTTTACATTTCACCTCTTAATAGCTCTCACATGACACAGAATTTCAGCATGACAGTAGCCTTATGCACTGAAAATGGTAGGCTAATATTATCAGCATTGGTTGCCTCTGAACATACACCCTACTTCTCCCACTGTACAGAACAGCCAATGGTTTAAATACGCTCTTTGTAATACAGACTGCTCTTGTTGCATGGGAAGGCTATGAAGCTAGTTTAGCTAGCATTAAATATTTACTTCTAGTTTTCAGCTTCCTAATTCTTTCTCTTAAGAAGATTTGAGTTGAAAATTTTAAAAATTTTGGCATACGTGTTCTTCTCTCTATAGTCTGCATGCCCTAAAATACTCATTTATTTCACCTTCTTAAGACAGCTACTGTTTCTCTGGTGTTACGGTATTAGGCTAAAACAGTATGAAAGCACTGTTCCAAAGGACAGCACACAGCAGGAGCAGAAGACATGACAGCCTGAAAACCTGTGTTGAAAGCAGACTGTGGTCTGCAGAGCTTACAGATACACTAGGAAAAATTGTCCCAATGTCATCTTCCTGAAAGAGATTATTAAAAAGGATTTCTTAGCCCCCATGAAAGCAAAGTAATGAAGGAACATGGAGAACTCTCTATAAATAGTTACCAGTAAATTTGAATGCTCTAGGCTGGTGATGAATTTTATAACTTTGCAGTTTGCTTCAGACATAAAAGAAGTCAGGTAATACAGATGAAAAGATCACAAAGTGCAAAAAACATTACAAGAAAGACCTACACAGTAAGGCAGAAGCCTATCCACTCATCATAGAACAGGAAACAAAAAAAAATAACAGAGCAACCATCAAAGTTGAGGAATTTAATTTCAGTCAGGTACCTTCATGCAAAAAATATGGAAGTATTGTTATTTAAAAATCTTATCCCATATATGTTTTAATTTCTTACTATTAAAATGTGTATAATTCTTTTTCTCTAATATACTAATGGTTCTCCAGCATGAAATGATACCAGGATTATGTTTTCATTTCTAGAGGACAGCTCAAAACAAAATAAAACAAAAGTGCCTGAACTTGATGGCAACGTTTTATGTATTGGCTATATAAACATAGTTTCAGAGTTGTACATCCATTTTTTCATCTTTCAGGTTCCCCATTTCAACATGACCCTCAAACAACAAGCCTTGCACAGAGTACAATGGTTGGCCCGTGATTTTACACTTTATGGAAAAGAAACAAAAGATAAAAAGATATGACCACGTGTGCTTAGGTATTTAATAAAAATACTTATGGATATCTTTTAATTAAAAGTGAAGAGTAAGTCTTATAACAGGTGCCCAGGAATTTCTGTGAAAGACATTCATATGAAAGATTGGCCAGCTTTCAATATGGAATCTGGTTCTATTTTGTCAATGTTTTAAAGATGGCATTATGATTTATTTAGCAGCAGCTGGAGATATCATTACTAACATGTGTGCCCCTCCCAGGGTAAGTGTCGGAAACACTCAGCAGGCACCTCAGATACAATATTAATGTTTTTGGATGTTGCTACAATAGACAGAGGATGTTCATACCTGTAAAGCAAGAGAAGAAAAAACCCTGCACCTATGTAGATAAAAAATATGACAAAGCAGAAGGACTCAAATTCGTAATCAAATTTGTGCAACAATTTGTTAAGCATTTTTCATCCAAAACCTTGGGAGTTTCAGACTATGTAGAATCCTATGTCTTTAAAGAGTTTTCCTTTAAAAAGTTGAGATATAAAGCACATAAAGCACAGTAACCATACTAAAACTCCAGTAGTTAGGAGATGAGTTGAGCAGTTGAAAGTCTATGTTGAAGTATGTCATTCACCAGATGACTGGGGCAGTAATAAACTGAAGCATGCTGAGCCATATTTAAAATGGGAATAATAACACTTACTTTCCTCATTAAGAAAATGCAAAGAAAATGTACTGGAACTGCAGTACTCGGGTATTATCTCATGACACCGCACCTGGAGTACTGCATCCAGTGCTGGAGCCCTCAGCCCAGGGAAGACATGGACCTGTTGGAGCAGGTCCAGAGGAGGGCCACAAAAATGATCAGAGGGATGGAGCACCTCTTCTATGAGGACAGGTGGAGAGAGCTGAGATTGTTCAGCCTGGAGAGGAGGAGGCTCCAGGGAGACCTTTTTGCAGCCCTTCAGTACTTAAAGGGGGCCTATAAGAAACACAGGGACAAACATTTCAGCAGGGCCTGTTGCAATAGGACAAGGGGTAATGGTTTTAAACTAAAAGAGAGGAGATTTAGACTAGATATAAGGAAGAAATTTTTTACAAGGAGGGTGGTGAAGCACTGGAACAGGTTGCCCAGAGAGCTGGAAGATGACCCATCCCTGGAAACATTCAAGGTGAGGCTGGACAGGGCTTTGAGCAACCTGATCTAGTTGATGACGTCCCTACTCATTACAGGCGGGTTGGACTAGATGACCTTTAAAGGTCTTTTCCAGCCTAAACTATTCTATGATTCTAAAATAGTGACCGCATACAGAACAGCCCAATTTTAGAATACATCGTCTCAGACGGTGCTGGTCAGGAATATTCTTAGCAGTGTGGGAGTGAAAATTGTGAAAGAATAATTGAACTCTGTGTAGTCATGGCATAGAAGCACAGCCGTGCTCACTGAATTAATACATCTTCTCCAGGTACAGATGGCAAATGTGGAGAAGTTGCAAAAACCTCCCAAGAGTCTATAAAAATATTTCACTTTAGACAGTTACCACAAAATCATCCAAGCCCTGTAAAAATGGCATCCTTTGTGCCAGAATGACATGAATAAAAGAGTTAACAGAATCAGCAAACTCTAGGTAAAATCTTTTAAAGAATAAGGAATAACTCAAGAGGACAAATACAAGGAAATGTGGCAGCAGTTCTTAAACCCCTTTTGAATAAAAGTTAAAGACCCAAGGAAGAAGCAAACCCAAATACCATTCAGAGATTTACTTTAGGGAGCTCACAGAATATATGGTAGAAATATGCAATCATTAAAGCTAATGAAGAGTAGAAGAAATGACCAATGTGCGACAGATAATCTTTCACATATATAAAACCACAAAGAACTAAAACATATTGTCAAACTGATGCTACTCTGCACACTGTTTAATGGAAAACTCAAGAAATCTTTTATGAAAAATCAGCAAAATTAGAATGGGGGGGGGAAGAGAGAGAAAATATTATTTCTAACATTTTTTTAAACAACATGAGGACTGTCAGAAATAAACAATAACTAACATTTGTGTGAAAAGCCAAAAATTGAATCGCAAAAAGAAATTATTTTTGTCCCTCTCCCAGTTCTTCAATAAGGCCAAAAGAAATTGCAGACCTGGAGACTGCTGTAGGAAAACAAAGATAAGGAACACTTTCCCCCTGTGCAGAAGCAATACCAGGAGAAGCAGTGTAGCCAATCCTGATTGCTACTGCATGTTTGGATGCATGTACTGTAGGGAAAGTTGACTGCTGATAGTTGATTGTATCTTAACATAACTCAAGTGTTGAATAGCAGCTGCTGACTGAGTAGACTTAAAAGTTTAGAGGCAAATACCACTAAACTTTGAGAAGTTCCAGATAAGGAGTAGGTTTCCTCCTCCAGCACACATAGACTGACATGAATGTACTGTAAAAAGTGCTTTATGGGATATATGGGATAGTGAAGCTCTAAAGAACTGAGACTGACCAGCTCAAACTATTATTGGGAGGGGCAGGGAGTATGAGTTTTTTCTGTTTTCTTCCTTTTCTCTTTCTTTCGGATTTAATGATTAGCAGCAATCTTTCTACTTTTTATTTATGAACAAACCGTTCATTGCTGGAAATGAATGCAAAGCAGATTTTTCTGCTGTGCTGCTCAGAACACCACATTCAACACACCACTGCCTTCCTGTAGTCTGTAATAAGCATCATGTCACTAACATGGCTGAAATGAAGAGAGAATAGAACAACTAAAGCTGAACCTGGATCTGCTTAGATTTGGCAGGCTTCAAAATAGCATCCTTATTTATCCTTATTTAAGGATATCCTTATATATTTATATCCTTATAAATCCTTATTTATCTATTTTACCCTCCCAAAGTCATGTACTGGAATATATAAAAAAATAATTGGAAGAAATCTTGACAGTGGGCAGATATTATCTTCAGTTTTCTGAAGTGATTGGATCTATGACGGTAGAATAGTATATATGTTTTAGGAAGACAGTTTCTCCCTGTGTATTCAGTCTACAATTTAGATTTGAATTAGGATTTTGATGTGATGTAGCTGATGAGGGTTACTACCTTCTTTTGTTTCCCAACATTTAAAGAGATGTACAGTAGTGGAGAAAACATTTTTAACTACATAACCATGTCTTTAAATACATTTAAAAACATTTTTAACTACATAACCAGCAATCTTTAAAATATAGCTGGAATATAATTATTTCTAGCATTTTTTTCCTTATTATAGGTCTCATTATAGATTACAGATCACTCTGTAAAGTGAAGACTATTTCTTGTAGGCATGAAAGATATCTATAACATTGTATTTTTAATAATAGATTTTAATATTTCAGATGTCTTCTGCCTAAACAGCACATTTTTATCAGAAACAATGTAATTACAGTATTTATCCATCTAGTTAACATCAGTGGCATTTCATTACTGAACAAAGTGCAAAATATAAAAGAATGATTTTTTCCACTTAAATGCAAAATCCCAAGTGGAAATATGCTTTTTGTTGTTTTAAAGAGGGAGCTGCAGCATTACAAAAGGAACACAAATGTGTGAACCTTTTTCTTCCCTTGTCTTGCAGCTGATCTACTCAGATGGGTCATTTTGACATCCCTGTGAAAGGTATGAAACTCCTGCATCAAGGAAATTGCCTATGATTAAGGGATAATGTGAAAGGATGTTTAATCTTTTTTTCTAGCCCACCTAACACATGTTAATGACCATCAAGAGTTTTTATCCTTTCTTGCTAAATGAAAGACAAGACTTTCTGTTGTCTTCTAAAAAATTACCTTACCTATTGTTCCTTATGCATTTGACTTGAAACACAAATGCATACACAAACACTAGAACAAAATACATAGACTGTCTGTTCATGCTACATGAATTTACTAACTAGTCAGAAATTATTTAGCTAGCAGTGATTTGTATTTTGTTGAGAACAATATATGTGCAAAATCAAATTATGTACCTACTAAAATATGAAATATGTATGCAGAGATGAAACTGTTACAGCTGTTGTAAGAAATAATTTGGCATTTAATTATTTTTCATTTCTGATTTTCACTACAAAATATTTATGTAGAATTAATGAAATGTGCTAGTTTACTAAGGGGGCTACAAAAAAAGGTACGCTTAACTTTTTTCATGTTTTGCACATATCCTCACTGTTGCTGACAGCTCCACTAATTTTGAATTCACTGTATTGAATTAACTCCATTATGGAATATGTTTATATAAGTCCACTTACTGTGTGATTACTGAACATGGTACATATACGTAAGAGTTTAAATTATCCTAATCTATGCCTGTGATTTAATTCCATATACCTATCACAGATCCAATTGCTTTACATTTTTAAATGACTTATAGGAAAAAATACCTTGTGAGATTTGAAGAGATGAGATAAGAAGACAGTAGCTCAGACTGAACTTCTAGGAATCACTGTAAAACTATTTCCCTAATAAATTTTTATATTAAGTGCTTGCATTCTAAAACACAGTAATGCCTAGTTTGGGATGGTGACTAATGAGACACATTCAGCAACATGTAACAGGAAAAGATCAATTTTCCTTTGACAAATGCCAAAGGCTTTGGTCACTCTGGAAGTGGATTATGTAGTTAATCCATTAAAGGATTATGGAAAAGGAGAGCTTTTCCCGCACCACAGGAATACAGATATTAAAGATTAGTAGTAAACTATACGCTGTTATAGAAATACTTATTTTCTCAAGTAAGTCAGATGTTTAGCAGTGCTATCACAGTATTGGCATACTTTCTGATTTTTTTCTCCCTTCTTTTCAGAGAGAATATCCAGACTAAAGAAAACATCCCCAAAAAGCCCTCAGTTGCATTTTTTAATTACTTACATTCAGATTGGCTGTGTTATTAATTGTACTGCCTTCTGGAGTAATTGAAGCTGGGCAAGGCAGGTATAAAGCCTAACGATTGCTGTTTCATACGCTTGGTTTCAAATGTCCCTGAGTTTTAGAAGCAGGATATTTTAAAAAGAATCACTCATTCAACTCCATACTGAAGGCATAAGACTAATATTTTGAAAACCTCTAATTCGAAGACCTGTTATCTTTGCTTGACCTTATTTCCTGTCACTGGCAAGAAGTGAGTTGCTTCTATTCACTCTAATAGCCACATAGTATAACCCTTGCTGTGAACAACTGCTATTTATGCATCCCTTTGTAGAATGCTCCAGTCTTGGGAAGTCATATGTCTGCCTCAGAAGGGTCATTTACAAACAGCCTCTTGTTTGACCTAAGGGATACATCACATTGCCTCACCCTGTACTTTTTACCTTGTATACTGTACTTCCTTCCTCTCATGTTTAACACGGCACAGGTGGTTCTGTGGTTCAAAACCAGGTGTCTAAGTCTGAAGTCACCTGCAGAAATGTTTTCCCTCTTATAATTTTTAGCTGGATTTCTGGTTATAAAAATGCAGTTATTTTCCTTTGAGGAGGAAAAACCTAATTATCATGGCTTCTTTCCATTTTGTAAAGAAATTATTTTGGTGCCTTCTCAGATGTACTTGTCATCTGACCAAATATCACATATTACTCCCTTTTCCAGAAAATTATTAATGAGAAAAGTCATTGATTAGAAAACATGTAGGAGCAAACAAGTACTAGGAATCTGTATCTGAAGAAGTATAAACCTTTTCCACTATTAAAAGAATGGCTAATATACAAATTACAGAACGTATTTACAAGAGAGTCTAAGCATGAAAACTTTCTGAAGCCCCTCTACCTTTCAATTCTGTTTTTTTCAATAGTATACAGATAGCTTTCTGTAGGTAATCATACCTGCTTGAGGTTGTCCATAGCAGAAAGAAAGCTCCTCTTTTCCCCTCTCAATTCTCTTGTGCTTCACGAAGATCTAGATCTCAAAAAAACTTAATATCATAAAATGATACACAAGTGAAGGCATTGGTGTATACACGAAGGCATTAGTACATACATCATCTCTATGTAATTAGGAGAATATTAATATTTCTTGAAGCATGTTTTTCTGTTAGTACAGATCAACTGTGCCATGTCTCTATTACTAAGATTTAATCAATAAATAGAGATGATATTTTGCACAGCTGTAGTCACGAGTATTTTTTCATCAGCTTTGAAAGAATTTCATAATTTTTATTCTGCGTGGAGAAAACAACAGACAAAAAAGCAAGTCAGATAAGCATTTAAAAAGAATATCCTGCTACAGGATTCTATGCCCTCTGTTATGTGGGAATTAGCTATTGAATATTGCACTGATGTACCACAAAGCTGCACCTGTTAACAATACCATCATCTATATTTGAAATGCATACATGTTAAATTTTTTCTGACAAGTTAAGGATTGTTTCATAGGAAATTATACAGAACTAACACATGAAGCTCAGCTCTACTGGTGAGTATTCATAATAAATATATCAGACTGGGTGAGACATTTTATGATGGTTTGTTTTGAGAAAATAACAGAATTTTGGGGCACAGAGAAAGCCTGCAGCAGAGCACTTGACACTATGCTTCAGAAGTGGATAGTTAAGTTAGAGAAGGTAGGAGTTGAGAGAGTTGTGAGGTGGATGAGAATTTTGCTTGAGGGGAAGTGCTGAAAGGAAAAATATTTAGTCAGAGGTACTTAGAGGAGAAATTACTACTGCAATTTCTCAATGTTCAGTTTTGTGACCATCTTGTTTCATAGGATGACAAAAAGCCAAAGGGTGGTGGTGTCCAAAAGAGAATGATTAGTACAGGACATAAGAGAAACAGATGCTGTTGAAGACTACAGTAGCAAAAGTGGGATGAAAAGTAATATATAAAGTACAAGTATATATTTAGCAACTAATATCAAGAATTTAAATTAAACTAAAGGTCTCATCAGCTGGAAACAACAGAAGAAAAAAAAAAAGATCAGGAGGTATTACCTGATCATGGAAAGACCAAGTCACCAACATGATATTGCTGTGAAAAGCAAAACGTAATACTGGAAATATATGAGGTGAGTGGAAATAGTCAAATATTCATAACACTGGAGAAGGTATTGTTTGAGCCTCATCTGGAATACTGTTCACATTAGCCCACATTTTAAATTAATCTTTGTTCAAAATTGAATGACTGAAGACAAGACTTGCCACACTGACAGGATCCTGGAGAAGAGAATGAAAAGGCTCATATGGTGCCTTTTATTTGTCTGTAAATAAAAGAAGAAACAAATAATCAAAATGGGAAAAATCTTACTTAGTTTTAAAACCAAATTAGTGCAAGAATAAGAAGATATAATCTAGCTCTGTGCAAATTTTTTTCTGGATTTCAAAGAAGGTTTTAAGTATTAGAAAAGTGACATTCAAGAAGAGCTTTCCATTAAGAAAAATGGAAGCAAAAAACATACCTGGTTTTGCGATCGAGTTGGATAACATTTTGAGAATGGGTTTTGTGAGCAGATAGGAGTTACCTGCAACAGCAGTGTCAAAAAAGGTCTCTCTCAGTCCAGTGCTATGGTAAGATACTGCTTATGATAAAAAAATACTAGCTCTGATATAAAAATTACTACATTGTTGCCAAAATAAAGTTATCTGTAAAATAACATCTGAAAGGTATTGACATATTAATATAGTTTATCTCAAAATTAAAATCTAGAAACAACAGTTCTTTCTCTCCCAACTTCCTCTCACCACTTACACCAGCAGATACTAAACTTGACAAGAACCACTTCACCAAGCAATAGTAATGGTAGGAGTATGTTGTACAAAATGTTGACCTGGTTATATTAAAGTTCGGTATATTGTTACTTCCAAAAGAAAACATACCTTAGGATGTGGTGAGGTGTAGAAAGATCTTTTTACAGTCAGTGTGAGTATTTTAGTTTCTAGTTTTTGTGGCACATGATGTTATTATGCTAAGGGGTTATTAGTCTGTAGTGTATGACTTACTGCTCAGCCCTGCTATTTTAACTCAGGCCTATCACTACTCCTTTCCAGACAAGGCGATTCTTTTACATTAATTGTACATTTGAGTAAGGAATGCAAAATTGGATCCCCATTTACTACGTTGAAATAACATGAACAAACCAAATAGGGTATGAGAGAACAAGGAATTTATATTTTGCATTGATTCAGTCCATAACACAGCTGTTTTCCAGATTTAACCTTTATATTCTGAATTCTCCTACTACTTGATAAATCACTCAGAAAGTTCAGGTCTACAAATATCTTTTATTCAATTCCTTTTTCCAGGTAGAGATAATAAAGTGGACAATGTTCACATTCAGGCACAGAAATATTGATAGCCCGTTAGGAAATCTGAGTATTTCTGCAGTAAGCCAGCATTGCTGCTTCTTCCCTCACTCTTGTCCTTTTTAACTACTATTCCCAGGACCACAATGATCAAATATGCTCCCCAGTGCATTCGTCTATACTGTCGTGATAGGAAGCAATTGAATTAAATCATGAAGGGTAAGACTTGAGCCTTTGGAATTAGGGTTTCTAGGAACTCAGCTTTCATCCTTTGAAGTATTCTCCTCTCAAAAATCAAACTAACTCATCATTAGAAAGGTTGGGTGTTTGTTATCCACTGCTAAGGTCACAGATGGCAATGTAAAAAGCAAATAGGCTTGAACACATCAACTTCACACTCATCTCACCACCACAGTAGCCAAAATGACATCAAACTCAGCCTAATCAAGCTTTCTTCAAAAGATGTACAACTTCACAAAAGGTGTAGCCACGGCCCTCACAGTCAACTCCCAACTCCGGTGTTAGAATCCTGCTTCCTGGCCAGACCAATGAGTACTTACGATCTTGCTCTGGCACAATTGTTCCAGGCAAAGTCAAATTTCTCCCCCAGAGCTGAGCACTCCACTGTGCTGCCAGAGGCTCTGTGGTTAGGAATGCTTTCCCAGCAAGGGTCAGAAACATGTCATCCAACCAAGGTATGACTTATGTTTCCTAAGTCTTGGATGGCAACATTCATTAGTAGGCAATTAGATGAAAAGGAAACACCATTGCTATTTTCCCCTCTTTTGGGTGACATCCTGATCATATCTAGTAGAAAAACAATGCATCTAGGGTCCTCAAGACCTGTAGATTACTGAGCACAATGGTGGGGCAGAAAATAGCTTTTAGACTCGTAGTCCGTGCTTCAGATTCCTAGATGTTATGACAAAGTTTTAAATAGTAACAAAGTAAACAAAGATAGGCTCTTTGTGGGACTCCTGGGTAAAGACTGGGTTGCCAGAGAAGTTCTGCAAGAAATTTTGGCTAGATACAGCCTGGCTTTTCAAATTCCAGTGGAGTTTTGCTATCAACTCAAATGAGGTTGTCTTCCATATTATACCTTGCTTTTGTACATAACATCACACAGTCCCTGTGTTGGACAATGCCATCTTGACATCATATCATTATCAATTAACTTGATTTGACTGTTTTAGCAATTTCTTCGAATATTACCAATTTAGACTAAAGTATGTAACAAGGATTGTTTGGTTTTGTTGTTTTGAAAGAGCTGGGTATAATTCAGCAAAGATGTAAAAATAGTGCAGCAGCCTACAAATACTGACAGGATCCCAGTTGGGGTTCACTTCTGAATGTCCACCGAAAATTGCAACCTACCAGAAAAGAAATTTTTCTTTCATAAAACAACATACATCTTTTACTTTTTTGGTAATTCAGCCAGTACCTGAATATATCAGAGTCTAGAATTCTTAACATTTCTGGTTTTCCAACTATTTTCATATAGGCAGTTGGGTAGGGGACCGTGACTTTCAGTTGTACCATGATAATAATGCCCACCATCCAGTTACCTGTATTCATAGGTCTTATGCTTTCTAAGCAAAAAGCCACTTTCTGCAGGGGCAGAGAGAGATGAAGAGACATACTGAAGGTGACAAGCAAGGAATCAGCAATCCCAGGAAGGGAACTCAAGCCCCAGCTGAGCAGTCTGGGACCTACTCAGAATATGTGGAAACCTCTTTTCTCTGCGTTAAAGTCTGGTGAAAAGGGCACGCACATTTGTCAATAGATAGTGCTGCACTCCGTGTCAAAGTGGTGCTACAATTGGCATCCAGCAGCCTCCGCATAAGGCCACATGGTTAGAAGAAATTGCTAAATTATTTGACTTTTAAACCCAGTTTGAAATGCTAACTGCAGAGTATTTGTCTGAGTGATAAACTCTTTAAGGAGAAACCTTTGATCTCCAGTCAAGTAAAGACCCTTAAAAGTCCTGAAGTCTGGAGTAGCCAGCCCTAAAGACCTTTGTTTGCAGCCATCACTGGAAGAGGGGGAGGGAAAAAGCATTTTGCACAGTGATTGCCCAGAAGTTTGGCTTTGCTTGTAAAGCTGGAAGGTGAAAGGCCGTGTGGCTCCCTTTACTCCCCCCAGCAAAAAAAGGTTATCCAGCTTTATGGTATAAGGCAGTCCTTAACTTTAAACTAATGATTTGGGCTTAGCAAAAAAGATTGTAATCTGCGAAATTATGTTTATAGACAGCGAATTTTCTTGTTCGTGAAAAAACATTTTTAAGATCAAATTTGAAGTGGCCCGTGGTATCTCTTAAGTACAACATGTTGCAGTACATTTTTGTTTCTAGCGCTGAAATGGGAAGGAGTTCAATCTGCATGCTAGTTCTGGTAGAAACGCTTAATCACTTTATCCCCGAGTTCAGATGAACAGGGCCAAAGCTTGCACGTGTGCTAACTGTCATTCTTCAGCATCACTCAAACTAAAAGCAGCAGCGTTGGGCTGCTGCTACAGCCCTCTTGTCAGAGTAAGAGGACAGTTGAACCATACGTGAACTCTCTCCTGCCACCACACAGGCAACATCTAGGGGACACAGGCAGGGTTACTAACCTTTTCTGCCTCATGAGTTTATTCATGAATAATATTATTAATTTACAAAATTCCTTGTGATAGAAGGAACTGGAGTTACAAACAATTCTACCAGAAACTGGTAAGGCCTGAGTGTCGCTCCTTCTATTTCCTCCTGTGTCCTTTCGCCGCCGCCACCACCCCCTGGACAAAAGTTCCCAGCTGACTAGCAGTGTCGGCGAATGGCAGATCTTTTACTGCTAGCTTTAGGCTCTGCTGAGCTCCCAAATGGGATGGTGTTGCTTGATGGGGTCATCTGTTTACTTAAAACAGGACTGGGATCAAAAGTTCATTTTCATAGACCATTAAAGGACAATGATGTATTACGACTTCAGCCTCTGCTGAGTTGGGCTGGATGCGACTCATAGGTGAATGACACCATATGCCAGCCGCTCTGTTTCTTATAAGATTTATTTCAGGTAGCTTCCCTATACCTCTCAGGGAATATGGAAACAGCCATCTTCCACACCAATCTAGAAGGTGTACCTGTAGGCAATCTCTGACACATTATCTTCCCCTCAGAGGTCACTAGTGATTCATTACAGCATATTTACAGACATCCCACCAGCCACTTGGATTTGTTTCAATGAATCAGTAACACTCAATTTCTGACCAGCAAAATTTTACTCATCTTCCCCCTTTTTGGTCACAAGGAAGAGTCTGAGGGACTTACTGCGTGTGGAGCATTAAATACTAAAGGCAGCACTTGTGATCCAGTCAGAGAGTGAGGGAGAGAGAGAAAAAAATAACGAGAAAGAGTGAAAATTTAAGTAATTTCCAAGTCTTCAGACAGCAGACCTGAAAAAGTAAGCAACAATTCACATTGCTTCCAACCAGCAGCCCCCTGAAAAGTGCAAGAAATATGACAGTGAATTTTTGGTATAAAAGCCTGAGATATTTAGGCTTTAAAATTATTTTACAGTGTTTTTGCTAATTAACCAGAAAAGCTCCAGTCTAATCAAGAATTAAGTCAAATTTCTACAGAAACATAAAGGAAGTCTTCCTTAATCAAATAGGGACACTCAGAGCATGCAGCTGACTGACACATCTGCTGAAGGCCCAGTATCTGTCTGTAAGAAAGACATTTTTCTCCTGGAAAAGTGGGATTTTTTTTTCTCATGGCACATTTAAACACTCGAGAGAAAGTAAGGGCTCAGGTCACCAAATCCCACCCTCCTCGACACAGCCACCCAGTGCACAGGTAACTGCAAGATGACATGGAGAGAGCCCAGTCTGCAGCTTCAGCTGTCAGTCCTTCCCAAGCAGGACAAGTCCTGCCCAGCTCTCCAAATCCCACTCCAAATCCAAAGCCTCAGGTCTTTAATGACACCTCATAAGGCCTTTTCTCGACTTGATGGTGTTTCTCCCTCTGTAGTATGGTCTGCTTTGCCTACCCCATCAAATCTGTTAGAAAATGCCAAAGTCTGGCGTAGACCAGTGCCAGACCCTTCTTCAACTGGAAGAAAAAAAGAAAAGTGGGAAGGGGAAGTGGGAAACCCTTGTGCCCTAGGCAGCACCAGCACAGCTTAAGGGACTTCTGCTACGCTCTGTAGATCACACAAGTGTTTGGTGGCACCCATTAACTGCTTTCAGCATAACAATGGCTCTTTCTCATCTCTGCCCATCCTCCCTGTCCCAGTTAAATGAGCTATTTCCCAGACAAATAAAGACTGGAGAGACTGCCTTCACCAGGGGTAGGAGACTGGGGAAGGGAATTCAGATGGGAGTGATGGGAGACTACTGATGGAGGTGGGGAGACAGGGCCACCCTGAGCACTGCTGTGGGCGATGAGGGGAAAGGCAGGAAAGCCTGGTAGAGGGGAGAGAGGTGCAGGGAGCATGAGGGGACGTGGAGGCACATTTACCCTCTGTCCAGGGATCTGCAGGAGGGAAGGGAAGCCACAGTGCAGGGGCAGATACTAGGGATCAAGGACATGCAGGAGGTCAAAGGAGGAGGGGAAAGGAGGAAGCTGACAGGGAGGTGGCCCTGGGGCCTGCACCAGCTCAGCCTACAGGAGCTGCAAAGTGCACAAGCGCTCCATAAAACCAGCAGGGAAATGGCTAGGGTTCTGCCCTCCTCACCGACTGTTCTCGTGGCATTACCTGTGTCCTCTTCAGCTGAAGGAGCTGAGCAGGCAGGAGGGCAGCAGCCACACTGACCTTGGCCCAAGCTGGTGGCCTGACGCCGCTCCTGCCCCTTTTCTCCTTTGGCTGCAAGGACAGTGGGTCTGATCCAGAATCTTCTTCCGAAATCCTCATGCTCCCTCCAGCCTTTGGGAAAAACAAACAAAAAACCGAGGAGGAGCAGCCAGATGGGATACACCCTGTGCTTCAGAGGTGACAGGTCAAACTTCAGTTCCACAGTGTATCTGTGTTTCTTCGCCTGATGTAGGTAAAAGAAGATAAAAAACATTTTACATCCTTCTACCTGACTTGATATAGCTAGGTGTATAACTATATACATTTGTATAGCATGGGTAAATATTTCTATGTCTAACCTGACTGCAGACTTCATGCTGTCAGATAAAGCAAGCTATCACTTTTATGGAATTCAGGAATACAAGATTGGTTTATAATATCACTACTGTATTTTTGCCACTTCTGCTGAAAACAAACATTCCAAAACCACACCAGCCACAGCAATAATGCAGAGCCCAGAAGAAGGGCTTTGAGAAGTACGAAGTTCAGTATATGAAGAAAGAATAGCAAGAAAAAGACTTAATTTGTTAAAAGACATTGGGCCAAATCTACAGCGATGTTAATTATAAGAAAGTGATTATCAAAATAATTCAAAGAAAACCACTTTGAGTCTGCATCACTGTAACCCAGCTCAAGTGTGACAGCTGTAAAGTAAAAAGCTTTGGGACCATCATTACTGGTGCATCTAACAGCTGTAACTTAACAGTGACCTCCCAAGCACCTTTGCCATGGCAGCCACCCTGCGGATCGGACCTAGGATTTTCTCCTGTAAGAGTTTTCTTTACAACCCAGTTCTCTTCTTCCTGGGGGTAAGAAACAAACCTCTCTGTAAAGTGTGAGGTTGCATCTTCCTTGAAACAAGGCTGCTGACCCTACGAAACTCTGAGCGGCAGGGCAGGAGGAGAGAAACCCCTCCAGCCCTTGCAGGGGCTTGCTGGGCTGGCTGAGCTGCCGCGGGGGCGAGACCTGCAAAGGAGACTCATCTTGGGGCTCGCTTTTAACACAGGAGGCTGACGGGGAAGCAGCCATCAGGGAGAACACTGTAGCAATGGCACCTCTTTTGCCACCCAGAGGCCAGGGACAGGACACATGGTGGCAGTCTGGCATGTTCAGAGAAGATCTCTGGTTTACTAAGCCCAGCTGTGAGGTCTGCCTGGTTTTGTAGAAGATGAGATGTAAAGTTGCATCCTGCTGGGATCTTTCACACCAGTCCTTTCCCTCCTTGCGCCTTTCCTAAACTCACCACTGTTACAAGTTCAGAGTCAAACTACAGAGGAGGATCTTTTGGCATGGAAGATAGCCTGACACTAAAAGTGTGGCCTCTCGGGCCATTGCAACGAAAATCCTGTTTTAACAGAAATTGTTCATTGCTATCAATATACAGCAACTAGAAGATTAATGCACCACTGTATTGTCACAACCCAGAGAGGGCAGAGAGCCTTGGGGAAGACAGTGAAAACATATTTGATCATAGACCTCCTCAAACGTAATTCTCTGTTGAAAGGATGAAGCTGATGAGTGCTGCAATCAGAACATTACTGGCAGGAGCTGACCCAGCCTTTCCCGGATATCTCCTTTCCAATCCAGCCGCTCCTTAACTCCTTATTACACCCGTACTGATGCTTCTGTACGCAGGACAAGCTTGCTTGTACACGCGTCTCTGCCCAGCCTTTCCACAGGCTGCAGTAGCAAGGCAGTTACTGGAGGGCATACTCAGAGGAAGAACGCTTGCAGGAGAGTGTGCAGCACATTTTCTCCCTTTTCTCTTCCCAATGTGCTCTCTTCAATATGCCCCTTCTTTAACATTGCTGTGGCTTTCCTTTCCCCTTTATGCTGTGATACTGGTGCTGAATTCTGATGAGACAAAACCAGGTGCAGCCCATGGCATTTACTTATTTAGAAGGAAATGCAACATTTTAGGAGGTATTTTGGAGTTACAGGGAAGAATGCTAGGTCAGCTGCTTCTCTCAATCCAGAATGAGTTCTTATATTTTTTTATGTGGTCAATTAAAGGAAATACTTGCCTTGAATCCACAACTGTATTTTTTCTTTTAGATATTACAGAAACTTTTGGTCTTACATTAAAGTTAATATTAGGTCTTTATATAATTCATACAGTAGCCACAGGCACCAGAAAAAAAAAAAAGTTAAGAAATTAACTGTAGCTTTCCTCTTTTTATGTTTGCGATTTCAATTAACTGTTCTAAATAACTGACAACATGGAATATAAAACATTCCTGCAACAATGTAGGTCTAACAGCAATTACGTTGATTTACTCTGGACCATGTTAAGTTCAGGGAGTAGGATAAAGAGACAAGACTTTAAAACTTCTTTCACACTGATGTAATAAATTCAGTACATTGCTTTAAAGTTAGGGCAAAATAGCTGGTAACTGAAAGTCAAAAAAAACCCTTGTTTTGTTTTCCACTGTGATAGAAAACAATAGATTATGGGAAAGTTCTTCAGAAGGTGATCAGAGGAAAAGTTCACCAGCATCTATCATGGACTGTGTCTCTGTGGCCTGCTGGGATAGGAGGGAGGGACATAAAGGTGTCAGCAGTTGAACTGATACGGTAAATCACAGTAGGGCTAGTAAAGCCCAATGGCAGCCTAGTGTAAATGCCTTCAGACTTCTATTTCTTCTCCGAGGTTGTACTCGGGACACGTCCCCTCTTTGTGACCTTATCTCTGGGGCAGTGGGTTGTGCACTGGTCTCTCCTCTTTAGTTTACGAAGACTAATCCATTTGCAGGTTAATAAAAGGTGAAAAGAACAATCACCAAGGAGCCACCAAAATAAACAAGTAGTACCTTTGACTGCTTAAGCATTCTCAGTTTTCCTCATCACCATCTCCTCTCTCTGCTTCTAAATACTTTGATAACAAATACATCTGTAAGCTGTTGCTTAAATAGAAGTACTAACAGTATGCAAAACAGGAGAATGGTAAGACAATTCCATAAAAAGTGAATAGTTCCACTTTGCAGGCATGCAACTCATCTCTGTAAAATGTACTTTTCTGCGTACATCTCTGTGGTTGAAATTTGCAATTTTTTCTAGAAATGCTGACTGACAATTAGTGCTTTTCAGTGACCAGTGTGCTCTCAGTCCCAGTTAGAGGAAAAGTTCCCTCAGAAACGTCACAATTCTGAGCCATTTCGTTTCATACAATGAGCAAAAAGGTCACGACATGCCATTACTTCAAGCAATCTATTGATAAGATTAATGAACTTTTCTCTTTAACTGCTAGATTTATAATGCATGTGCTAGCTTGCTTGCAGTGCTGTAGGCAGCATCATTAACATCAATACTGTATATTTAATGTAACGACACCAAAGAGCAAGGGAAGCCAGGACAAGAAGGATGACACCAGGGTGAAAATCACCTGTGTATTCTGCAGCCAGGGCTGGAGCGGTGGGGCTGTTTGCCTCACTGGTGGCTCCCCTTTGTTCCCACCCTATCTTCTCCCATTCTTGTCAAAGTGAAGGATAATTCACTAAAGAGGAGGCTATTGCCAGGTCAGGGAGCCGTTTCCGATTACTCTGTGGTCCCTAGACTTCCAAGGGAAGCTTTGGAGAGAAGCAGGGTGTCTTATGAGTAGGTGTATGATGTAGATGTGCAAGTAAGAGGGAAAAACCCCAACCCTATTCATGCAGGCTGGCACTACTATAACTTCCAGGGCACTATCCAGCCCCCTCCTTCCTTTCCCATAGGATACAGACAGGTTGTTAATTCAGAGGGTCCTAGACATAAAATAAAGGCCACTAGATAAAGCGTACCACAGTCCCTTGTCTCTTTCAGTCAATTAAGTCAGCAAGCCAAGAAAACCAAGACATATCAGCATCCCACTGCAAATTCAGATCTAATCCTGAAAAGGTGTTTTTTTCTGCTGACATTTTACCCAGAAGAGCAGTATATTTCTGAGATACAGATGTATTAAATTAATGCTGACCCTATATATCTAAAGCAGGAAAAAAATCACTAAGTTGATGCTCTTCCCTTAAAACAGTGGTTCCTGGAGGAAGCTATTTAATTTAAAGCAGCATTAACAAAGATGACTTAACACAACTTGCTAGACGTGTGCCTGTGCACATCTCTGCCTTAAACTGTCTCAGCTGTACCTAGACTGCTGCTCAGGACCCAGATCTGACCCAGACACTGATCTTCTCATCTCCCAACTGCCACAAAGTTACTGACCTGCCTCCTAGAAGGAGTGCAAATGAGACTGCCTTTTGGTGACTTATCTCTGGAGAGATCCTGTGAGGGGCCCTCAGCTCTGGAATTTATTCCCCCCTTTGCTCAAAAACAGCCTCCAACAATCTTTGACCTTCTGGGTAAGCCATGAGGCCCAAATCCAAGGATTTGTTTTGGGAGAGGCATAAGAAAGGCTGGCATTTGTGGGTGTGGTAGGAAAGCATGTTGTCAAGAGCTGATTTAGTCCTTGGTTTATAATTTTCTCATGTTACAGCAGTTATCCTGTAAACTTCACCTGTGGCTTTCCTAAATGGTCATAAAATGTCAAAAAAAAAAAAAAAAAAGGCAAAAGCATTGAAATCAACCAGTGTATGAATGATTGTGTGTTTGTGAACAAAATGACCTGGCAAACAAGTACGTCATAAGTCACTTTTGCTAAAACACTCCTTCTAGCCTTGCAAATCACACAAGTTCTGCGTGTGTCTCTGGGGCACCAACAGCATACGCAAGTGAAACAGCATTGTTGGGGCTGCTCACAAAGGAACAAATAACACTTTAACTGAGAATATTTAATATGTTGCCCTGCCTATGTTACAACTGCAAGGCGAGCTGTAAACACCTATTAAACCAGCACTATTATGTCCTACTACCAAACTTTTCTCGTCTGTCACCTTTTAAATATTTTAATCTGAGATTCTTTAAAAGCTGTCTCTGCTGCTCTTACCCTCTGGATGTAAACAGATTTGTTAAATATTTTATTTCTAACCCACACACGAAGTTACATTCATTTACATAACTTAACGAAAGCTGCATTATTCATTGAACTTCTCATATAACATTTTTCATAAGACATTATTAAACAAATGAAGCAAGCCAGTCTAGTAATGAGCCTTTTCTAAACTTGCTGCCAGTTATGTTTCCATTCTCCTAATCTATCACTCTAATGGTTGCAACTAATAAACTTTTTGAATCTTTGCTGCTAATCTGTATATGTTTTGCATTGCATGCTGGATGTATAACTTGACAGAGAATTTACAATACAAACCACCTGGCAAACAAAACTATCTGGATTTACAAATGCCATCCAAAACTATCCACTCTTTTTTGTTGTAATAGAGACAACTACATGCAACATAGTACTTTTAGACCATAAATAAAGTAACTAATTTGGGGCTGGGAGCAGTACGTTCCAGGCATAAGATTTGTGACTGCCTTTTAAAATTTCAAAAACATTACCAGAAGTCAATAGATTGAAGTTTGGTTTATGTGAATGTTCAGCAGAGACACAGCCTTGTATAGGATCCTACAGGCTTGTATAGGATGCTGTTAGACTGTTCTAGGAAAGATGGTATGTGACAGTTTGGAAGTATAGAATTTCCGCAATGGGTTGCTTGCACTTGGGCTACTTAATCTGTATTTGGGACTAAGTCAAAAGTAGTTGGATTTTCAGGGAGCTTAAGCAGTGCAGCTCACTTAGAGACAGATAGCAAATTTTGAGAATTTATACCTCATAAAAATAAATTCTAATTCTTTAAAAAGAAGAGAGAGAGAGAGATGAATCTAGGGGTCTAATTTATGCGTATTAATTTTAAATGACTGGGGCATATTCCTTCATTGGCATCCACCCTGAACACCTCTGCCAACATGTAGAATTAACAAAACATAGAAATGTTCTGTTCTCAAAGATGACTAGATGCAGATTTGTAAAAACAGATTTAAAAGCTTCCTATAGCACTTAGGAAAGTACCACTTGAAAAGTGAAGGATGGAATATTTTACATATTATTAAGTATTTTTCTTGGTACCTCTCCAAAGGTTATTCTAAATCACTGACCAGAATAAAATATGAAAACATACAATAGATTTAAACAGGGTAGAAGAAAGGGCAACCTTTTTGTCAGTTTCTCATCCTGCAAGGTCCAGGAAAAACTCCTATAGTAAAGGCACGAAATAAAATAAAACAGCAGAAATGTAAGTGCAAAACCTTAAGTATACAGGGCTTCAAATAATACTGTCCCTTCGATAGGTGCTTTTATGAACCAAAATGAAAAATCCTTTCCCAGCTTAGCTGCTGAAAGTAACATGCCCTAGTTCCACTAGCACAAAATAAATAAAAACAATAAAATTATTTTTAATCAAGTAATATATTTTTTCTAATTTCCAATGAGTCTTCAGCATTCATTTGCTCATTTTTTTCCTTACTCATATAACCGTTACAAAAGATCACTATTACCTGTTCTGACCTTATGTGGAAATACTATTGCCTTTCAATCAGGAACTGATTTGTTGAGCAGCATTCCTCAATGACAATTTACAGCAATGCCTTTCTTTGGTGTCCTCTTTATTCAAGAATGGGTATAACTGTGTGGTGTTAAGAACTACGCATTTAGCATCTCATAGAGACTTCAGACAGTCTCAGCACCAGAGATGCTGCTGGCTGGCAGGAGCTATTATTTACATGGATTTAGGAGAAGTGTGGGTTCCAGTGACCCACCTTACCCTCAGAGAAGAGCCAGCATGCTATGTATAAATCATGGCTTTTTATTCTATGACCAAAGCATAGCACCTACAGAACCACATGCATTTTTTTTTTTTAAGAAGACCTAGTCAAAGATTTCTCTTTTAAATGACAGGTTAACTAAGAGGAGGAATATGAAATACCCCAAAAAGGCCCAACTGCAAGAAGAGCAAGTGCTCCCCATCAAATCTGGCCCTTTACTGTGTTTCAGTTTGTGAGCCTTGGAGCACCGGTCACCTACAGTAACACACAGTAACATTTGCAAAAGGAAAGTTAGAGCGTGGCTCTGGGAACTACCTGTCAGCAGCGGAGCAGCATCCAGCATCCCATCCCATTCACACAGGGAGCTGCAGCAAGGACTTGGAGTGCCTGAAAAACAATGGATTTTTTGGTAGGTAATTTTTCATCGAGATCAGTTCCTGGATCCATCATAAGAGGATTAGGAGCTGGGAGTGCAGGAGCCAGCCAGCCTCTAAACAGCAGCCACAGCCTCAGTGGTTGCCCACACCAGGCACTGCTGAGCAGGCAAAGCTGCATATAATCATACCAGAGCTCACCTGAAACTGGTCTGCAGCCAGCATCTAAGCTCTCAAGATACAGCTGCACAGAGGAGATTATCAGGGGTTGTAAAACCTGCTCAAGAAGTTGGGCAAATATTTTTGCAATTAACCCACAGTGAGCTCCGTACTATTGCAGCTATGCTGCTACCATTTCTTGGGATAGCTTGTGTAAAGCTAACTCCAAGATGCCTAAATTACACAGCAGTGACAGACCATTTAACTACGGAGATAAATTATACAGGGGCAGTACCTAACATGGGTTATGTTGTCATGATTTACAACAGCTGAGGATGTGCTCCCAGATGTCCAGACAAAATCAAATTAAGTATATGCTCTTTTTTTCTCCACACATAAAAGCCTTGCACACTTGACTCAAAAATAAAAAAGGAAACAGAAATGCATGTATGACCTTAGACTAACACAGTGAAAGAGTGTTCATACTCTCCACATCCTCCAGGCAGCACTCAGATTCCCATTCTTTAAAAAAACAAAATACAATAAAAAATAATATGAAGAATATGCAAGAAGTTCTCACACATAAAAAAAATTCAATTAAAAATTAAGAAAACATTTAAAGAATATCAGCATCTATTTAGATTTGCAGAATGTTGAAATGTTAAGGAAGAAAATGCTGACGAGGGATACCAAGACAAGAGTCTTGCTGTTCTCTGGACTTCAGATCACCTGCAAATCAGGATCAGGGTTTGCAATTTTCCGATACTATATTGGTAATAAAAGGGTCTTAAACTGAGATTATTCATCAAATCCCTGAAAAACATAATGGTACAAGAGGTTTGCATGGTAAAAATTATTTAAGATTATAAACATTGCCAAGAAGACTCAGGCATAATCTAAAAAGAATATCTTTTGTATTTTAAGACTAAAAGAAACTGAATATGAAAATGTCTTGGTAGTTATGCAGGTAGTATTTAAGGTCTTACATTAGATGTTTACGTATTTCAAATGCTAGCTGGAAACACATCAAATGTATTATAGAAACACTCCTTTAAAAAAATCCAAAACTTCATAGATGCTATTAAACACCTACAGCAATTTTGAGCAACTTAACTCCATCCTTAATTTTGACCTTGGGAGAACGTGAAAAAGTGACTGTTTTCCAGGAGCAAACAAAAAAATTAAATGAGTCTATATGGTGCTGTAAGTGTTCCTAACACTGAATTACATTGGTTTACTTTGTAGATGTTTATAGAGCCAGGCTATGTTGTTTGACTTTTGAGGGAAGACTAATAGGTGTAGTAATGGGGGTGGGAAAGGGGGAGTGGGGGGAGCCAGAACACCACAAAAAACCTTATGGTTAAGCCAAAACAGGGGTCATGCCTAGGGCATTTTATCTGCCCTGCTTACACACCCCCGGGGAATTGCATCTCAACAGTTGATTCCCTGTTAATCAATTCACATTAGTGCCTGCCTTTTAGTTTTCACTTTGCTGGATTCCAGGAAAGAAGTTCTTCAACCAAATGCATGCTCTATCTCTGACCTACTCAGAGCTGTTGCATTTCAAGAAGAAATCACAGCAGATTTTATGTGCTCTACCAGCTGATAAGAGACACCTTCATATGTAAAGATTCAAAAGCTTCACAGCCAGCAGACTCAACACAGAACAAGACCCAGTGGTCTGTTCACACAGGTCAGCAGTAATATGGGAGGAGAGGACCTTTACGGAATTTTTTTTTTCCTCAACACGTTTTCTGTAGCTACAGAGAAAGACTCACATTATACATTATTCTTCTGCTTCCCTTTACCTTCTTATTTACTATGGCTCAAGATCATGTGCTTCGTAAGGAGACCTGTAGCACTTGCAATCCCTCCATACCGTTCTCAGCGAGTGGGTATGTTTTTCCACTACTTTTGTCATTTACACGTTACAATATAAAACCTTACTATTCACAAGTGAGAACCACATTGGGGGTGGGAGGCAGGGGAGAGTTAACAGCATAGAAATAGCAAATAGCTTGTTTGGAAAAGCAGATTGGACTTTACATCCAGACCCTTTAGACCCATTGGTTAATCTGCTCTCCAGCATACACACAGATCTTCATACAGAGGATCATCAAAAATAAACTTTATTATCAAACTCAAAATTCACACATTAAACATAAGATCTAGACACAAATAATACTGAAAACATTCTCAAACAATAACCATTTTAGGTAATTTGGATGAGTAGCTAGTTACCGTCATTTCAAATGCCTTTAAGAATATTTCTTAATACGTACACCACCGTGAAACATCTTCAAATGCTTAGCTGGCCAGCTTTCGGTAAGATTTTTAAATAGGGGAAAACTTATTTCTATAGAAATAACTTTATCTAATTATGAATCAGAGACCCATAATTGTAGTGCTTGGGGGGAAAAATATCATAGCCTTTTGAAATATTTAGAAAACATAAATAACTATTGTACATTTACAAGTTTAAATATTTAAAGGCCTTTGTTACTATAAAAAGTTGCTATGTACATATTAGATGCTATACAGAAATCCAGCCAGAGGCAAGCATTGAGCTCTCAGATTTGGCCGCTGAAACCTATGAATTTGGTAGGCAGATTGTCCACAGGATACACTATGGGGCCCGTTTTCATTGTAGGAGGTCCATTCAGCAGCTGCCAGTCACAGCTCCGAGCCAGCTCCACTGTAAATATTTTTAGAAGGACTTTTGCAAACTCCTTGCCCACGCAGCTCCTCAAGCCCCCACCGAAAGGAATGAAACTGAACCTAGAAGAATCCTCCGGAGACGGAGACATGAAGCGATCGGGGTTAAATTCATCCTTGTTGGTAAAGAGATCTGCCACATCGTGGGTATCGCAGATACTGTAAATAACATTCCAACCTTTAGGGATCTGGTAACCCTATCAAAAGAAGAGAAGGGAGACTTGAAGTACCTTGCTGTGTTAAATAAGGCGAAGTGTCAGCACAGGACACGTCGGTGCACCCCACCTCCACTGCTGGCCTCCTGCAGGTCCCTCAAAGGCAGAGGCCACACGAACGCACTGCTGCTTTGCAGCTGCACTGAGAAGTCAAGCCCAAACCCCGCTTACATTGAGTTCAAGGGTCTTGAGTGCAATTCGAAATCCTCCAGGAACAGGAGGGCTCAGCCTGAGGGTCTCTTTGATGACACAGCCTGTGTACTTCAGCTGCTCCAAGACCTCCATGTCCAGCTGCTTCTCTTGGTTAGGACCGCACAGCAACCCCTAGAAAGGAAGGTGCTGCCATGACTTTTATGGAGCAGGTGGCCAGGGCTCCCAGCATTGCAAAGCAGCTGCCCCTCGGCGAGTGATGGTTTCATACCACCCCTAAAAGAGGGGCACCGCCTGGGTGGAGGGGAGCCCTGTCTAGGACACCTCTCTCAGCGGTGCCTTCCCGCTGCCCGCTCCTGTGAAATGGCTCTGGGGGAGACACACACCTTCACCTGCAGCTCTTTCCTCACTTTCTGCAGGACATCATGGTGGAGCCCTAGGAAGGCGATCAGTGACGTGGCAGCACTAGCAGTGGTTTCGTGGCCCCCAAACAGCAGCTCTGTGGCAGACTCCTTCAGCTCCTTATGCACAGGAGAGAGGAACACACAACAGGTCTTGAATATAATATCCCTGCCAGGTCCACTCCACATCACTGCATCACTCCCAGGCTGGAGCAGACACACAGGGGCCAGGATGCGGGTGGTGCTTATACTCCCTGGGCAGAGAGGGCTGAGCCTCCTACTCTCTCCTTTTGGCCCCAAAGATAACCATGCTGCTGACAAAGGGGCTGGGGGAAACAGAGGGGAACCTCACCTGCATGTTGAGCTGCTCCCCGTTGCCCTGTGTGTGCTCCATCAGCAGCTGCAGCGCATCCTTGTAGCCGCCCTCAGGCTCCTTGCGGGCCATCTTGGCACGGATGTTCTCCTCGATCTTGGCGTGGATGATGTTGCGCGCCCGCAAGCCCTGGCCAGGCAGCAGGGAGAGCAACGTGGGACTTGGGCCAGTACTGCCATCCCTCCCATCCATTCCCTGCTGCCTTGGCTGCGGGGGCAGCCCTCTGCTCCCAGCCCACCGGGAGCCTTACCCGGTAAAGCCCGCTGAAGGGAACGTCAATGGGGAGGGAGAAGAGGTTGCGGATCATCTCCTCGAAGGCTTCCACCAGCTGCTGCTCGCCGTCGGGGCTGGCCTGGCGGGGCTGGAAGCCCAGCAGGATCCTCATGGCAATGCGGAACATGAGGCGCTTCACCTCGGGGTACACCAGCAAGCAGGGCCCGGCGGCCCCCAGCCACTGCGCCAGGCAGGCGCTCACCTCCTCCTGGATGACGGGCACGTAGTGCTGCAGGGCGTCCCGGGAGAAGGCCCGCATGATCACCTGCCCGGGGGGACGGGGGGAGGAGGAGGAGGGGGAGGAAGGGGACACAGGCTCAGCCGCCGAGCCCGGGGCGGCCGCGCCCGCTCCCCGCCCGCCGTCGGGGCCGTACCTTTTTGCGGTGCTTGTGCTGCCCGTTGTGGAGGTTGGAGAGACAGCCCGAGCCCAGGATGGTGCGCACCGAGGCGGGCCACTGCACCGAGACGAGCCGGTGCTCGCCCAGCAGGATGTGCCGCACGTTCTCGGCGCCCATCACCCGCACCGTGGGCCGCCCGAAGAGGTGAGTCTTGTAGATGAACCCGTATTTTCTGC
>VXBO01006058.1:154374-165437 GCA_013400135.1 Rhinoptilus africanus | reverse complement strand
ATGAACCCGTATTTTCTGCGCTTCATCTGCAGGAATTTCCGCCTCTGGATAGAGGAGGGGGGGCGATGATAAAATAAATGTTAAAAAGGAGGAGAGGAAGGGGCAGGGAGAGCAGCTCTTTCCCACCTGGGCGCGGGAGCCCGGCGGAGCCGCTGCTCACCCCCCTCCCCTGCCGCCGGAGGAGGGGCCGGCCGCGCTCCCCCGCCTCGCCTTACCTGCAGCACCATCTGCAGCGTCTCCCCGAAGAAGGGGAGCCCCATGGTGCCCGGGGGCAGCGGGAGCGGGCAGCGGGGGTCGCGGCTGCTCACGCAGTACAGGTCCCAGAGCTTGACGGCGGCCAGAAAGAGGAGCAGGGGCAGCAGGAAGGTACACAGGGCGCTGGCGACCAGGGCGGAGAAGCCCATGGCTGGGGAGCGAGTCCAGCCCGGCCCCCCGGGAGCTCCGAGTGCGCGGGCCGGGCTCGCCGCGGGCCGCCTTTTATACCCTTCCCAGGTTGCTGCCCACCCTACCTTGGTCCGATAAATTAGTTCACCCAAAGTTCATCTTTAATTGCGGATTGCGGCCTGGCTCCTCCCCCCGAAATCTTTAACCGTTTGCTTTGCGCGGCGCATCCCGCCCGCCGCAGACGGCCACCGGGGAAGGAGAGGGGCCGCCGGGCTCGGTCCCCGCTGCACCGCGCTCCGCGGACGGGCTGCGGGACGCCGCCGACAGCCGGGGGCCCGCCGCCTCCTCGGATTTATCGCCGGTGCTCATTAGAGACCACTGGGTTGCGCCGAGACGGAGAAATGTCCCGCTCCAGCAGCCGGCAGCCCGGAGACACCGACCCCCGGGGGCGCTCCCCGGCCGGTGCCGAGGCGTTCCGCAAGGTGCGGAGCTCCTGTCGCCGGCCGGGAACGGCGAGCGAGCGGAGCCGGGAGAAGCCGGGCCGGTGCCGGGAATCGGACGGGGCGGCCGGTCGGTCCCCTGTGCTGGGGGAGCCCGGTGGCTCGCCGGGCAGAGCCGCGNTTTTTTTTTTCCTTTCCGTTTTTGTTTCCTTTTTCCTCATTATTACTTTTCCTTCCGTGCTCCCACATGAGCTCAATAAACGCTGGAAGCTGTGTGTGTTTGTGTAGGGGCGGGCAAAGGGAGGGGAGGGAAGATGTCACTTTTAATTATTATTTTTCTTACAACCAACGCATCGCACGGGACCCTCCCTCCCCTTANGGCCGGTGCCGAGGCGTTCCGCAAGGTGCGGAGCTCCTGTCGCCGGCCGGGAACGGCGAGCGAGCGGAGCCGGGAGAAGCCGGGCCGGTGCCGGGAATCGGACGGGGCGGCCGGTCGGTCCCCTGTGCTGGGGGAGCCCGGTGGCTCGCCGGGCAGAGCCGCGACTGCGCCGCCGCATCGGCGGAGGAGCCCCCGCTGTCCTCTGGCTCACCTCGAAAGGCCCGGCTTGTGTTTCTGCCCGGCCGCGGAGGAAGGAGCCGCGGGCAGCAGTTCGTCTCGGCCTCCCGGTGCAGGTTCAAGCGCGGGTCANGACAACCAACGCATCGCACGGGACCCTCCCTCCCCTTACGATGCCTTGCGGGAGCGGGGCTGCCCGCCTCCGCAGCCCCTTGCCCAAAAGGGGGACACACGCACCCCGGGGGGGGACCTCCTCGCCCCCGGAGGTGCTCGGACCCCCGGGGGGCGGCGAGGCCCGGCCGGGAGCGGCGGCCGTGCCCTGACCCGGCGCTCTCCCCTTGCCGGGCGCTGACCTGCTTGTGACCTACAACACGGACCGTGACATCTGCGTGAACCCGGCCGGCAACCGCGCCAAGTTCACTGTCTATCAAAATAACGAGATACGGTGGCCTGAGCACCGATAATTGCCACAGGAAGGCTTTATTATCTCCCCAGCTGTGTATTCCCCAGCCATCGGCTCGAAAAGAATCAAATGGTAAAGAGTGAAAGGGATAATTAAAAACATCTTGGAAGGGGGTCAAGAAATTAACAGCCTAATATGAACAAACTTTGATTACAAGTAACAATTATTACACTTCATTTGTAAATGCTCGTGTTTATCTGCAAACAAAATCAGTTTCAAGGGTGTGTTTTTTTTTTTTTAAACTAGATTCATGTTACATTTTTCAGCGGGTGGCTACGGGGCTCATTAGCGCTCGGGGTAATTTTTAAGTGTGCTGCTGGAGGAGCCCCGGCCGTCCTGCACCAGCCCAGTGCTGGGCGCTGCAGGGCCGGCCCTGCCCGTGGTGGGACCCTGCGTCGCCCGCGGGTCACAGCCACGCCAGCAGCTCCTGCTAATTAAAGTTAGTCATTGCCACTTGCAGCCACCACCTACTGATTTCACCTCCGATAGCCAGAAAGATTCACCTTTCGGGACAAGGTCAGGAGGGGCAGAGGCTTTGGTTCGCTACAGGGTCGACCTGCCAACAGCACTTAACTCAGCCCTGCAGTTCAACCTCTTCCAGATTTGACCTGTCACATTTGGGAGCCACATTTCTGCCCCAGGTAGCGTTGTGCTCCCTGCACAGCCCTCGGACAGCTAACAGCAGCACACGCCCCACTGCAGTGCCCCAGCATGGATGTGGCAGGGGGACTGGCCAGGGCCAGGTCATTTGCAGCCTGTCGTGGAAGAGGGACAATGACAGAGATTCAGGGGACAGAGCCTTTCCAAGTGTCCTCATGCCACATTTCTGCCCTCACAGGTCAAGCTGCTGCTGGTTCTTCACACAGAGCGCACTGTGCCACCAGGCCCAGGATGCACTGGAGGGACAAGGCGGATGGTTTCCCCCACTGCTTCCAGGCAGGACGCGTGACAGTGGGGAGCAGAGGTGAAGCTGAAAGGACCTTATAAACACATTGCACTGGAGCAAGGACCTGGGCTCTGCTCTGTTCTCAGTGAACAATCAACTGGACTCACTTCATTTTACATGGGCGAGAAATACTCTGTGTCTCAGCAATGCCAAGTGGTACTCGGACAACACCTAAAAAAGCTGCTCTCAGCACCCAGGGTCAGCCCCAGGTACCACCTCCTGGATGGACCCACAGAGCTGCTGTCCTGGCACTTTCCCTGGCAGAGATAGGCTGTGGGATGTGACACGGTCAGTCTGGCCAGCCAGCCACCATGGGGCCTATGTTACCTTGCCAATGCCCCAGCTGCAATGTGAACAGCATCATCAGGAACAGGGAACTTTCTACCACAAATCAGACTTATTCAGAAATGTCCATTTTCCAAATGTTTATTTGCTCCCCTGCCTCAATCTGATCCCTTGGTCAGGCTGCAGCTGGGGAGCACATGCTGCGGCGACGATAGAGGGGAGCTTCATGGCAGACCCCCAGCAGCAGCACGGTGCTCAGGCACAATATACACAGCTACTACTACTGGGTGAATGAGACATCCTCTTTGTGCTGCTCTAATGGGAAGTGCAGGAATGAGATTAAATATTTACAATAAAAACCACTTTACACCCTATTATTCTAGCTACAGCTGATGCCATGGATTCAGCAGACCTGGCTTGTGTTTTCCTGCAGAGTCCCCCCGTCTTCTTTTTTACACCTAAAAAGCTACAGTGTGCAGGACATTCATCCTGCCTCTCCTATAACACCCACAGGAGAGAACCCTGGGACAGAAAGGCTCTGGGAGTCTTAGCTGTGGGACTGGGAGTTTTGCTCCCCATCTCCAGTGGCTGGAGACCTGCAGGGGGCAGGGGCTGTCTGAGCTCCCACGGGGGATGCTCCCTGCCAGCAGCTTCAGGGGGCTTGTTCCCTGGGCTGGGGCTGAGGCTCACCCGGGTGCGCAGGAGCAGGACTCTGCAGGACCCTCCCTACGGGCTTAAAATAAAAAGACCTTTGGGGTTTTGCTCTGCGGTGACCCAGTGCCGTACCCAGCCCGGGGCAGCAGAGACCTGCCCCCGGCAGCCGTGGAGGGGCATCAACACCGGGGCTGAGGGGCAGCGTACTCCTGGCTCAGGTACACAAGGGGTGGAAGTAGAGCTGCAGCCCGTCGTCGACGGGGTGCACGATGGGCACGGTCTGCATGGGGGGGTAGCCGGGGGTGGCCAGCTCCCAGCGGGCTGTGCTGACCAGCTCGATGGCCAGCAGCTTGAGGATGGCCTGTGCCAGCTCCTTGCCGATGCAGCTCCGCGCCCCGCCACCAAAGGGGATATAGTGGAAGCGGCCCATGGCCTCCATCCGGGTGGCACCGAAGCGGTCTGGGTCGAAGATGCCAGGGGGGCTCTGGTAGACGGCGGCCGTCTCATGTGTGTCACGGATGCTGTACATGACGCTCCAGCCTTTGGGGATCTGGTAGCCCTGGGGAGGCAGAGAAGAAGAGTGGAGGGGAGGAGAGGAGCGTTACAATGCCTGTGCAGCCAGCTGTGCTAGTGGAGGGTGAGCAGATGGTACCTGGGGACAGCCCCACCATATTGCACGTCTGCTCTACAGCTCCTTTTCTCCCCACCCCAGCTGGGACCCACAGAGCTTGCTGTGTGCCACCTTCCCCTGAGCTACAATGCCAAGCACCACCACCCTGCCGGACGCAAGGTGCTTGCAGGCAATGGCAGGCAGCAGCTCCCTATCAGCCTGTGAGGCACTTACATCCAGCTCAAAAGTCTGCAGCGCCGTCCTGTAGCCACCGGAGACGGGGGGCAGCACCCGCAGCACCTCCTTAACCACACAGTCCAGGTAGCGGAGGCGGCTCAGCTTCTCCAGGCTGATGTCCCCGGGGCAGCGACAGCTCTGCCCTGGCGGTGCCCGGAGCTGGGGGTCAGCGCAGGGACTGCTCAGCGGGAGGGTGGGCTCCGGTGGGGCACACGGCTGCGGGGAATCTTCCTCTGTTGCGGACGTGGGCTGGCTCTGGTCCTCACGAGCATCTTTGGCTGTGGGGCAGAGAAATGTCTTCTCGCTGTTCCTGGCCTGGGGGGTCAGGGTGTCCGGGCAGGGTCCCACAGGACAGCGCTCACACTGCTGGTACAGCTCCTGGGACATCAGCTCCTGCCTTATTTTTTCAATCACCGAGGGGTGTTTCAGTAGCAGGAGGATCAGAGAGGTGCTGGCACTGGCCGTGGTGAAAAAAGCAGCAAATATGAGCTCAATTGCTGACTCCTGGGAGAGGAAGGAAGGTGACAAGTTTGAATGCCATTTTAAACTGGTTGTGATTCAGACTGTTCTCACCTTTTGCAGCTTTTGTCCCTGTGAGAGGGCCCTGGCCCCGCCTCTGCTCTCCACAAACCTGCACCCACCCTGGGTTGGCAGGGACCAAAACAAGACACGCTTGTTCTTCCATTTCTGTACAAACTGGACATCCCCTTGCCAAATGATGGACGCAGAAACACAACCGAGATGAGTACACATCACCTCCAATCCAGTTCTTCTGGGCTTTCCTCCCAAGATTTACAAATTTTAAAGAAGCATTTTAACATGCATTTTCGCATACTGAGTGAAGTTCATTTCAAGCATTACACTTTTTACCTTCATCTGCCAATTCCCCTTTGCACCCAGTTTTACCCTTCTGCCCAGCCAGAGCTTTACGAGGCTGTGTGTTTATGCATAAATCCTAGGTGCACCGGCAGCTAAAATGGGTTGCATTTGATCCTTCTCCATGTGTAATCACCATTTGCTTATCTAGGAGGGGACTCAAACCAGCTGAGTGGAAAGCAGAAGGACCTCCCTGCCGTAGGGGGTGAGGCCAGGAGGCTGTCGTCGGCAGGGAGCTTTCCCGCAGGGATGCACACACCAGGCAAAGGGCTTGCTCGCTTTTCAGCCTTTGCAGCCTGAAGCACAGCAGTGCTCCTGCTAGCTCCATAGCAGACGTGTGCATAAGAAACTAAGAGGTGACCCAGCTCAGACAGACCACAGAACAGTCAAATCCGTACTACATGTCATGTCCCGGCTCACGGATCCCCACGCAGCCTCCCCGTCTTTCTGGGACGGCCTGCAGGGTCTACGTGGCACCACGGGTTGCTGCGGGCTGTTTGCAGCACCCTGTGATCAACTTTTGGAAATTGTTTTGCAAACATTAAGGGTTGCCCGGAGCTGGGTCATGGCATGGCACGTCTCTGACAGCAAACGTAATGCTCAAACTTACAGCACCATCTGAAGGTGCCGGCGGCTCCGTGGCACCGGGCTGGGAGCGCGGAGGCCAGACCCGAAAGCCCCAGGAGAAGCCCAAGGGAGGAGCACAGGGAGCTGCCACCCTGGGAGGGGCTGGGGCCTGGCTGGCACCACTGAGCACTAATCGCTCCAGCCCAGGGGCAAAGCGGAGCACAAACCCCCAGGGAAACAGAGCAGTTTCCTTTCACGCAGCTGTGTGTCCGGATTTTAAACTGTTCTGACACAACCAGTTTCTGAAGAGGTGAAGCCGAAAACACAGGGAAGGACACCTGAAGCCTGAAGGTACCTGGAGCCAAGTCTGGTAAGGTCAAGGGTAGTGTAACGCAGGTTACCCTTTGCTACCGTCCCCAGCGCCATACATTGGCTGGACTGGAGGCTTTTGCCAAAGTGCAGCTCTCAAGGGCATCTTTCAGCTGAAATCAAACCTCTGAAATAACAGATCCCTCTCGACCCCTATCACACCTCCTGCAGGCGCTGGCAGGAATTTTTACATGCACACGGTAGCAGACCCAGATGAAAAGAAACCTCTCGGTGCCACCACCTGCAATTAAAACCCAAGAGATTTCAGTAACATGCAAGGAATTTAGGCCAGGCTCTGCAATTTGAAATAACAGCCCCTCTGACTCAACCTCTGACAGTGCTGCTACGTCAGCTGTGACACCAAGCTGCCGACTTTCCCTCCCTGCTTTTACAAGGCACATAACCGGTGACTGGGAGGCAGCATCTTCCCACAGCTTCACCAGTATTGTCCCCGTGCCATGGCCTGACTCCCAGTCCGGGGAGGCAGGACCAGTGGTGTTCTGGTTCCACCCATGCAGCCCGTGGCAGCACTAATATGTAGGATGGGGTGTTTGTTGTTTTTTTTTTTTTAAATCCTTACAAGCTTTTAAATGTTTTAAAACAGTGCTTTTGGCAAAGTCATAGCTTTCTAATGGCCTTTACATTTCAAGGGTCCTGGTCAGTTCATGCTAGCAGTGCAAATCACAGTGTATTTAGGAAAATTTCTGGGAAAATGGTCCCTCAAAAGCATTTGAGCAAAAACCAAATTAGTTACTCATGTGCGCTATTGTTTGGAGTGTCTCTCAAAGTCAGATAGATCCATGACTCTGAGACAGCTTTGGACTTTTTATCCAATTGCACCATTTCACTGGATGAGAGCTCTACTGCTGCTTTATGAGAGCGGAGAATATTGCCATAATTGCAAACACAGGCAGGTCGGTTTGCAAGTAAAGGTACAGGACAGCATGTAAATATACTGTCATCTGAGTCAGGTGGCCCAAGGTCACTGCTATGGCACCCCATGTTACATTTAGTATCCCCTCATTCCATTTGCCAGAGGCAGGGACATGATGAGAGATCATGTAATTATTTGCATGTAACACTAACAGAGACTAACCAATCTTAATCACATTTTGAATCTGTCAATTATTTTAAAAAAATAATTATATAATAATACACCCCATTCTATTTGAAGAAATAGTATAATAAACCATACAATAAAATTACTTTAAGAATATATGCTGGTTCTAATTGTTCCTAATAGTCGCTGTAAAGTCTTTAAAATATTTTAGATTTAGAGATTACACTTTTACAATATATTTAGAAAACATTAGTCTTTAGATTGTTTTCCTTAAATACCTAAATAAACGGTAAAACTATGTGTGTTCAATACTTTTAGACTATATTCAAATACTTTTAAATTATATTCAGGTGCTGTACCTGTGCAAAACTGCTTCAAAACTTGTTGTATAAATGCAGTGTCATCTGTCATTCACTGAGTCAGTCACCAAGTGACCTGGAGCTATGAGTGACACAGTATTAATGGCCACTTTTTTCCTGAGGTCTTTGGCAAAACACTCTCCACATTCAGTCGGTAGTTTTGGCTCAGTAAGTACTACTGGGCTCATCCCTAAATCACAGTGATGCACTCCGTTGCATCATAGCAATCCACAAGCTAGATGATATGATTAACGATGAGGTGACAGGGAATGACCCAGAATCCACCATTCCATCCCTGGAGCCATTTTGATATATTCTGTCAGAGACTTCTGGGCTCTCAGCCCTGAGGAATATGGCAACACGATCTACACATTGTGCCATGTCAGATGCCGGGGCACGTTTAGGGAGCGCATGGCTAGCTCTAAGTATTTCCAAGATGGTATCTTGGAGGATACCAAGCGCACAGTGACATACGGAGCCTTAGCATAGCCACATAACCCTACCGGCATCCTAAGTCGGGCTGAAGCCTGGCGGACACGAAGAGGAAAGGCAGAAGAGGCATTTATTCCCTTTTTAAATACCAGCTCTCTTCTAACGCAGAGACATGATCCTACAAGAGCATATAAGCATGCCGAGCCCAGGCTTTCTTGTTTGCGCTGGAGATGGTGTCCTCAGAGTTGGTAAGAGGAGGGCAGGAGCCAGCAGCTGGTGGCAGGTCCCCACACAACCTCCTGCCCCTCAGCCCAGGTCTCTCAAACAGCCACCAAGTTGGAAGGGACACTGCAAGGGGGGTCCTCCTTACCTTGAGCTCCTGCATGGTGAATTCTTTGCCGTGCTCCTTGGCACTGTTTATTATGAAATCCAGAGCATCACTGTGATCTTCTGGGTTGTTTCTCTGCAGTTTTTCCTGTATAGCCTTCTCCATAAACTCATGCAGAGTGTCCCGTGCTTTGATTCCCTGCGGGAGGCAGACACAGTTCAGGAGAGCCTTAGGAACCGCCCCCCTCTCCAGAGAGACTGGGGTACCCCACGTGTGGCGATCCTTAATCCCAGGATCTGTAACAGCAAGAACTGTTTAATTTGTTGCCCAGCCCCAGAGCCTTGCAAGAGGCAGCAGTTTGGGGGGAACTGCTGCAAATTCTGCTGCCTTGTTCTTGTGAATCAAATAGGACAAGTCCTAAGAAACACTTAGAGAGGAAAAGACAGCAATAAACCCACGGAACCGAGTCCGGAGGTATCTGCGCTGAACAAGCCCATGGTCACGCCAGGTTCAAAAGCAGCTGGTCCAAAGGGACGAGAAGAGGTAACTTAATAAAACTGAGTCCAAGCAGCAAGGCACATTTGAGACAGGAGCAAATGAGTGGCTTTACCAGGGTGCAGTAGATAAAGACACATTAATCCCAGCCAGCTCAGCTGCAGCCGCGTTGCACTCCTGCACAGCAAAACACTGAGGTAAGATCTCAGCAAGTCAAGTGATCAGCAATCTCTTTGCGAAGTGGGATGGATGGAGTCGCAGAGCGTGTGGGTCTCTATCAAGACGCCTCCTGCAAAACCCTGAAGGACCAGGGATGTGGGATGAAAAACGGCCATGACCAGATGCTGGGAAGAAGACACAAAGGCTGAGATTTGAGGTGGGAAGCACTGGACAAAGGAAACAGGGCAGGGAGCAAGGGGAAAGCCAAGGGGACCTAAACGCAAGTTGAAGAGGTCTGGGGCCAGGCAGGCTGCGGCTGACCTGAGAGAGGGCATGGAGGGATCGGGTGGGGGGATGAAAACTCAGACTGGTGACAACCTGCAAAGGGAAACCAGACAGGAAAAACAAGAGCTGTGAACTGGTGGAGAAGAGCAGCAGGGAAGCTAGGGGAGAACTGGGACTGGCTTGGTAAGGTGATCCGGTGGGGCAGAGCCCACAGTGAAAATAAGAGATTGGGCAAGACCTGGCTAAAAGGGGCAGGAGACTTGAGCTGTGGTAAGGGTGGAGAACACAAAGCCAGAGGAGGGAACGCAGACTGAAATGGGAGAGAAGGGGTGGGACACAGGACCTACAGCAGGAGTGTGGGGAGGCAGGCAAAGAGCGGCAGGGCAGCAGCGAAGAAACTGCGGCTTGAAAGAGGCAGAGGAGACTGTCCCTCTGCCATGTTCCCCTCCAGGACCTCTTGCTGTCTCTCTGCTGCTGGTGGACAGGGGGCTAAGGATGATCAGAGGGTCTCAAGTCCTCAGCCTGCCCTGAAGTGCACAAGGAGCGCTAACGTGAGGTGTGCTGTGCCCACCTGCCTTTGTGCTTATGCCCACAGACCCCTCTGCCATGGGCTGACACAAGTCCAAGTGGGATGAGATGGGACAGGACCAGACATGATGGACTAACCAGAGCCAACAGAGGCAACACACGGGGTGAGGGAGGAGAGGAGCCCTGTACTGCACCATGAGCTGGAGCCAGTGCCCAGAGGGGCTGGAAGCCAACCAGGAGCAGGTGAGAAGCGCAGAGAGAAGGGGAGATGGCTGCGGTGGGAAAGACATCAGGCCCTCAGACCAGGAAAGGAGTACTGCAGATGTCCTGGCCCATCAGAAGTGCCCCTTGGCGGGCCTGGGCAGAGGGAGCGGGGCAGGCGGCAGTACCTTGCGCAGCCCACTGAAGGGTATGTTGAGGGGCAGGGAGAAGAGGTTCTCCACCAGCTGTTCAAAAGTTTTGGCCAGGTCCTTGAACTGCTTTTCCTCCAGGCGGAGCCCCAGCAGAATCCGAGCTGCAATGCGGAAAGTTAAGGTTTTAGCGGAGGAATAAACTGCGATGGAGCCCGGCTCCATGCACCAGCCCCGCAGCTCCCAGCTCACAACCTTCTGGATCCGTGGCAGGTAGCTCTCCAGGGCGGCGCGGCTGAACACTCGGGCCAGGATCTGTGTGGAGAAGGGGGGGGAACAGAGGCAGATGGTTAAAGCAGGGTGTCCCATGTGCCACTGAGGCCCAACCCTGGGCTGCCGCCCTGTTGGGGTGGCCACGAGGCTCACCTTGCGGCGCTGGCGGTGCAAGTCACCAGTGGAGCCGAGCAGGGTGTGGGAGCCCAGGATGATCTGGGTGCTCTGGGGCCACTGCGTGCTGACCAGCGTGTGCTCACCCAGCAGGATCTTGCGGATGTTCTCAGCACCCGTCACCCGCACCACCGGCCGGCCCAGGAGGTGGGTCTTGAAGACATTTCCGTACCTCTCCCGCCGGGAGCTGTGGAAGCGTGAGCCCTGGGGACGAGCCGCAGGTCAGCCTGGGG
>VXBO01006058.1:101762-145044 GCA_013400135.1 Rhinoptilus africanus | reverse complement strand
ACGAAGGGGATGATGCCTGTTTGTGAAAAAAAAAAAATAAAAAATCAAAACAGCCAAAACACCAAATCCAAAGTGAAGCAGCAGATAATGATATTGGTAGAGTCCCTGTCATCGTTATGTGTTACACGCTCAAGTAGACTCCCTGGGATGGGACCCGGAATCGAAAAAAAAAATAAAAGAAGGCAGAGGGAAAAAAAAAAATCAGGAAAAGCAAAAAGGGCAAGAGTTAAAAAAAAAAAAAGCGCTTTGTGGCATTCTTGGGCTCAGTTGCTTCTGGTTTCTGCCCTGTAGTGTTTGCAGGTTATGTACCCACGCACTACGGGGAGCGCAAAAAAAGAAATCCTTACCTGACCTCTGGATAACCCAAACAGGAGATTAGCCCATTTCCAAGCAAAGCAGGTTGTCACACTGTTAGGCCAATTGCTTCTATTGACACTTTGCATAAACATCTTACACAGGGTGATCAGAAAGGACTGTTATGCCATTAACGCTCTTTTTATTTTTTTATACCTAAGCCTTACAGAATAAAGGCCTTTCTGAGTAAGGGATAACAAAAGGGTCAAAAGGTCACAAACATTCTTTTAAGTAGGTAAAAATCAGGGAAGTTTTAGATTCATTGAAAAGTGCAAATTGGAACTTTTTTGCATCTTGCGACATTCCAGCACGCTCAGCTTTTTCTAATTTTACTTCTAGTAAATTAATCTACTTAATTGTGTATTTTTACTTTTACTTTCCACTAAGAAAATGCTAAAATCTTCATTTTAGAAAATAGCAAGATGCCCAATCTCCTCAGCTAATCTAAACAGATTCAGACATTACCATTAAAATCCTCATGAGGAACTGTAAAAATATACAGAATTTTTTCTTGAAGTGGTACAACTAAACAGCCTCTCACATACAGTTTTCACCTATAATTTACACAGCATGTGGTTTGCACTGTGTACAGCAAAATATTCTATATTTTCCTTTGTTTTGTTTTTGCTTTGATCAGAGATGGAAACAATCTCCCTTTAATAGTATAAAAGCCACCTGCTGGGCATCGCAGACTACAGCTAATTGGTAAATTCTTTGAAATTTAGATATAATGGATTTTGACCTCTTTAATTAAAAAAATCCCAAAGCCTAGAATACTGGTGAACTCTTCTGGGAAAAGAACAGTGCCAAGCATATACAGCTGCAAGCTATGCCAAATCCTTTCTTAGGAGAGAATGCAGAGTACCACGCAGTTTTTTTCCCCTTGAGGATGTGTGGCTTTTGACCTAGAAAAAAGCCCCATGACTATTGATAGCTATGTATCATTTAAGTCATTAAGATAAAGGAATAGCAAATATATTAATATTTCAATTGTTATTATTTGTATTGGAGTATGGAGCTAAAAAGCTCTAAAGAGGAAGGGGACAATTTCATTTTAAACACAGTAAACTCACAAAAGCCACTCACTAATTTCCCACACCAACATTTCCCACCTCAAGGAGCTCACACTGTACCACCTTTAATTCAGAAGAACAAACAGGTTTGATGACTGAAGAGGAAGCCAGTCAACCAGAAACCAGATGTTTCATAATTTCTGACATAATGTTAACCTTTCAGTGGAGCTATAATCTCATCAGTTTGTGAACTCTGAAGCAGCGCTGGCTTCCTTTTGTTAAAACACTTATTTATACTCTGCCCAGCGTAATGCGGCCACGATCCCTGACTGGGACTCACAGGCACTGCAGTAACACCGCTACACACCACCACCACTTACTTTTTAGTCTCTGCTTATGCTTGAGGCACAAGTACACATGAACATACATTACACAGGTACACGCTTATTTCCAATGGATTAACACGAACAGCATGAACCCCCTTTAGTTCACCAAATGTTATCTCCCTGTTTATTAAAGCTTGCACACCATGAAAGCACTTACTAGATTGGAATTAAAACTAAAACCAGAATCAGAACTGGATAAAGACATGTCTTGTTCACTCCAAACTTTTCCTGGTCGCAAAGGCAGAGCAGAAGTATTTAAAATATAGATACCGAAGTCCAGCTTACAAGGAAAAAAGACAGAGTTTCCTAATTGTAGAATAACACCGTACCAAACAAATGCAATTATCACTTAATCAGTGGGGGTTCCTTACTGCTGACAAATATCTTGTTAGCCTGGTTGGCAAGTCTGCCTGCCACTTGCCAAAATATTTTGTTTTATTTACTCCTGGCGACTTATTTTGTGCATGTGGTGAATTTTAAATGCCCCCCCCTACTGATCACATAACTGGAATAGCACACATTGGTCTTGTATTTCAAAGTGTAAATTGATCTCCTGATCTGTGAATGTCTCCCTCTAGTTTATGCTACCCTTTTTCTGGATTGGTATAACAAATGCATTTTCAAAGTGATGTTATGGGGACTTAGCTATGCAATTCCCATTAGTGTCAATGGGGGTCGCAGGCTAAATTCCTAGGCAACGCTTTGAAAATTGAGCCCTGGATTTTCAAAGGAAGGATAGTTTGTGTTAGAAAGGCAGCGTCTTTCCGTTTTTAAGCCACTGCATTAAAACATGCTTTTTTTTTTTTTTAAAAGCACTGTGCATTTAGAAATTGTGCTTAAATAGGGGACGTTTAAATGTTCACAAGAATGAAACAGTTTTATATTTAAATGCTTCCATCTGTTTCAAATTTATAAGGGAAAATCGTATCTGTCACTATCTTGAATGCTGGGATAAAATCTTTAACACATTTGTAAGTGCATAATATATAAACTCAGAGGTTATGACAGCTGAACCACTGGGAATTGTTACACTAAGAAAAAAAATAGGAGTTACTTATGTTCAAATGAATTCTTTATAATCTAAATTCTCTGAAAGGGCAGAATTCTTTCCTAAAATCTGGACCTTGAGGTACATGGTGAGAGATGCCTGGTCTTGTTATATTCATGAGCAATCCCAAACACCTTTTGTATTCTTGAGCACTTCAAATGAACTTAGGCCTCCGTACAAAATAAAACTCTTGCTGTTGAAGTCACGTGAACAAGCCTGTTGCTGTTACCATAACCAGAAAAACATTTACAACGTATAATTTTTACAAATCCCATTAAAACTTCAAGCAGCCCAAGACATAACTTCTGAAGAAAGTCAGTGAAAAATAGTCACTGAGGCAAATATAAATAGCTAGGCCCCATGCAATACACAATATAGCAACAAGTAATACCTCTTCAAAGAAGATTTGTTTAATTACAGTGCAAATGTTTATTATGAAGTGTGTTGTTCTTCATCATTAAAGAATAAGCTGGACTAGTAGCAAAAGAACCGTCTTTTGAGTCTAGAAACAGGGAAGAGTTTGAAAAGCAGGAGTCTGGCAGACAGTCAGGCTCCAGAGGGCACAGGCTCGGGCCAAATTGCTCCTGTCAAGCCCGTTAGCCCGTACACGAAGTCCCTTTAGACAAAGCATAAAACTATGTCAATGGTAAAATTTGTGTGGATTAAAAATTGTGTATTATGCAATGCTCAGGTCATTCACCTTTTGTTTTGTTATTTTTTTGTTTTGGAGCTTCTGACGCAGAGGCGTACACGCTGAAACAGCACGCAGGGGTGACAAGGGCAGCCCCCCCAAACAGGACATTTGCCTCCGACCTGAATGACACTTTGAAAATACAATTTCAGTTTTTAAAATTATGAAGCATTTAATATAGCACAGTTAAATTTAAGCTGTCATTTTCATTTGGCTTCTGGGTTTTTTTTCCTCTTTTAAACACAAGTGCTACCTACAAGTAGCACTTAAACATTGACATTTACCAAAACTATGAACTGAAAAGGTATTTTTTACAGTTGAGTTTAAATAAACTTAAATTTCCTATAAGCATTGTTTGGAATTTTTTTTCCAACTGCACAAGACTTAAGAGGCTGGCTTTAAAGTACTTGATCTTCTACAAAATAATGCCATAAATGGCACACGATGTGCCACTGTACCTTAAAGTATGTTTCTTGGGGATTTAAAACTGATCACTCATATCCGTCCTTCCTGTAAAAATCCATTTGATGTGTTTCACTAAAAAGATGTATTTAAGATTTCCAAAATCTAATGTTAAAATTAGATTTAACCACCTTCTCTGGTTTAGAGAAGGTGGGACTAATTAAAAATCGCCTAACTTGGTGCAACTGGAATAAAATTTAAACACACAACAAGTCCACTTCAACTTCCATACTATGTTCTGGAATTGAACACTCTTGTCCCATTTGTCATATTTAAAATTTAGCAGTAGCCATGTGAGTAACTCTAGATGCTTTCAGTCTCACCAGAGGTCAGTATATATACTATACCATGAATAGTCATTCTCTAACAAATGCTGTTTTGAATAAACTAATCCAAACTGTCCTTGTATATGCACAAATCTAATCTATAAAGTCAGGCTGCTATATCCTGGAACTAAACATCACTAGAGGTCTGCACAAGTATAATTACAACTCCAAGTTTAATTTTCAGTAGGAATACTTCTAGCCTTGAAGAAAGGAGTTTTAGATACATGGTCCTGGCGTGTGAACGTAAACCGGTGCCTATGAGGCACAGCTCCACAGCATCAGGCTTGTTCTCACAGAGGAGGCAAAGACGAGCCACTTCAGCTCTTGCTGTGAAGCTGTAACTCAGAACTGACGCAGGAAGCTGCCAACCTGGCCACTGGGAATTAGCGATTCAGTGGTAAAATGGGATATTTCCTTTTCCTAGCTTTCCAGTTATTTCTTGTCATATTCTGAATTGGACCAAAGCACCAGAGGAAATTACATCTAAGAAAAAGAGTGAAATTATGCTGTAACAGAGACTGAGGCTTCCAACCTAACAGGACGCTATACATCGGGTCTATAAGGTTTATGAGCATCTCTTCAATCTGCGGCATTTAGTCTCCACAGAGGTCAGTGATCTCTAGTGTACACTATGAAACACATCTCCACTGATGTAATCTGGGCTTCTAACAGCAGGTAGGGAAAAACAGTTTGTCCCAACACAACAGTCTAACTATTTTTCAGTCTAAAACTTTTTGGTTTGGTTTATTTTTAAGATTTGTGCAGTTCTCAAAAAGCTGCACATCTAAAACAAAAAAAAATTACCCCAGTCTCAGTGCTTCAGATTCTTCTCTTATGTGGCCATCAAAGCCCTCAGCATTCAGATACAAGGCACCTGTCCGAAAAGCCTCTGCAGGAAGCAGATACAAATACAGAAACTGTTCAGTAAAGAATCTCAGCTGATCTTGGGTGCTGAGTTAGAATATGTGGAAAGCCATGGAAATCCAAGACATAATAGGCCAGAAACCAGCACCATTTTGTTTCCATACAGAAACAAAAATCCAGTGCGATCCATAAGACAGAAACACTTACAGATGTGCTCATCATGAGTTTACTGTAAACAGATAGTTATTTCTTCCAAAGTAGTGCATTCAGGGTACGGCTGCGCAACCACCCTTCATAGCAGATGAAGTTACATCCCTTAGGGAAAGCTATACTAGACCTGGGAACAACTGGACAAGGAATTCCACAATCACTAGCTCAGGAATGTAAATATAGACAAGTTAAAAGCAAAGCCAAAATCACTAGACAAAAGTTTCATATTATTTCCTGGACAACCTTCACTTTCTTCTTCAGCTACTACAAGATGTTTACTTCCACATTTATATCTATCAAGTGACTCTACAAATTTCAGCAAACGCTACAACCCATATAAAAACCTCGTACTTGGTTTTGTTTTTCTTGTCTAGATAACTTGTTTCAGCAAAGGCTTCTGAGCCCAGTAAGTTCAGTAACAAGAAACCCAGTTAACTCAGAATTTGTTTTTGTTGGCTTTTCGCAAAAGATCTTTCTTCTCCTGCTGCCATGTTTGCAAACATTTTAGGAAAACCCTTTCTGCTTAATGTCAATAGTCCACTATTACTGCTTTTCTAAGAAACACATCTACAAGAAATTACTCTCCTTAGAGTTTTTTTTCCCTTACAATATGCCTTTTCTCATTACTTCTCAGATGATAATATTTTCTTAAAATGTTAAATCTGAAAAATTATTTTTACAATTGCTCTGGAAGAGAGAAAAATTCCAAAATATGTAACATGTCATTTGTAATAATTACTCTTCATATCTTAACTCAAATAGATCCCAAAATACATGGAACTTTTGCTGAGTAATGATGGCACAGTTCAGCATCTAATGCCTCTTGCCACTTGAAAACCTCTTCCCCTGATTTTACTTGCCACTTTGAAATGTTATCCCTTTCTGGTGAGTAATCCTGTGCCAGATTCTTTTGCTTCTTAAACGAACATTATTGTCACCCTTTATTGACTGACCACATCTATTATCACATGTAAGCAGTGCTAATCCTCTAGTAATTAACACCCTTATTAAAGTAATTTTAACTCAAAGAAGTTTAAATCGCATTATTGGTTTTATTTAATTAAGCTATGGGGACTGTTTTACACTGTCATTTGAGTTTTCAGCTTGTGCCTTTTCTATCTACCAGTTACTGTGTTCCCCCCAGCCCCTGGTTACCTGCATATTTCTGCCTAGGAATTACTCAACATTATTCTGTTTCACTGTGAACATTTTAAACTATCCACTAAACAATGGGTGCAAGACTTAGATACTGTACTGAACATATTACATCCAAAACTGTAATTTGGATGTGCATTTCAGTGAAATCATCACATCTATCCTTCCACAGGGCTCGATACCTTGTTAGTGCTTAAGATGAAAGAGACACTTTTAATGTCTTTCTCATACATCCTAAGCAAGGGCAAAGATTTTTATTTAAACTTTAGATTGGCAAAAATAAAGGAGAATCTGAATGCACTGAGTTATGCCACTTGCAAAGGCTGGATCAGCACTTTTTCTATAAGGTTTTAAAGTTGCTTTTGTGTGTGTGTGTGTCTACTGCATGTTCTTCTCTATGGGAAAATATCTGCTGGCCCATGTTCTCTTGCAGATCTCAGGTAAGCTACTCAACTGACATGCTTGACACAGGGTCAAAAGATGAAAACTGTCTTCTGGTTTAACTGCATCATGTTACACTGTGCACTCTGGAAGAGTGTGGGCTAATTGTGTGTCCTCCTGGTACGATTTCCTGGAGGCACTCCACCAAAACCGGGAAAGTTTGCATTCTCCTGGGAATAAGGCAATCTGATGGCTTCATGGATTTTATACACCATTAACTGTGCACTGAAAGTCCTTTCTTTTCTTTAGGTAAAAACATCTCTTCAAACTTCTACTGTTTAAAAAAAGAAGTGTCCTTAACGGGTCTCAGCATAAACCATAGAAAGTGATAAACACAGAAAGAAATGGATAAGAACAATAAAATGCATTTGTTGCTTTCATCTACTTATCTTTTGATCTTTTTTAAAAATTTAATTTCTTTGCATTTCTGTTCATATTCACTCTTTTTTTTCCCACCTTCTCTCTATGATTGCGGGGTCTTCTAGGTTGTGCTTCTCCTTTGCAACTAATGCTCTAAGGAAAATCCCCTCCAAGACGAGAACCTCTTCAAGGTCTAAAACATCACCTACATGTGAATCTTGTATGCAAACTTTATTTGTTATTTCAATATTCTTTAGAAAAGTGCAATTTGTAAGATGATAAGTTGCTCCAAATCTGACACAACCATAAAAGACCTATGTTAACATGGTACAAACCAGCATGATACAAAATTGTGCCTAAGAACACGCTAATTCAGTCATATTGCTTATAGTACAATTAGTTCACTTCATTCAGAAACCAGTTGTTTACATAACAGTATGGAATTCAATCATTTCTTTCATCACCTATTAGTATCTTTGTACTAACAGAAAGAAAACACGAGGGTTTCATCTCCCAGATTTCACTGACTGATTGGAGGCAGTCAGACAGTCAGAATATTTTTTTATTTGTATTTCTGCAGTGCTAAAACACTCAGCTGAAGATCAGTGCCACATTATGGTACATACTGTACAAACACTTTTGAAGATAGGATTTTTTTCTAAGACACTATGATTCAAAGGAATAAACAGTCATTAACTACATTTCACTTACTCAAGTCCATACTACATCTGTGCAATTCCTTCCTTGTGCTGTTATTGTTCTGCAGCAGAGAAAAATTCTTCATTTCTTGTTGTAAAAGATCCCTTTGATTTTACTGGATTTTACATTTGCCCTATAGTGACTTCCAAAGAAGAGACGCACTAGCTTTTCTTTTTCACAGAAGAAACTAGCAAAAGGGAAAAAATGGGATATTCTGCCTGCTGCCTGTGATTGTCAGATAATTTAGAGAAGGAATGGAACCTAAATATGTCAATTGATGCAATTGAAAAAATACTGAATGCAAATCTGTAGGGTTAAGGGTTTAGTGGTGTTGCCTAGTATATACTAAATACCAGTGATACTATCAGCTTAGTTAAGGCTGGAGGATGTAAGCAATTTGGGGGCAGAAATTATTGAACATTCTAATGCAGCTACCAGTCCCACGGCTCCCTGATGGGAGACTAGGGCTCATAGATGTTAAGAGAATACAAATAACAAGTAACTTGAAGGAAAACTATAATTTTCTTCTCTTGTGTTGTTCAATTAACAATGCTCATTTGTTACTCATAGGAACCACACACCACCCCCAGGATTCAGAGGAAGTCCTGTGGAGCTGGGGGCTCCAAAATTGAACTCCATCCATCAGCTCAGGGCTACAGAAGGGACTGGACACAATGGTAGAGATCCTGCAGCAACTGGCTGTCAGCAGGAAGACAACAGCTTGATATAATGTATTCACAAACTTCAGGAAAGTCATACACCCAAATCTTCCTTCCTTGCATTTACATAATTTCTTACTTGACAAAGATAAAGGCGAGGATCAGATGGGGAGCAAAACTGCTAGCAGAAGAAAACTAGACAGAAACTTCATTCTGCTGAATAACTTCCACTGAATGCGACGCGTATCAATCACACAAAGAAAGGTTAAGTAGGAGTTTACAGATATAATAGGCACAGGGATCAATTTCTTCTAATTCAAGTAAGAGATCTGTTAATTGAGAAATTATCTGGAAGTGGACCTTCTGAAACATGTCTACCAACAGATCCTTCTGCAAAAGAATAGAAACCTTCTCCAGACAAGGCTTATTTTGTGCTTTCTCTCACAATGTTCTTGGAAATGACTGCTCTGCGGTTTCCCAGACATGTACCATGCTAGTTATTGAAAAAAAGTAGTATCTTGTCCAAGAAAACTAAAGCCTTTGGGTTCTGGCACTATGGACAGGGTATAATCGGCACATGTACTTCAACTACCAAGGATATAGTTTTAGTGTCTTTTACATCATGATCTTACAGGTAATTCCTCTGTAACTATGGGATGCACTTTTTTGAACAGAAAGGTTTTCCAGAGATACAAAGTTTTTATCATAACAACAGCTCTGCAGATTTTGAATGAATTGATTAACTATTTCTAAACCTTGCCTAATCAAAGCTGAAAGCTGATTAAATGTGACAGTTGGTAGCATCAGCTAGGGACTCAGATATGTCCATCTAAATAGTCTTGACAGCAGCTTTTGCCTACCTTTTTTTTTTTTTTTTTGGTAATATCTGCTTTGATCAATGTCTCCAGTGAAACTTTTAGTAATTTCTATGATGGTTGTATTTAGAAGCTGGAACTCCCCTGCACTGCTCTAAGAAGTCAAGTGTTTCACCTGCACATGACAAATGAGATCAATAAATGTCCTTTCCTGTCTCAGTTCCAAAAACTATAAATTCACCAAACAACAACAAAAACTCCCTCTTGTTCAACTGAGGCTATGTTCTTATGCAAAGGCCATTATCTGCAGGGATCTAAGTCAAGCTGAGCCAGTGCTTCATGAGTTCTGTCATTTTCTAAATACACAGTACAGATTTCTTGTCAGGTCATCTAATTCCTGTGTATGTCTGGTTCGGTAAGCGGAGAACTGAGAGAATTGTATCACTTAAATGAACTAGCTTAAAGAAACAACGAGAAAGTTATTTTCTTATTTTTGATAACTTCCATGGTTTAGGTACCTACAGCATTTTTTACTGTCAATTAGGAGATGACATTCAGTTTAAGCATTATACCTCTCACCACATAGTCTTTTGTGCACAATCTATACTATACTTTCCTCTGGAGAAACTGGTATGGTTTTTGACATAAATAGAGTAGTGTATCTTGTCATTAAATGACCATATGTATACCATTTTAATTAAGTAAGGTATTAATAGTGCTACTGAAGTGATGTAACAGCATCTGTACACTGAGTTTTTAAAACCTGTTTTCAGGTATGCCCCCTCATTGTCAGTAAGCCAGGATCTAGAGAGAAAACTTTGTACACTACCAGCATGTTATTTGCACTTCTCTGCTGAAAAAGTGGCATTCAGATGCTGAACTGGACACAATCTGTTTTGCACTGAATTTGATGAATGATTTAATGTCCCAAAGAACACACATACACCTAATACCTGCCACGTGTGCTCTCAGTTCCCGGCAGTAACAGGGTAGGAGTACCTACTGCCAGGAAATGACTGACTTGCCATCCTGTTTCTATTCTGCAAATCCTTATCAAGATAGCGTATCCAAAGCCATGCTTGTTTTTGACCCCCTGCTGCTAATTTCTGCACATTTGTTTTTAAAGCTTCCTAATTCTTACCAGCTGGCAGGTATAAACCCCATCCAAGTAATGAGCTGGTTTGTTTCTGTGTACAGAGCACTGATTGAGATCTTCCTCACAAATATCTATACACACAACTTGTGATCTGAGCCTACTGTGATTGCCTACACGCTTCAAAGAATCTTGTTGAAAAGGAGAAATCAAAAGTAAGAGATTCCATTGGAGAATATAAGTGCTTACAAACAAATTGTCACGTTTGTATGAAGTATTCCCATTTACTTGTAAGAATATAGTACTCTGAAAAGACATTGTGTGTCCTTTGCAAGTCGGTAAGACACATTTAGCATGCAGTCACACTCATATAACCATGTCATTTTGAACACCGGTATGCACATGCATGCTGTCCCCATATAATAAAAATATATGAGATATTGAGCCTTGAAGTGTCCCTGTTCTCCTCGCAGTGTGCCTCAAGCCCTCCTTCTGCTGTAGTGCAGAGTCAATTTGTGGAGAAGGGGAAGGCCAGCAAGAGCATTGCGTCCTCCCGCAGCAAAGCGAGGACCTATGCTTGGAAATCCAAAGGGGTGCGACTTCTGTTTCGTTGCTGTCTGAAATCTGAGCTCCTTTCTTTAGCTGAATAAGCAGCATTGCACTGAATTAGAGAAGCACAAATCCCATTACACAGCACCCCGAGGCTGGGCTTCATGTTACAGATGTAACATGCTCCTCTGCTTGTTCAGAGAAGCTGGGGAGTGCACGGGGGGCGAGAAAGGGATCAGTAAGCATTGTGAAAGAGCCTCTGTGAAGATGAAAGTCTCAAGAACCATTTCCCTCAGGAAGCAAAAGATGAAATATTCTATATTACTTGCTAATTAAAAATTCAAACTGTTGCCTTATGAAAGACAGGCTTACTTTTATCTTTAAACTTTTTAAGACTTACTCCTAAGCATACTGTTAGGGATTTCTCCCTCTTGGAAAATCCTGATGTTTCTTCAGGTCGAGATTCTTCTGTGGAGTAGAGGCCAGGGGTGGGTGTACCCTACTAATTTCAAAGCCTAGGCATTGTGTGGGCTGGCAGCATGTGAAGGAAGCCACAGCACACCTTTAAGGCCCTTGCCCTCCAAGAGTCGTGGTGGACAGGTTTGGCAACAGGCTGCAACTTATTTTCTAAGGTCTACTGAAGGGCTCAAAAGCGTTCTCCACAGGGAACACAGATGGTTAGGGCTTCAGCATGCTTCAGGTTGGGGGAATCGGAGACAAGCCAGAGCTGAAATCTGTTACTACCACAGGAAATGAATTCAAATTAAACACTGCAAACAAAACAGCGGGGAAGACTGAGCTGTCAGCCTGCCTTTAGTGGCAGTCAACCTCGTGGCTGGGATTCGAGCCCAGTGATCTGTTGCACGGTTCCTACCTACAGATTAGTTACTTCTGAGTTTATCAGAAGGACAGTATCATCTCTCAGTGATGAATGAGAAGCAAACAAGAGGAGGACTATATTAAGTACTAGTAAGAATTTGCTCCTTCAAATCAATTTACATCTGTTGCATGCAACACTACAGTTCAGAAGGTTCACAATATTTTTCACCAACAATACACCAGAACATGCATTACAAAGCAAGTCAAGAAACTATCGATGTAACTTCCACTATGCTTTGGAATCAGAATTATACTTTTAAATATCAGGTATCAGTTTTCAGAATGAATACATACTGTGTATAACGACAACTTGAGCTCACAGACGTGCTTATCCACATGCTTATTTACACGCACCCTGATCAAAATGTATGACAAAAATGTATCTTCTAATGTTTCCACGGTACTTATTCTGTATATTAATCACGTTGATTGTATTATGACTTTAAATCTAATTTATCTGTAACGTTAGCAAAATGCTAACAGAAATAGCTGAAAATCTTTGAGAATTTTTTCCCATACCTATGCAGAATTTATGGACCTTGTCATTTACAGCCATTGGTCTCTCAGACTGGGACACACCACTATCAGACTGTAAACTCTACATTACCATGTGGGTGGAGATACTGCTACGGTGCTTGCTTAACTATGAAGCGACATGATTAAGTTCACTTGAGATGACTGCCCCTGTTGCAGGACCAGCACTGACAGCAACTGGAGGATATTTACAACATGTACTTAAGTGCCAAAAGAACACAGATGAGACACAGTTCTCCTCATCCCTGCCAAAATAAGGAAATTCCACAATCATCAAGCTAGCTGAGTACTTGTCTGAGATCAGACAGTAGAAGCAGAAAGCCTTATTGAAACTGAAGTAGTGGTCATGGCAGAAAGAAGCACTAGAAACAACTTGTGAAGTCTAAAGTGAAAAAAAGTCAAGCTACACTTGCAGCTTAGGTTGTAACTCTGCAGGCACTGATGTGATTTCAAGAATAGGCATTTGTTACCACCCAGTTGATTAAGAATCAGGTAATTTGTCCTAAGACTGCAACTGTTGACCTTGCAGGCTACCATGAGCTTATCGTTCCTGTCCACTATACTGGCTCTCCAAAGAATAATGCACAAATTCTAAGATTCAGGCCTTTTCCTCACAGTATTTACATGCCCAGGACATACAAGAAACTGCCTCATACTGCAGAACTGTAGCCCTAATCTTTAGACACTAGATAAAAGATCATAACCTGGACAAAACTAATTCATGTCGGAGGCAGAGCTTCCTCAGAGACTAATTCAAGTAGGGCAAACTAAGACCTGTTTACTTTTGAAGGTTAATTGCAACTGACCTAGATCTGAATTGGTAGCAAAATCCCCGAAGTTCATTCCACCTCACTCTGGGCCACTGCACTATTTACCCAGGCTCCCTGTATAGACAGTAGCAAGAGATTCTTTTCAGAGAGCGATGCAGGTCGCAAGAGAGCTGGGTCATCTTCACGAGATGCCAGAGACCAACCTCGTTAAAGCAGCACGTGTCACTTTGATAATCGCCTTGCTGAGCTGGCCTGCTCCTCAGTGGCTTTAAGTAAGTGGGGTGAAAGAGTGCATGTACGTGGCCCTGCTCTGGCAGGGGTTTGGACTAGATGATCTCCAGAGGTCCCTTCCAACCCTATGATTCTATGTAGGTATGACAACAGGTCATACGCTAAGACAAGTGGCTTGAGGCATGACACAATTACTGCAGCTGTACAGAAGCATGAATCTATCCCAATTTTCTTAGCAGCTGCTTGCTGCTTTAGGAGCTGCAAGTTTCTAGATGATCATGGCCATGTGATTCTCTATTAGTACGGGGAATTGTATATTGGTGTTCTCCCTGCAATAAGCTTCAGGTATCTCTCATGTTATTCTGTGCTTCCTTATCTTTCTACAGCCACTGCCCGTCTTCCTGGCTCTGAAGCGCAATGCCCTCTTATCAGCCTAGGGACAAAACTACGTAGGTACATATGTCCTTTGGAGAAAAGTCCAGTGTCTCCTCTTGATGCAAAGATTTCCAGCGATGCAAAAGCCAAGTATGCCTTTGACCATACTCATTACCTACCAGTCAGCATGAAGCAAGTAAAAATGGACTCTTCAATTTGAAGTAAACCACTCACACAGACAAGACTGTTCAAACATTAAATTATCTTGGATTCATTTTTTTTAAGATTACTCCATGTGATGTATAAGCTTTTAAAATCTTCAGAAATTGTGCCCCTCCCCGCCGAAAGTAACTTTCTGTCTTGTCTACCAAACATATATAGCAGAGCCCAGTCAAAACACAAAAAACAGAAAGTCTGCCTTCCTCCTGGCAGAAGAAAACAGAATAGAGAATAAATGCCCTACATGTGATTAGCCAACCACACCAAGTCACCTCTGTAAGATGCTCAGATACTATGGTTATGGGAATAGCACAAAAATCTTTATTGACTAGGTTTTCTATGGATTACTAAGATCTTTAAGGAGCGTGTTAAGTATGACAAGAGCATAACAGGGGATAGCATAAACAGAAAGAGGTGGTTCATCAAAAGAGACACTGGTAAGTGCCTGCCCCTTCTGTGATTCTTGGCCTCTTAGAGCTCTTCCCTACTAACCACTGTTCTCTTCTTAGAAACAACTCTTTCTCATGCCATCTGTTTCGCTTTCTGTTTGCTCTTCTACATCTCTGGAAGGAAGAAGGAAAGAAGCGGGCTTGCTGGGGACACCATGCTGTCCATACATTGTCTTCAGGGAAAGACAGAGGATCAGGAACTGTTAGGACAAAAATACCTATGGCAATTCTTCTCAAAGCCGCTCCTCCCCCCACGGTAATCATCCAAGTATAGCTCTTCCTTATCTTCCAAGCTGGCTCCTTGTAAGTGCCTTTACTTCTTTAGTAAAATGTGCTACAATGTTCTACTGCCCAATCCTCATTAATCTTACACACTGCCCTAGTACAACAGAGAGAGAGTAAGCTGTTGTTGAGATAACTGGCTTCCATTAGCAACCATGTGATTGGCAGGACGATAAAGTCTTTTCCCTTGCAGGTCAGCTGCTTTTTAAGAAGAGGGCAATCCTGCTGATCCATCTTTTAGCTACAGTCTCTCACTGAGTCCCAAATCTCCTGCCTTTTAGCTTTGATACGCTTCAAGCTTTCCCCCTTGTATCAGCCCCTACCTGTCATCAGCTCCTCTGTACCAAACAGCCAATATCAGGAGTTTGACCTCAGGGCACAGTCCGGGTGGGCAGGTAAAACCTGACCACTGGACCTACTTCCTTATCTTTCATATCCTGCAATTCATGAAGAAGTATCAAATTCAAACTAAAAAACAGAAGCATGACCTTTTATAAGAACTTTCTGAAAAAGGCTCTGTTGCCTTTCTAAGTATTCTTGAAACGAACTGTCATCCACCCTATTAAGATAGAAATGGATCACAAATAAGGAAGAGAGGGAAACACTGCAAATCCTTACTAAATGGTAAGTGTTGTTTTTAATGTCTACTTGCAATACCTGTATGTTTTTGGTGAGGCACACAAAAATGTAGTAAAAAACAAAACAAATCTACTTGAACGATTCTACATCTATAAGCTCCAATTGCAAGCTAATAAAGAGAGCTGCCCAGATTTTTTCTGTTTATAAAGTATCTGAAATTGATTAGATTCCCATGGCATACAGAGTATCCTCTATAAAGTGTTACTTGCATCAAGAGCATTCTCAATATAAATTGCTAACATAAACTGAGAGCTATCATAAGCAACATAATCCCTATTTATGTGACACACTGGACAGCTGGTGGTTAAACCATACAAAAATATTATTTATTTCCTGTAGCAAGTATGTACACACCCTGCCCTCCTGCATAGCTGGAAATCACATTTTCCCTTGAAACAAATATAGGCTCCGCAAGGATTTATACCACTTGGGTGGATGACAGAAATGGTGCCAAAATCTCTCAACATCCTTTCCCTTCAACAAAACTGACTCAGTACAAATTGGAAGATGTTTAGTCCTTTCTAACACTGATAATAAAAGGAGAATGAAAAAGAACCCAAAAGAGGAAGGCTGCTAGTCAAGACAAGACTCGTGGTATTTGAAGTCTGGCAGAGTACACCTTCACATACTGAATTCTGGAACTCCTAATGTACACGTATCACATAGACAAATCTTATGGCCACTATCCTATATCCTCTTCACGTAATCCATAATTATCCCATTGTAGATATTGTTCATTGTTATATAACTGTGAGAATGCAACAGATAACTCTATCTTTTAAGCTTTTAATTTAAAAATACACTTTAATGAAGTCCTTTCTAACTATTAGGAGAAATTGCAATACGCTTGCCTCAGGAATTTTCCCTTCTGAAATGTCTTGTCATTACCTTGCTGTGAAAAATCTACTAAACTATTAAAAGCAAAAATATTCTTACTATATAGATCATTTGGTATGGAATTCTTTGTACACCTCTTTTCTGATGACTTTGACAGGCTCATCATGGTGCTGAAAAATATCACCAACATCTGCAGAAAGCTAAAGACCCTCCATGTGCAGTTAATGATTCATTTTACTATTTAAATGACACTTGTACTTGCAATTTTGTGAAATAATAAATCCTTTCTAAAAAAGTTTTCAAGTATGAAAAGTTTTTGAAAATGAATTGCTAAGGGTGGATATAGTGCCAGAATTTACAGAGAGCAGGGAATAGAAATAACTATGTGAAATTAAGATAAGTAGATTTTAGTCTGGAAAAAACCTTCCTTTTGGCAAGAACTGTGGAAAACTGCTTCCAATATTAGGGCATTTAAAATTAAATATGATACAGAATAAAGATCAGCCATTTGGAATAAAGCTGCTTTCTGACAGTTTAAAAGAATTCTATGTAACAAATTAAGGAAAGGAAATGCTAAACAATACCATGCCTGATTCTGCTCTCCAGGAGTAGTTTTGTAGACAGAAGCAATTGCTCAAAATGGAATCAGGCCAGCACACACCAGGGTAACATGTACACTCTTGCAAAAAGGCGTCACAGGATCTTTACAAAATTGTCGAGACCAAAATTCAATCTTATATCCATGTAACAGTACCACCAGTAGCACAGTGCCCCCTAACAACATGTTGGAGAAATAGTTTTATGCTAAATTACAGGGAAAAGTGCCACTAATAACACTTCAAATAACCGCTTTTCAAAACTAATTACATGGGAATGCGAAAACATGAAAGGTTCTTGAATTTAATAACTTCAGCATTGGTCAAAAGGGGAAATTAGTAGGATAAAAACCAACAACCAGTGTCTTACTTGTCTGAGGTCGATGAAAGCTAACTGCAGGGTGTCTCCCTGGAATCCTGGCACAGGCTCAGAACTAGCAAACACTGCAAAGAAAGGTTGAAAATATTACTGATGTAGATTTTAAATAAAATCTAACAGAAAATCAAGCCTCATGCAATACAAATGCTAGCCAGCATTAAATTGAAACTAGTTTGATAGAAATAGATTAAACTAATAATTCACAATGATTAAAAACAAACAAACAAGCCAACGAGAAAAAACCTTTCACATAATTTTTCTAATAGTCTTAAAGAATAATATCTTTAGGAACTTTGCTTAAAATTCTAACCAGTAATAACGCTACAACCACAGAAGCCAACATCTTTTCTTGGCCTCAGGTGAATGATTACTGAAGAATTTTGAAATAATACCAATTCCATGGCTGTCAACATACTTTCAAATATCTGCTTTTGTTACAGCATCTGCGCTATAAAAACCCCACCTCTAGCCAAACATCAATAAAAGGCAAATACTAAGGTGGGAGTTAGTTTAATGTGTAGAGAACAGGTGGAAAGTTCTATGTGCCACAGTCAGAGCAGAGCTGAAATGCCTGTTCATGCCTTTTAGCCAGGTCATCAATAATGAACTTCTGGTCTTTTTGAACACTAAAATAGGCTATCAAAATTGGAAGGCAAAACTATATTCAAAGTAGAAAAAATGGTAACACAGTAATGAAAAAAAAAAAAGCTATTTGTTTAAATTAGGAAATGATCAGTAATTGTTAAATTTGAAAAGAAATATACTTTTTGTTGTTCTTATCCCAGTCACACATTTATAAGACAGACACTTGCAGAAACACCCACTGCCTCACATCTCCACTCACATCTTACTTCAAAAGAGCCTAAGAGATTTTTTTTCTTATGCTCTTCAGTTAGAGCTCTTAACAAAACAAAGTAGATATTACTGTAATCGTTTTAGAGGTATCATCTGAGGCAGTGAAAGGTAACATTTTTTTCCAAGCTTGAGAAACAGGTAATTCAATGGTAGAGGAAACAGAACATACGCATCCAAAAAATTTCCAGATCCAGTGCTCTACTCTACTGTGCCACATGGGCTCCTACTAACATTTAAAAGTAATATGAAATCCTTAATAGATTTTTTAATGGTTAGTTAAAAAATTTGGATCATCAAGTGAAAGTAAAATCCAGAAAGACATTGGTGTCCAAGCTAACATGATGGTAAAATAATGGGCTCAATCATTTACTTCTGAAGGTATGGTTTCAACTTAGACTAATTAATTCAGATAGACTATTCACAAGTCTAAAAGTTATTACTGCAAATTAAAATAATAAATATTCTTACTTAAGTGGTACAAGAAGCTACTAAGACCATGTCAGAGCATCTAAGAATAGCTTAGTAATAGAAGAATATAGTATCAGAGTAGCAGCTTTACCAGTAGAGGCAGAATTTATTACTTACATTACAGTAGTGTAAAAATTTTATGGACAGTCACGCAATAGGAAAATTAATTAAACTTGAATATGACTTGATTCTTCATCAACTAAAGGAATCAAAAATAGCAATCAAATGCCCTAGGGAGAACACTGGAATGGCACAGGCAAGTATTGGTAACAGTTGGCAAATGCTCACTCATTACTGTATTCAAGTCTGAATTTTAAATTGTCTGGTTTTCCTATTTGGTAAGTAATACCAAGGGGAGTTTTCAGGGAATTTCAATCTGCCACAAAGATAATTTTTAAATTAAAAGAATAAAGATAAAAAACAGTAGAAAAAGCATATCCTAAACCCAGCATTTTATATAGAGAGTTTGCTTAACAATAAACTCTTTAAAAGCAGCAAAGAGAAAACAGTCTGTACAACCACCAAAGCTGCAGAAGAAAAGACCTCCAGGCATAAGAAAGCGCTTCTGAACACCCTTGGCTAAAGGGTCGAATGTCTCTATGACTGTCTTCTGCAGGTATTTCATGGCCACTGGGACTACCCTTTCTCCCAGGACTGTCAGGCCAATGATGCTGACCCCTGTGCTCAGCCAAACATAGCATTTAAAGCGGCTACACTCTACTATAGCAGGGAATTCTTAGCAATGCCCCATAGCAAGCAGCTGAAGAGACACATGGGTTGTGAGCTATGGCAGCACACTAATAAGGAGGATAAGTGTGATGGTCAGAAGGGGATTTTTCCACATCCCCTAAGCAAGGAAGGGGATGGCTACAGAACTGAAAAGTGAATATAACTGAAAAGTGTGACCTGCAGCAAAACTTTTCAGTTAGCTATTGTCACTTTATACTTTGGGAGGTACCTTCCTACAGTGGGATACTTTTACTTGCCACAGGGTGAATATTTGCATCCTTTCTGCAGCTTATCAGGCTAACATAGTTTGGAATTTAACCTAATGCATTAAATAACGCAGTATGATTTAGTTTCTCTATGCAGTACCTACTATCGTTGCAGTTACAGAACAAGAAGTACACAAGGTACCAAACAATTACTGTATATGCTTTCATATTATAAATGCATTTACAACACCAGGGACACTCATTCTAGCACAAGCATTTATTCTCACATTTGGGTCATTTTTGACAAGTGACTACAGTAGAATTTGCTTCATTATTACAATTTCATGAGTTCAAAGGGCATAAAGATAATCCACTTATGGTAACGGTCAGACAGTTCCCCCTCCGCCCTCAGCTCAGGGCTTTTAAGTTTTGCTAACAATTTTACAAAGCTAATTAAATAGTTTCTACTGCACAGCATTTTAGGAAGATATTATAGGAACAGGATTAACATTCTTAATGTCTTTGTCCTAAGGGTCCTTTTCCAGATAATAATGAAACATTGTCATATACACATCTTTTAAAATATTCACCCCCTACATTCATTCTAGGCTTAAAGAGGATTTGGAGGGGTAGGAGGCTGGTTGGTTGGTTGTTTTAGCATGTATAAGAGCATTCAGGAATTTTATAATATGAGAGGGTGAAAATGCAAAGATCACCATTAAACTATCACATGTAGGGGCAAAGAACTAGCTGCTTGGCAGTTTGAAACAGAAACTCCAACGTTTTCGGGAAAACAGGCTGAAAATATGTATTACATGAATCTGGTATTCACAAGATTTTTGTTAACATCTTCCCTGCACTTTGCTGATACTGTGTGGACCTTTTCTGTGTATATAGAACAAGATCTTTGGCACAATGTGTGTCCACAATATGTCAATCTCAATGTACTTCCCACAACAGCCAGTTTGGGAATTTACAGGAGGTAGGAACTAATGAAAAAAGTATGTAATAACACAAAACCAGGCTGTGAGGTAACACGTACATGAGAATGGTAAATTTAAATATTCTAAAGGTGACTTCAGTTCATTTTCTTTTGAATACTTTGCTTTGAACTTTTCATTACATTTTGCACACAGGGTGTATGTGAATTGATGTATATGTGTTAACGGTTATCTTAAGAAAGAGGCCGTGTCTGAAAAGATGGAAATTAGGACAACTTGAACTGTAAGTTGTACTGAATTTCTACACACTTCTAGATTTAGTAACAGGTCTCTTAATTTTATTACCTCACAGCCCCATCTGGTTATGCCTCTCTGTTGGTCTGGGAATTCAGTACCTAATTCCTGACAAATAGTTTTGCTGCTCAATGGCAGAAATTAAACATCAGAGTCCAGACTTTCGCTCCAAAGCTAAATTAGGACAGCTTTACTTCAGCCTCCTAGCATCGATCCACAGGCAGGACAGCAAAGCTACAAATGTATTTTTAAAGGAAGTGCAGAGAACCAGGTGACTATCTCAGGAGCCGGCGGCCACTTTGCAGCCCTGTTGGATGCTCCAGCTGTTCAAACACGCCTGGAGGGAGCCTGCGGAGGGAGCTGCCAGCTGGCCAGGCAGCAGCCCCCAGCCCTGGCCCCAGCACCCGCCACATCTCTGCTTCCCCTCACTCCCCAGCTGCCATATGTGACCGGCAGATGAAGGATGGTCTCAAGTGAGTTAAGTTAACTTGACTTCCCAGAGGGGAGAGGAGGCAGGTAAGGTGAGGGGCCCCCAGAGGAGAATACAGTGCCTTTTCAAGGGAAAAGCAGGATTTGGGTTCCTCAGCTTCTGGCATGCCCACCTGGAGATTACCTTTGTGCATGCTCAACAGAGAACACTTGGATCAAGATCTCTCTTCCTCTTGGATACTGTAGCTCTCCACACAGTGGGTAAAAAAGGAGGGACTGGCAGAAAGCCCTGCATAGGGCTGGGTTAGGAAGGTGTACCGCATCCTGCCTTGTGCTAATTCTCCGCTAACTCATGCTCATTTATAGGCAGGACCCAAACCCCTTTCATCCTTGCAGAGATCCATGTCTGGGTGAAGAACGATGCCCACTCAATCATACCTCCTCCTGCCAATTAATCCCATCTCACAATTAAGCTATGTTAAAAGACACAAATGATAAAAATTACATTTAACTCTTCCAGCAACTAGAATTTACGACAAGTTCTAATACCTTAAGAAAAAGCTTATGTCAGGTCTCTAGATAGGGATGGTGTCTCCAAAAAGCTCATTTTCTATTATGTACACCTTGCTTCTCATAAAGTGAGATACAGCAACCCACACTTGAATTTCATCTTCAAGAAATAGCAAGCGCCACGCCCTCTCAGGGTGCTGAAATGCAATGTCCAAGCAAAAGACTATTCTTTGGGTTTTATTCAATGAGACCTAGTACGTTCTGTTTTTCTGAAAACTGTTGTAAGAACCCCAATGATCCCCAAGAAGATCACTGCTGAGGAAGAATGGTGTAAAATACAGAGGTAAAACACTGCTCTAAGTTATAAAATATGTAGAGTGTAGGGAAATGCTTCAGTTAGAACAGGACAAACTAAAATCAAACTGAAAGCTTTTGGAAAAGCTTACCAGAAGCAGAGTAAGAAGGTCATACCTTTTTTTTTTTTTAAAAAAAATAAATCATCAGATAAGACCACTTGATACTATTACTATTCTTGAGCAAAAGTATCAGATACTTCCAAATTTTCTTCTGTGCTTTTTAAAGTTAGGTACTTTGCATAGAAATGCAGTGCAGGATAATGAAATCCCAGAGCTCACCACAAGATCACCTCCTTCCCTTCCACCTTCCCTTCTTGGAATTGCGCTTATCATTCTATCTATTTGCTGTGACTAAGAACTTCAGCACTCACTAACTTTAACAGATTACTGCTTATTAACAGATTACTGGGTTGTTGGTTGGACTGCTGATTGCTTTTTAACAGACGAGAAAAAATATGACAAGTAATCACATTTTCCTGCTTTTATTTAGATCTTCTCCAGTTCACATTAGAAATAATAAAAGTGCAATGTTAAAGATCAGAATAAATATCTCAAAGAATTTTTAAGAATTTTTATCTGTCAAGAATTTTTAAAAATGTATCTTCAGATATTCACAGCTTTCTTCATCTCATGTAACTTCTAGTTCAAAATGCAGATGAGTATACTCCACTCTGTTTATAAGAAAAAGCTTGAACCCGTGTATACAATACAGTAGGAAATTACCCAAGAGTTGGGAATTATTTGCACACTCTAAGCACTAATTGAAATGTCACCGTTGTATCCATTAATCCCAAAGTGTCAAAGAATAAAGCTGGGGGAGGGTGATGAGCAAGAACATAAATCACAGGCATCACAGTGAGGCCTGGAATGTGCCTGTGATGGACCTTATGAATGAAACCCACAACGGCAAAGCAGTCTGAGCAAAATCTTGTGTTGATTCCTTATTCCACAAATTGTAAGACGTCATTTGCTACAACATACTACTCTGACAAGCTCCCACAATTGTATTGAAACTACTCAAAGGGTTTCTGTGCAAAACCAGATTTTTTCTAACATCCTTTATAAGCTTTGTAGAAAGGAAGAATTAAAGTTTATTCTATCTGCATCTGTACATCTCACTCTAGAAGTTACGCAATGGTGGAAAGAATGCATTTTTCAGTCTTTAAGTTACTAGTTTCCTGAAACTTTCTCACTTTGGCCCAAGGTTTCCCACATCCTGTTCATGCCATATGCTCAGTATAACAGCTACATATAACAAAACATGTCTTAAGGTTGTATTTTAATATTAAAATTATGAAAAGTTATCATGGTAGATTAAATAAAACTCTACTAAGATGTCTTCATTGATCGAAGGTCCCAGTGTGCAGCAACCAAAGAAGGTAGAAAGAGTGGTAATAGAAATTAGGAATTCTCAGGGCAAAGGCTGAGAAGAAAAAGGTCTGAAAACAACCCAGAGACCAGATGACAGCTGGACTTGTTGCGACTTCTCATTACTTCACTGTGAATGTACTGTTCATACCATGAAAGTCACCTGCAAAGCATGCATTTTATTGCGTGTACTGCTAGAAATCCCCGAGTGAAACAGTGAATTGGTTAATCTATACAGAGTAGTGAAGTACTGTGTTGTTCACAGATGATATTTTAAATATTAGAAACAGAATAATACAGTAGCGGGCAAGCTTTCTTCGCTGTTACACTATTTGTTTGGAAGGCAGATGACTGTGTAGTGGCTGCACCAATTCATCTTGTCTGTAGGGATGATTATGGTGTCAGTATTATCAATACTATGGAATTTGTGGTTTTACAGCTGGGATCTTTTTTACATCTAGGAAACTACACAAATGCACATACGCATACCCCTACCCACCTACCTGAAAAGAACACTATGAAATTTGCAACATCAAGCATACTAAAAGTAAAAAAAAAAGTCAAATCATCATTTGTTTGGCCAACTTGTGCAACCACGAGACAAACTTTAATGTCATGATCACAAACATTTTTTCAGTCGGACCCTGATCATCTTGTCAGTTCATTCCGTGCATTGAAAGACCTTAAGGCTGTATAACGAAGGGCCGTCAGAAAGATGCTTGCTCTACCTGCTACAGAGTTTAGCTGGAACGTAACAAATAAGGCAGAAGAAGGAAACACAAGCGCATGGTTAAAATGGAAAAAATGCCCCTTAACTCTGTCCCTGGACTCCCACAGGAACCCTTTGTGATGCTAACCAAATTGCTTGAAATCAAATTTCCAGTTTCCCATAGGTGGCTGCTAATTGAGTCGTCATCAATTTTTTCACATGTTCAAACTAAGAACCTCAGGACATGACTTGCAGAACTGCCCCATTTTACAGCTGTCACCAAAATCATTGAGATCCATGCTTCAAACACATACGAGGAATGATACTTTTAAGAAACAGAGTGTAAGAATCTAAAAAAATGCATTGAAAAAAACCATCAGTGAGCCTTTCCACTGTATCTCGGCCATCAACTATAAAACTAGACCTAAAACCTATCCATAACACAATGATGTTATGGAAGTAACTTCCTTCATACACATTAACAGCTCACTCAGCAGTGAGCTCCATGCATAAAAAGAGCAGATTAATCCTGCCTTCAGTGCTGGATTGAACCAGCTTTATAAAATAATTCTGGGGCTATACTTTTTGAATAGCAAGAATCAAACAACATCTTATGTTTAATAAATGAGTACTATTATTCTGCCCAGTGAGTAAGGCAGTAGTAGTTCTAGAAGGTAAGAAACCCTATGTAACAGCCCTTTTAAAATTTGTATCATAATAAATAAACTCAAGAGAGAAAATTAAAATTTCAGAGACATTTGACTTTTTTCTCTCAACTATAGAAGCATAATATTTATTTAGTGATTTGGGCCAATTTTGTACTAGACTTTTTACCGGATATATTGATTATGATCCCATTAGGAGTAACAACAGATGTAGATTTCAATCAGACACTTGATTTAAAAAAAAGTTTCATTTAAAAATTTCCCAGAAATTTTAACATACTTTCTCATAAATACTTTTACAAGAAGCTCTACTGTAATATTTTTTTTAAGAGACAAAGTTTTAGTAGATTATGGAAAAAAATCACTATATGGCTTACATTAAAGAACTTTTTTGCAGTTAAGATAGATATAGATAGGAATTCTGGAACATCTACTTACGTTCACACTGTATCACGTCTAAATTAAACTGCTGAATTGCTCCCATGCTTATCTGCCTTAATTCACTGTCCAGTAGCATCTGCATTAGGGACATTGAAAGATGCTGGCAGGCTGACATGCAAGCTGTCTGGGCCACTTTTCCCTAGTAGAAAGAGCAACAGGTTTTAAGATAGAAACAAACGACATGTCACGAAAGAACTGCTTATCTGATTTGATTTTAATATACACTTGAAGTCTTAATGATGTAGGACTTAGATTAGAAGAAGAAAGATCACACTTGCTGTTATTTCTTTGATCTGCTAGCTTTGTTTCTATTAAACCAAACAGGGAACTGAATTAAATATATGTTAAGGCAATTATTGATATTTCTTCCAGAAATCCAACTGTCTTCACAAATACAAGGACATTTCCAAAATAATAACAACATAAATTGCTGAAGCATATGAGCATCTGAACAGCTTTGGTGATTTATTTATTTTTTACCCAAACAGAATGAAAGCAAGAATGTAATGAAAATCAACATGCTGCATATTTTTAACAATAGTCAGTTAAAAACCCCCAAACTTTATACAAACTAAAACCATTGCTTTCAGTTGGGGCATTTCTCGTAACAGCTTGTGCTAATTATTGGCACTTTGATTGCTTGAATTCCATCTCAAAGCTTGGTGCTAAATTATTTTAAATATTCATGCTTATCTATCACCTTTTCAGGTGCTTAATAAATCAGTGCTGTCAGTAATCAACTACTTAAAAAATGAAACAGCCCTCTGCTGTACAAAATAGAACTAATTTTCCAATCACAGTCTAGTTAGTAACGTTTCTCTTTACAATGTGTATGTAATTGAGACATGTAATTTTCCAAACATGAGACCAAAACACAAAGCACAAAATCAGACATTAATTTGATAAATTATTAAAAATTTTGTACAGAAAAATTGAAGGATATTGAAATTCTACCTTAGAATTAAAAAAAACCAATTAATACCAGATACCCCATCAGATGGCACCATTCTATTCATAGTGCTGCAATTTTTTAGAAGCAGAGCAATCTTGGCTTTCAAATGCAATTATATGAAACTCTGTAGTTTAATGTACTTATTAAACCATGCTCTTCAAATGGTGTCTATGTTACAATATGTACTGAAACAAAGGTAACTATTAACAAGCTTACACGAAAGAAATCACAATTACTTAATACACCTACTGTAGCACACACCACTATCCTTTTACTTATATCCATCAGTAAAGCGGTGAGACCTACTCTCTAAAGCAATGGTTTTCCAGCTGTTTTCTGCAATGTCAGGTTGATCAATTCACTGTTGACTCACAGAGACACATACAAGCAGTGAAAAATGGTAAGGACAGACAGGAATTCACTGTCCCAAAAAGTCTGGAAAGTTCTACTCCAACATCTGAAGAGCCAGATCTTGTCCTTAATAAAACAACTTGCTCATATAAATGAATTTTCATGTATACATACAACAGAAAGCAAATTTGGCCTTAAATATTTTCTACTTTAAAAATCCTTTCTTTGTTAAAACATAATTAAAATGTAGACAATACAATGGAAAGTGGTTACTCTCCTCGAATATCACACTGAAACATTAAATGGCTTTTGCTAATACCTCTTTAGCAATAGAACACCTTGAACTGTTAGGAGCTTTATATCTAAAATGAGATGTCAGTTTCTTAATTGAAAATCTCAGAAAAGTAAATAACATTTTGACCAAAATAGATGAACTGACAACAAGGAATGTAAGAAACAATGCAAGAACAGCATGCTCCCAAACCCATTGGTAACTACACTGGGAGATACGCAGCTCTATACCCCAAGCAGAACAGTATCAATATGAAAGAAAAAAAAAGAAAAGAGGAAAAAAGGGGTAAGAAAAGAGGAAAAAAGGAGGCAAGAAGGGGAACCAATGGGCCACGGTTCATTTAATTACAGTGTAGTAGGTTTGAAATACTTAATGGAAATGTCATTTGATTTAATGGAACAACTAGTGCATCTCTGTTTAATGTACTGCTCCATCAAATCAGCTCCATGTCCTATTTATGCTGCCACTATAATGTAATAAAAGTTCAACCAGATTAATAGGTTGTCAAGAAAAATTTTAACATTCAATTTATTTCATATGCAAATAATGTGTACTTCTCTATTATTTTAAATAAAAGACAGAATTTTATATTTCTAACAAGCATCTGCTGTTAATTGTTAAAATCTGGCAAATATCAATAGTACTGGAGCACAAGATAATGGTTACAATACAGAAATGACATGGTAAAAGCCACTTGGACTTTAAATAAGTATCAATACATGTATGTTTAATGCTTATTTTAAAATTTCATAAAATGGAAACATCCTAACACTTAAGCTATTTCCAACTATGTAACTTGAACTACAGGCTTATTGTTCAAATGACATATCAACAAATAACAGAAGTTTACTATACGCAGTTTATACTTAATACAATCACTCGATTTTCTTAAAGCTAGGAAAAAACAAAGCTACATATATCATTCAAAATGCTGAATTTTAACTGAGAGATATGTGAACTTTACTGTTATTCTCTTCAAAATTCAGTGCTTCCCAGTTCAAAATACTTGGATGTACAACATTCAGAAAAGAATGAAATTCAAATTCATGTTTGACAAATGAGATCTAGCTAAAAATCTCTCCAAATTTCTACCATCCACCAATTAATCAGTTCCTTGACATTTATTCATAATGCATTTTGAAGAGGAAATTTAAGGACTCATGAACATAACAATAAGACATTTCTTTTCCAAAATTAAACAAATCTCTGTTAGTTTTAAAACATTCTTAATGTTTGTTACTTGTCAGTTTGTTTTTTTTGTAATTACTATTATTTTTTTAAGGGGGGGTGGCCATGGTTACTGTATGTAGCAATTAAATACCTATATTCAGTAGCATGCAGAGATTCAGCAGACTTCTCACATTTGCTCCAGTTGCCTCCCATGTGGAGACACCACTATTATCTCCGCTGTGCCTATGCTAATTGCTATCTACAAAACCTATTCTTCCACTCGACCAATGTAAAGTTTAAGGAACAAGGAACCTATTCTATAAGCAAAAACACCTGCTAACAGTGTTAAAGGCAACTGTTCTTTCACCCAGCCTTCACGTTTTGCTGAAATACAAGTTTGTAAAAAGAGAAAACCCTTAGACAAACTTCTTATATTTCAAAGGAGCTTGTAAAGAGAATCTGCTGACATATTAAATCCTTTTTTATAGGACCCAAAAGCTTTTCTCCTAAGAACAATTGTGGTAAAGAGACATTTGGCTCCTAGGAAATTCCCAAAGGGTCAGCCATATGCATCCTTCCACAGCACCTTCGCAATACTGCTAAGACCCATGCTAGCTGTCTCAAAAGCAGCTTTCATCATTCACTATGGTGTCAGTCAATATGATTTATGGACTGCATTCAACCAAGTCAAAGCATATAGAATGAGAAATATGACTACAATCTCCTAATTTGTTTTGTATTGAGCCACTTAGGAGTCAAAGACCTGATGTCAGGCTGAGACCAGCAACACAATTAACCAGCCAGTGACAGATTCATCCATCCTCCCTGCCAGGCTGTGCCAATCAAAGACAGCATGAAGCGGCATTTGGAGAAATCAGTAAGGAAACCCATTCTCTAAGTAGCCTGTGGAGGCTGTTGATTGACAGTTTTTGAATATAGCTGCAGAAAACCACCACCCCTTCACCCTCAATGCAAGCTGTGAAATTAGGCTTTTGCTGCCAATCACAGAAACAATAAAATAACACAAACTGCCATCCTCAGCATAAAAGGAAATAACAAAACTTATCTTGCTAAATCCAAGAAGTTAAGCTGAAGAGTTGATTTAACAATATGAAATGACACAATGAAAAGCATTCTGAAAATGCAAATAAACTAACCACTGATTTTATCAGTCATAATAACTGAAGTATTATATTACTTTATTAATTAACATCAGGACTAAAATCCAACTTCTGAACTATTGATAAAATAAAAGTATACTAAAAAACATTAATGGAATTTTTAAGAATCAATTTTACTTCTAGTCTCTGCTCCAAATTCTACTGAAGTAGTAAAAAATACCTACTTGAAAGTAATTTGTAACTGTTACTTTTGAATTGTCATTCTTTTCCAAGGAGTCATCCAATACTAACTTTGTACTGCCAAAGCACATATCTCAAATAAAACTTCAGATAATTCTAAACTTAGATTAAAAACACACATACATACATCCTCTATAATTTCAAATTACCTAATCTGAGAATGAAACGTTACGATTTTTCTTGTACTATTCAAAATAAAAACTAAAAAATGCAGGTCCTTAATAACAAATTTGATCATCCAATTGATTTAATGAGATTAATGGCTGTACAATGAAATTTTAGTTTGCTTTTTGATTTGAAGTATCTAATGACAGTATAAACCGCAATATGAATTTTAAATGGGATGTAAAAGAACATGAAAACAGCAATAATCTCAAAAGACTAAATTCTTGTAACTTTAGAAAATAGAAACATTTAAAGCTGCCTGACTCTCAAATTATAGTGTTTCAAAAGCAATACAGCCTCTGTGCTCTGCATCTCTGAAATTCTGCTAGTGCTTGGTCATGACATAACCAGCACACTGACACCTATTCAACATTAACAAGAAATATTTCTACACAAAATATTCAATATTCCTAGTGCTCATGACACCTATTAGCTTGACAGTTCAACATGAGGCAAAGTGTTCAAATCACAGAAGTGTTCATTGGAATGAACTACCACCATCATCTTCTCCAACCTCCTACATGGAGTAGGACTATTGCCAAGACTAGTTCAGGTCCACCATCCTTTTTTTCTGGCTGACCCTTCAAAACAACTGAGGATGGGAACTCAACAGTCTCTCTGGGTAACTCCTTCCAACATCACACCACTCACTTCAAGCAAACGTTTTCCCTAATGTCAATGGTTCATCTCCTAGGCTTCTGCTTGTCACCATAGCAACATGTGAATTTGTCAGTCCTACCAAGAAGAGTATGGCTCCATCACCTTTGTACCTGTCCTTCAAGAGGTTGTAGGCTGCCACTAGATCTCTCCCCAGTCTTCTCTTTAACTGACTAAATAATCCACCTCCCTAAACCTCCATTTGTTAGTCATGTGCTCTAGGCTCCTAAAAACTTGTAAGCCCACTGCTAGATCCTCTCTCCAGATTCACAGAGTTACTGCTCAGCCAACTGCTTTCCGGACTGTAGCAATGAACAGGGTTATTTGCACACTGTGTTTTCTCAGTGCCTTACGCATTCGAAGGACAGGGAGCTGCTGGAGAGGGTACAGCAAAGGGCTACCAAGATGATTAAGGGATTGGAACACCTCTCTTATCAAGAAAGGCTGAGGGATTTGGGTCTCTTCAGTCTAGAAAAAAGACGACTAAGGGGGGATCTTATCAACACTTATAAATACTGAAAGGATGGGTGTCAGGAGGATGGGGCCAGGCTCCTCTCAGTGGTGCCCAGTGACAGGACAAGAGGTAATGGGCACAAACTTGAGCACAGGAAGTTCCACCTAAACATGAGGAGGAACTTCTTTACCTTAAGGGTGGCAGAGCACTGGAACAAGCTGCCCAGGGAGGTGGTGGAGTCCCCGTCTCTGGAGACATTCAAAACCCGCCTGGATGGGTTCCTGTGCAACCTGCTCTAAGGTGACCCTGATCTGACAGGGGGGTTGGACTGGATGATCTCCAGAGGTCCCTTCCAACCCCTACCATTCTGTGATTCTGTGATTTGTTCACTTAAACAGTGAACAGCATAGTGTACATTTGCTGCTGTACATTGCTTAAGTGAACAAGACTCAAACACATTTTTTACACAAAATTTACTAGTAAAAGTTCAGAAATTTAATATTCAGAAGCCACTCTTAACAGAATAATATAAATTTCAACACTTTCAATATCATGGAAATGCTTACACTAAATCAAAATAAACTCCTTATACAAAAATTGATAACCTGAAAATAACCAGGGCTTGGAAGAATCCTTCAATGCAATCTATCATAGTCTTAAAAAAGAATAAATAAAATTAGGCACACACATTCCCTTGACTCCAGGAACAACGTAACTTTCACTGATTCTTTATTCTGTTATATCACTCTACCCTTATTCTGTATGCATGTCTCATAGCTGCATTTTGATACCTGATCTCTCTTCCAAAAGGACCCATAGTCTACTCTAAATGTTGTCATTTCAGATGCAAGGCAAACCCCACCAACCTTCTGCAAGGTTTTTAGGGCTCCCGCTGTTCCAGTGTACGAAAGCCCAATGTTAGTCATTAACCTGATCCCTGCATGCAACCACACAAGGTACACAGCAAGTCATCATGATTAAATGATTAAAAACTGAAGCAATAAGCCTGCAGGCAGTTCATAGTTTTTCAGTTCACATGCTTTTTCTTCATCTTGCATCTACTTACCGACATAGCTGCATGGTCATTGTTGTTATTCTGAGAAGGAAACCAGTAAGGCAATCAAAACAAAAAAATTAAGATGTACTGTCAACATCAAAAAAAAAAAAAAGAATAAAAAATTGGTAGCAATAAAAGATAAAGAAAAGCTTCCAAAAAGATCAATTACAGCTACATAATTCCTTAAATTATTTTTTTTATACCTGTGAACTTACATAGCATTTTGTCAAGGCACAACACAGAGATTATAATTTAAATAATACTAATTCAGCAATAAAATGTTTTTCTGTAATAAGGAACTATATGCCAAAATATAAAAGTATCAAACTTCAAATGACAAAGAGTCTGTTGATATGCCTTTCCAAAAAGTTTTCATGATAACATATACTATATTCCAAAATACTTAGGTTAAAAAAAAAAAAGGGCATGTTTATCATCTCAGCTTACAGAGGCTATCTATATGTCACTAACGTACTTTTGTTCATGCAAGACGTACAACGGCTCAGGACAGTAAGAAACTAAATGTAACACAACCCATTAATAACTTTTAACATAAATCTAATGGTAATATAACTGCAGGGTAGAAAAAAAAGCTATTTTCTTTTTGAAAACTACTCCTTAGTTCAATGAACAAACACAGAGGAGAAAACTAAGATGTAAAATTTAAGAGAAAAAAAAAGCTTCAGAGATGCAAGACGTTTCCAGTGATTCAATAGAGATATCAGACCCCAACTAAGTTGTGCCATGAAGTGTGCAGGTTCAGTAAAATTGAGATCATGGTCTACCTAATTTAGATTTCTAATGTTCCAACAAAAATAATACAAATTGCAATAAAACAGGTATGTAACAAAAGATGTATTTTTTAAAAGTTATGTCTACATTAGTACAGAAATAATTCAGTATAGCCCCACATGGAAGCACAAAAGGAGACACATCCCTGCGCATTTACACAGCTTACACATACAGCTAAAATAAAACAAGACTCTAATGACAGGAATTCAACAACTGCAACAAAAAATTGTTAAAGAACGTATCATAAAACTTCTACAGGAAGACTAGGGTTTGAAACAATATCAAAGAGAAAGTCAGAGACTCTTGAACAAGATTATGACAAGACTATGGAGGACTAGCGTGGACAACTAGTGCCCCTAGCTCTAACACAATGCCCACCTCTAACATGATCAGATACTCTAAGGTAGGAAAAGAAGAGATTCCTCTACTTGTTCTGCTCTTTTACTTACTAGAATTAAGGCCAGTGCTAGGACTTTTGTTCTTTGATTTCTAATTACAGAAAAGGTTCCGATAAACTATTTTGAGCAGTGGAATGTTTCTGCCAGCCATACAAAAATTATTACAGAAATGGCACTGTGACATTAACGGAATAATCCATTAATGAAAATAAATATTAAAACTATTACAGATCTTAAATATGGCATATGAGACTCTAGCTTAGTTTAGCTCTCCAAAGCACTTAATATTTTAATGAGTTATGGAACCTAGTTCTGGGCTTATCTTTGAAATTATTTTACTACAAATTTTCTTTTAATGAAAATAACTTATTATTACAAATCTAACCAGAATGACCATAATAAAACTGTATACACATTTTCATATAACCTCCATAGCTTATGCACAACAACATTCATAGGACTGTACATTTCTACAATTGGCCAAGCCAGAATAGGCAGCAACACACACGATAAGTCAAAAATTACAAGACCAGACCAGTCATCTATACAGTTCTACATCCTGCTTGTTCCCTGACTAGTTTGAAATTACCAAGTAACCTCTTCATAGAACTAGCTTTCTCCTGAAGTTGACTTGTACAAGCCCCCAGGTACATATTTCTACTCCTTTCACACTTTTCAAGTCCTAATGCTACAGCTGCTTCCTTCTATCCCTTGTAACACATTACTTTGTTCTGTCTGTGGCTCATTTCCAAACGGCTGTATCACAACATTCATTCACGGCAGACTTCTGTACGTCCTTCTCTAGAAGGTGCACATCCCTTAACTGCTATATGCATATGACCATTAAGGAGCAGTGCCATTTGTTTACACTGCTTTGTATGCTAGGTTACAATTAATTTAACTATCTAACAAACTTGCTGTTCTATATCAAAAAACACCCAAGTGATTTGGCACAGAAGCACATGCCTCATGCGTCATATACACATTAATGTTATGTGATAAATTTTGAGTCTTCGAGTTATGTCTTCGAGTCAGTAAAAAATAAAAAGGAGGCTGAAGAGTCACAGCCTCTTCACGTGTAATTTGGAAGATCAGATAAGCCTACTAGGCCAGCAACTTCAACACCTTGCTGTGCATGTAAAGAAATTATCTTTTACTTCCAGTCTGCAGCCTCAAAACATTCTATGCATTGAGGGCTTACTCTTTATAGGCACTGCATGTGGGTAAAGCACTCAGACATCAGTGTGACAGCAGCAACCACGGACAAGCTGATGAATAGCAGATGTAGCTTGAAAGACTTATTGAAGTTACTCCAGATCTATAAAGCTATAAACTATTATGGTGATAAATCAAACGAGATAGTCTTTTTTGTCTTAAAGCAAGGGGAAATCAGACAACAGAATGTAACAATTAGTACATAAAATAGGTTAACAGTACCCTTTTACCTAGGACAAAGTAACACAGCATATATTTGAATATGAACAAGGATTAATTTCAATGAAGCTCAGTTAACTAGATCAAAACTATTTAGCTAAAAACAACCTCAGAGAATCCAAGACCTCCATAATGTTATGTAAAAATGCAGGATTTGCACCAATTCTGCATTGTTTGAATCAATGCATGTGTACATGGAACCAATATGGTTAATTAAAAAGACCATCTGATGCTCTAGAAAGCTGCATGAGTTCTTCCACTATTTGTAAATTATCTGTTGTTAACAATATTACTAAGCATCATCAACATACTGAAACACGCCTGAAAATACATCTGTACTGACAAAAGATAAAAAATGTATCTGCCAGCATGTGCACAACTAAAAAATCACATCTATCTTCAAAATCTTACTATTTCAAAATAAAATAATGCTCTGATAGTTTGAAATTAAACTTAATTTTGAACACTTACAGGTAAATGCGTAAAAACTTGAAACGTGCTTCTTAAAAAGTTAATAAGGTCCATTAAGTATCCACTGGCTCTTCCATCTGATTCAGACATCGTCCAATCATAATCAGCAATCTGAATAAATTCATCTATTTTTTGGTTAAGTTTTGTGTATATTTCTCCTTCTGCAGCATGCCTTGCATCCTGAAAAAAAGAAGTGTGCAATTGTCATAATTCTAAAATATCATTAGAATGCAGACAAAATTATATTAATCAACAAAATGAAGTCTTGTGTTTTTCTTAGATTCAAAAATATTTTATTTAAATCAATATTTTAACTCCTGTCTTACAATAAGTCTGAGGCTGCAGTTTTTAAAGCACTCCCACGATCTATACTATGAGTGCTGAGAACAGAATATTTCCACAGAATAATCTAAATTCTCAGAGAGAAATGAAATTCATTTGAATTTGGAAACAAAGCAATTGCTTTACTCTCTTCACAACAATTACCTTTAATTCAGCCTTACAAATTTATCAACCCTGACACAAAGTTTATTTTACCTCTTTTCTTTTACAAAGAAAATAATGAAAGAACCTAATTATTTTATCTGTTATGGCCAGAGGTCCAGCCTTAAAGCTGCATATCTGAAGAATATGCACCATTTTTCATGCTCCTTTAAATATCCTGATCATCACACACCGTGATTCAGAACAATCCCCTACTTCCTCCCACCCCTACTTTTTGTTCTGACACTACCCAGATTCTACTTTTTGGAATAGCAAAGAGGTAAACTCTAGCATTTACTGTGAAGTGAGTTTACAATGCTATCTATCTGCCTTAATTGTTTAGGGGACATCCTCTTAGAGGATATACATATATATATACAATAAATATATGCCATATATGCATAAATGCCATGTNATTTATATACAGATGCTCAACAACGCGTATCTTGCTAGAACAGCATGCTTTTGCCAGCCTGGAGCTTTAAAGACGCTCAATAAATGCCATGCTCTAATTTAAGCTCAACGTAAAACTTTCTTCACTGATCTCGAGAAATAATTCAAATAAGATACTTGATTTAAAGTGAACTGGTCAGTTGCTGAAGGTTTTTAGAGAGTAAAAATAGTCTGGATGTACTGGAGCAACATAAAAGTGGATGAAATTCCCATTGCTCGTTTCCTGTGGGAGAATACAGTCCAAAACCATGGCACTTCAGAAAGGTGTAAATAAGAAAGGCAAAAAGAAAAAGAAAAAGAAAAAAAAAAAAAAAAAAAAAGATCTGAGCTTGAAGATGGTATCACATTGAGTGTGTCAAATTTAGTCTTCAGTCAGGCCAAAGGCACTTCAAGAGGAAGTAAGAAAGCATGTGGCCTCACCGTGTATAAATATCAAAGTACAATCCCCTAAAATTCCCTATTTATGCTTAGTGACACTGCGGATTTAAACAAAGAAAAACAATGGTCATCCAAAGATGGAAAACGTGGCTATAAATACTGAAAGTGACACAATTTTTTAATATGATAAATGAAACAAGTTTTGGTGTTTGTGTGGTGGTGGTTTTTTTTTTAATTTCCACCAATGTGAAACAATGCTTGGAGAGTTTGAAGGACATCTTAAAATGAGATCTTATATACAGAAATAAAATGAGAAAAACAGCCCTCTAAAATAGTAGACATAAAACAGATCTGAAGACTTATCTTAAAAAAATACAGTGCAGATGTACTTATAAGATCACCTCATGGAATGTAAGTGTGATCAATGCTGCTAATAAAAGGAGATTTTTAACCACTTGGAAAGAATGGAGGTGACATGATTTGCCACCAGGAGATGAATTTAATAACAGTAGAACATACCAAACTTTGTGAGGGCCCAGTTGGGGACTGCAAGCAGTTTTTCATTACAATTGAGAGGAGAAAAAAAAAGAGGGATTAACGAGGAAAGAATTTTCTACTATAAGTGGAGAACACTGTGCTAACAAGTTCTCCAGGGAAAGAGACAGGAGAGAAACCATTTAAAAAATTCTTACATGTTTGTCAGCATTCATTCTGGACTGCATAGATACTAAGCTCGCTAAACACAGATATAATATTCTGTGATTCCCTCCAACAGAACTTAGAGAGTTTATAGGACAGTTGAACATAACTTACAGCATAAGCAATCAGAACAAAATATAATGCAAACTTTCAACCGCATTTATCAAATGAAATTCAAGGATAAAGACCATCTTACCTCTTAATGAAATCAAAGACTATGGCTGCATTAAGTGTTTTGTTTGAATGTTAAAAAGATTATGGATTGACCTTATGCAATAATATCTGCAGATATTCAAATTCAAAGACATGTGCACTATCGGTACACAACATGCAAACTGGACAGCCTAGACCTTAAGGATGGGGCAAAATAGTAAAACTATTGGTAGGGCAGTGGTAACCTAACTACAGCTGCTAGGCCAGAACCTTTCTGTCTTGTCTTATTCATTAAATCCTTAGCAAAACAAATGACAGTTAATGGAAAATTGTTGGCAATCAACTGGAAATATGAAGTGTCTTGCAATGATGATGTCTTATTCCACCTCACCCACCTTTTAACACCTATGCCAGAGGGGATATTATAATAGGATAGGCTACATATTGCATCAAGGAAAAAAAAAAAGTACAGAAAACAGAACTAGTCTCAATGGGATTAGTCTTCTTTATCCCATAAATACAAGAAATCACTCTCCTTTGTTTCAGTGTACACTGAAAAAACCACAAATACCTGAAGTTCAAGTTGCAGCTGCTTTGGCATCCCTGAAGGCTTTTTGTTTTGTTTTGTTCTCTTCCAAAAATTTCTGCATAGAAGCCCCAAGTGACTAAGGTGGCAATACGCTGGCTGAACTAACGGCACAAGGTAACCTGTACAAGTATTCTTCTGTGAGAATGTTTTCTTCAGAAAGTGTATTGGGTTTGCATGGCAAGGTTTTGATAGTGTGGGGACTACAGGGGTGGTTTCTGTGAGAAACTTCTAGAAGCTTCCCCATGTTCAATGAAGCCAATGCCACAGGGCTCCAAGTTGGACCCACTGCTGGCCGGGGCCGACCCCATCAGTGAAGGTGGTATTTAAGAAGGGGGAAAAAGTTGCTGCACAACAGCAACTGCAGCTGCAGAGAGGAGTGAGAATATGTGAGAGAAACAACTCTGCAGACACCAATGTCAGTGAAGAAGGAGGGGGATGAGGTGCTCCAGGCGCTGGAGCAGAGGTTCCCCTGCAGCTCGTGGTGGAAGACCATGGTGAGACAGGCTCTCCCTGCAGTCCATGGAGGTTCACAGTGGAGCAGATACCAGATACCACCTGCAGCCCGTGGAGGACCCCAAGTCAGAGCAGGTGGATGCCCAAAGGAGGCTGTGACCCTGTGGGAAACCCACACTGGAGCAGGCTCCTGGAAGGACCCGTGGCCCCATGGAGAGAGGAGCCCACGGTGGAGCAGATTTGCTGGCCGGATTATGGAGGGGTCCACACTGGAGCAGTCTGCTCCTGAAGGACTGCGCCCTGTGGAAAGGATCCTCACTAGAGCAGTTTGTGAAGAATTGTAGCCCATGGGAAGGACTCATGTTGGAGAAGTTCATGGAGGACTGTCTCCCCTGGGAGGGACCTCATGCTGGAGCAGGGGAAGAGTGTGAGAGGAGCAGCAGAGACAACATGTGATGAACTGACTGCCACCTCCATTCCCCCACCCCCCTGCAGTACTTGAGGGGAGGCAGTAGAGAAAATTGGGAGTGAAGTTGAGCCCATGAAGAAGGGAAGGGTAGGGGAAAGGTGTTTTTTAAGATCTGGCTTTATTTCTTATTACTCTTCTTTGATTAAATTAATTTTCCCCAAGTTGAGGCTGTTTTGTCAGGACGGTAATTGGTGAATGATCTCTCCCTGTCCTTACCTCGACGCACGAGCCCTTCATTATATGTTCTCTCCTCTGTCCAGCTGAGGAGAGGAGTGACAGAGCAGCTTTGGTGGGCACCTTGTGTCCAGCCAGGGTCAACCCACCACAGAAAGAAAACCCCAAACCACCACCAAGCACACACATTTGCTTCTATTCTAAACCAGAAGAGCTACTGAGCCAGACTCAGTCAATGGAATAATTTCATATTTCATTTTATATACATATTTTATGTACATGAATACCAAAACTTGGTTCTTCAATGCACACAACCATCTGGTGCTCGAAAGAAGTACCTGGCGCTCAACCACCACCAGAGCACGAAGGATCCCTAAGTATCTCTACGCCTCTCCCCAGTGCAACAGCACAGGAGGGTTTTCTGGTGTAGGGCCACTGAGTGACCTGAGCCCAAACCATCTTCGCACTCAGCAGAGATAGTCCAGCTGATGGGATCTTGTTTTAGAGTTTACTAGAGTCATTATGACATAAAACTGCCTGAGCAAGGATCAGAATTTTGACTAATTTATTTTAGGGATAAATTTCAGTGATCTTGAGTTACCTGGCATTATGTGTATAAGTTGTCTTCAGCAATTTAATTTTTACGTGCAGGTTTCTCATTGACAATACATGTGTCTGCCTTACAACTGAAAAAGGACTAAGGCCTTTTTAGTAAGACTGTGGAGAGGGACTTCATAGATGAGGGCATGGTTTTTGCTCTACCAAGGACATCAGGTATGGCTATACATGTAATTTGGTATTTTTGCTGTAGTTTCCTCATTTCAAAATCCTTTAAAATTTTTGTACAGACAAATGCAAGAACAACTAGTAGAACTTCACCTACTAATGAGATGAGGAGCCATATATAGAATGAAAACTACAGCATTTTTTATTTTAGGATTATTTTATATTCATCTTACAAATGTTGCTGGGTAACTGTTGAAATTACAATTGTCTACGCTGGGTACGCATCACCTATGATTTACTTCAATTTTTTGAGATATAAGCTTAAGCATTTCTGCCATTTCTCACAAATGTCAGAAAAAATACAGCTTGTGCAGATAAGCAGTTGCCATACATAAGAAACAGTCAAGTATCCAGTTATCATTTTAACAAGCATTACTGCATATGTAAAGGACATGTAAATAAAATATGAATTCTAAAAAGATAATTTAATAATTTATGCTTTGTAGCACATTCTTAATACTGCTTTTATATTACTAAATTACACAATTTGAAAATAAACCACAAAATATTTCTACTGTGGAATGAAAACAAATAAATAATACAAACATTTTAGATTAAACTAGCTGTTTTGCTTGATTCCATTCAGGAAAGGGAGATGTTACACAAACTGGAGCTTAATCTATTGAAAGTTTCTGGTGTAGTTAAGCTTTGCTTATCATTTTGTAACTTAATAAAAGATGCATCTGAACAAGTATGATGAAGAGTACGAAAGAGAATGATGCTTGTCACATACTGACATATTTCAGATTGTACTGATAACATAAAAACCAGTGTCTATCTGCTCAGTGTTACAATTGAATTCTTAACAGTTCAGAATTGTTTTAGAGTCAAAAATGAGAAAGTATGCAGCTTTGCCCTCACCCCCTTTTGTTTTAATATGCTTCATTTATAGTGATTTTAATGTAACTTTTCAGACATAGTCATATAAAGAATGACATACACCATACCTTAAATGTAGAAAGTCCATAAAGTCTTGCAGTGTGAACAGTCACTTGTGAAATATTTGTAATGTTAGATATAAAATCCTCAAGGTATTTACAGGCTTGTTCCAGGTGTGTTGTGTTTATGATGATTTGAACAAGCTACAAGAGACAAAAAAATTATTGTAAAAATCCTTTTTGTATCACCCATTGTCATTTGATTTTGTAAATAGTTACTTCTTTCAGAAACAATGCTACTAGAAATTAATTACAGTATTTCTCATTACCACCTGTTAGTTTTCAGGTTTGCTTTCAAATACCGCTAAGGAGTAATACTACAGTTCACATACAAATGATGACATTTTAAAAATGAAGGCTGCAGACACTTAGTTAAAATAAATCCAATTGGTATTTTAGAATTTAAAAAGGCAAAATAAATGAAAATACCTTGCCAAAAGCAAATCACTAATTTGTACCATTGAAGTATTTTTTAAAAAATTATTGCTATAAAAAAAATAATTTCACAATACTGTCTGCAGAATGATGCATTCTGAAGTTAGGGAATTTCAAAAATAAGGTTGTCAACTCCTTCTCCCCTCAATAATAGTAACAATCTGCTTGTACATGATATAAGTGTTTTTATAAGCAGGACCTGCATTTGCATTCAGTTCACAAATTAGACAATGTACATAATGCATAGTAACTGAAATATTGGTATATTGTATCTTAATTCTCACTGCATGCTGTCTGATTTAGGTAACACTAATGTAATGCTTGGTAAAATAAGTTCTCTGTTTTTAACATTTTTCTCATTAAACATATTGACTTGATAATGAAACACCTCAAAAATACTAGTGAATTTATCATCATAGCCTTGTAAATATTCTTGTACCAATTTCAAGAACATAGAAAACTACGTCTCAGAAAAATCGTATGACTTGTCTTACTAACATGGCAATATATGATTTATAGAGCTCTTTCCTCCTCTTCTTTATTTCATTTATACAGGAGGTTCTCGCAGTTTAAAACCAACATTCAGTATGACATAACACTGTGCTAACAGCAACAACGTCCTTCTCAGCATGTTTCAGTAGGTATCTGCTCTCTCCTGACATTGTGTGTACCTGCAGTGAGTGTTCAGTACACTTAGGCCTCACCCTGCCTCACCCTGCCTCCTTATTCTGTCCAATAAACAAATTAAACCAAGAGTCTTGATGAAGAAACAACATGTACAAACCTATGAAAATATTTTAATTGCCATTACTATTGAAAAATTTTCACATTAGAGTGAACTTGAGATTGTAGATTTTTTTGATCTGGATAGTTTACTCTGAAACTTTACACAGTTCATGTGAGAAAGATTTTCTCCTCGTGCATCCCCCCCCCCGCCCCCTTTTTTTTAATAGGAAGAAAAAGAAACATAATGATGTGCTACTAATTGCTAGTCAGGAGCAGAACACGTGAACCAAAGAAGGAAGAGTCTTTGGCTTGTTTCCTGCAAATCTCTGTTTATCATAGAGGAGACAGAACTCTCTCCTTGCCACCTCTCTCTCAAAAGTCATCTCTGTGTAAATATACTTCCAACTAGAGCCAACACTCTATTATTTATGTAACAGATACTGACACTTCTTTAGACTTCATCTTTCACCTCTTTTAAATTTTCAATTTTAAAGCAAACAGTACTTGTTTTTCTTTCACAAATCTTAATACCATGGTACATCTACATCTACAAGACTAGTTTCAGAACAAATGGTCTTAAAAAACACAGTTTTGAGTATGTGTTTTAAAACTTACCTCAGTTAAACCTATATGAGGTTTTTTAATTAGGTTCTGTAAACAACTACTTAGAGTTCTTGTAAGCAGCAAATTCGTAGATTTTCTGAGCATATCATCTATTTCTGTTGAGCTGAAAAAAATGTTTATTTTTATAACTATGCTGTACATAACAATATTTTGACAGTAATACTTCACGCTTTTATTTTTTCTCTGCAAAGGGGACTTTTCATGTTAAGAATTCCCTATATGTGTTTAATTTCTGGTCGCTCCAAGTCTTCTCTGTTCTAACACACAGAACAGCTCTTTCACTTACCAAATTATCCATTAACTGAATTTCAACACTGAAGCAAAAGCTTTTTTTTTTTTTTAATATATTTTGGACATGTTTATTGACACAGCAGTTTGGAAAGAGTAATTTGTGGGTTTTAATGAGTTACTGAGGAGGTCAACATGCGCTCATTAGTACGTGTAAATTATAAACAGTATCAATTAAGAATGTGTGAAAGCAAGTAATTTACATCTTTAACAGTGCAGAAGTGGATGACCAGCCACGAATACCTTCCAGATTTCAGATCTATGAATGTTATTTTTTGTAATTAAAACTAAGCTTTTGAAGGTCGCAAGAGGAAAGGAAATGGGAGAATTGTGATGTTTTCCATTGAAAAAAGGTGCGATGGAAGAGGGAATGAGCTTGCAGACAGCAGTTTTGTTGCAGAAGAAATCATTGCTAAGGAAACTCAAAGCACTGAGAAGGGAAAGACTTCAAACTGATCAGGTATGCTACACAATTATTTCTGAAATGATCAGTACCAAAGTATATTTTTCAAATCTTACATGCTTTGTTAAATAAATAAAATCTCTAGATTATTCAAACCAAACAATATTGTTTAAAAAACACTAGCAGTGTTTTAAACTGCTTACCATGCCAGGTTACCTTCACCCATACAAATATACACTTATTGCATACAATATATATATATACACACATATGAAATATATGGTATAGCATTGGGAATCATTGATTAAATATAAATAATTATGTAAATTGTACGTAAATTATGAAACAAGCACAGCTAGTAAGTACACAAGAAAATATATTTTCAATTTAA
>VXBO01006058.1:67036-98937 GCA_013400135.1 Rhinoptilus africanus | reverse complement strand
AGATTAAATTAACCCGCCCAGTAGCACCTCCCAGTGCCTTATAGCCTGAGGCAACAACAGAGAGATGAAGTGGATGAAATTATAAACAGCAGCCAATAGAGGACTGGAGGATTTATAAAGTTTCCCCTCCACACGTATTCCCTGCTACCTAATAACACATAAGGTAGCAGTCTTTCTTTCATATCTTAACGATTCTTTCTCCTTTATCCCACTGCCTAGTTGCAAAACATTTGGGAACTCAATTATCTTTGAAACTTCTGCTACAATTGGTTGAAGTCCACTAAACTGCTTCAAAAATTTCCAGGACACAAGAAAAAAAAACCCAGACTGCCTTATTTCTAATGATGTCCTTCTGCTTTACATACAGGTTTCAAAGTTCTTTTCACAGATGTGTGAAAAAATGTTACCCCCCACTTTACAGATGAATTAACAGGGACAGAGAGATGTGAAGTGACTTACTAGCACCGCGGAACTGGTCAATGATAGAATTGGGAACAGAATCCAACCTGATTCCCAGCTTTACTTCCAAGCTCACCAGCCCAAAAACTAAGTATCAGTGAGATTCCACCCTTAAAATATCTACAAAAAGTGCTGCTTACTATGAAATATAAATCCCTCTCTGTGTCATAAACCAAAATGAAAATTGTTGGGTACAGAGAATACATTTCCCTTCTAGTGAAATAAGAGCCAAAGCTTTGTATTAATCATACACATACACATGCCTACACAAGTAACATTCACACACATGCTGATACATCACACAAAGAGTGAGAGAGGTTAGCAGATAAAATTAGTGAGTGCAAGTTAAAAATCTCAGCAATTTATTAGCAAAATATGTCATGCTAAATGGTATCTGGGGTGTAGTATACTTCCAACATTGTAAGGGATTTCCATTCTGTTTATCTTATTTTAGTATCAAAATGGCTAAGTGAATTAATTTGATGGAGGAAAGCATCCAGCAAGCACTCTGGGGCCTCATCCAAAAATCAGCATAAACCCCACATTTTGTTTTTCATCTTCACTGCAATAATAATGGCTGCAATTAATGACATGCAGCCATTACATCTGCCTGGTAAATCGTAGCATTACAGTATCTTTTAGAATCATAGAATCACTTAGGTTGGAAAAGACTTTTAAGTTCATTGAGTCCAACTGTTAACCCAGCACTGCAAAGTCCNAATCTAAACCTCCCCTGATGCAACTTGGGGCCATTTCCTCGTGTCCTTTTGCAGATATCTGTACTGACAGATCGTGTATAAACCAGCATCCTTCTACAACAGTTACTCCCACTGTCATGCAGTTCTTAGATTTAGTTCCTGTCTATAGATTCCATCACAAGCACGTTATTTCTTCATCAGTATTACCAAAACTATATTTGAAAAGTGGAAGATACTCATCACCTTTCTGTGAGAGGAGTTTGTAGTGAAAGAATGGATGAGACTGAAATAATATCCTACTACGGCAGAATTATTTACAGTGTCTCCATGCATGCCCCACGTGCTCAAACATAAATAATTAATTTTAAAAGTAAAATACAAAAGTTGCTGCCTCTAAGAGATCCCTATTTTACACGTATTTTTGCAATACTACAGCATATACTGTACTATGAGTTACTAAATCCAATGGGTTGCAACAAAATTTAACTAATTAAAGACAGACTGTATTTTAATTACATAAAGACTGCATCAAGTGTATTATTAATTTGTTTACAAAACAACAGGTTTCATTATTCACTCAAACATCAGAGCAAATGACTACAGCTTTAATGTTCATATTTATTTATGACTAGATAATTACACACAAAGAAAGTGATTTAGCCTCTTAATCTACCTAGCTTGTCAAATTTTAATTGCTTTTTAATTATAAAATACATTACTGTCCCAAATGTCCTTAATTGGATTTCAACAACCTTTAAAAATCATAAAACTTTTCCTTACCTTATCAAGTTCTGGATCTTGAAAAGGAAATTTACTTATAACTATTTTGTATTCCTCCTCATTTGCTACAGGAATAGGGCTGTAGTTGTCTGCTTCAAAAATATCCCTGGTTGAATTAGTAAAGTGAAAAAAATTTAGGACATGTAACTTATTTACAGTATTTTCCAGTGTTAAAACATGTAAATGAATATAAATTTTATTAGCACACTTAGATGTGCAGCTTCAAAAAGTTATGAGCTGCAATCAACATAATTTCAGACATCCATGCTATTTTTAGATTAATTTGAAAGTACCTTGTATATGCTAACTCTTTATACTGTGTTTAATCACAGAGAAAAAATAGCTGAAAGCATCTTAATATGTATGAGTCAAAGCATGGTACAGCAAAGGAACTTTAGATAAACTAGTCTACTCCATGGTAAACCATAATGAGATACTTATTATGGTAGCCTTCACTTTGCCTACAGTATAGCAGATATTCAGAGTGTCTCACTTAGGTACCACAGCTACATATAGTCCATAGATGATTAAGAAAACTTCAACTAGGCGCACAGCCACAGCATTAAGTGCCCTCTGGACTTTTTTACTAGTCAAATGACCATACTAGGAGTCTACAGAGCTTGAGAACCTCAAGTGGTCAATATAATTTTAAGGTTGTCTGTATTACAGTGTAACATATTTTATGTTAAACAACTTCTGCACATTTAGACATCACGTTCTATCTGCAAGCAGGCTTTGGAGCACAATCCCAGGCTGCTGTATTCCTGGGTTTACAATTTACTCAAGCAAATGATTCCAAAGAATAGGTGGAAACCAACCCGCATTAAAAAAAAGAAAAGACGATGTACTGGCAATGTCAGTAGTCTGTCAGGGAGACAAGTGTATCAGCTAAATGTAAACATTAAGACAACCCAAATTAGGAACCTAATGACCTATTGCAATAGTCTAGAGTTACTAGGTTCCTAGTGAAGAAAAACAGGCATCTCCCTTCTGCATGTTTCTCCAATAATGTCCCATTGGAAACCCTCCTTCTCTCCCTTAACTACAGAAGCAGTACTTGATGGCTTGTCCTAAATATTAGTTACATGTGATGAATACCTTAGTCCTATCCAACCTAAAATTCATATACGATACTGAGCTAATAAATTCTTTCAGAATTACAGATCTATCAAAAAACCTTGAAGTTAGATGAAAACAATAGATGCAATACAAAAGGCATACTTATTTTGAAATACTAACCTGAACAGTCCAGACCACTTTTTAAGAAGTGTTTCATTGTACTGGTCTCTTATCTCAAATAAAAGATCAAATAGTCGGTTCACAGGAAAACCATAGCCCTAAGGCATGAAAATGAAAAGGGTGGATAATTCAAGAAGTAACACACTCGATTCCTATCACATCACTTCAGGACTCTGAGATGATACTTATTATTCAGTCTTGTCACTTCTATAAAACAATTCTAGTACTTGAAACACACCTCTACAATTAGAAGATTATATATTAAATTCTTACCAAATACTTTATCCTATGCTTTCAGGTTTCAAGCAGAAATTTGTCCCATTTTTCTATAACATTTTAGCTTGCTATTTATGCATGTAACTAACCTTTTTCATCAGTCAGTTAAATATTGCAAGAATACTTGCCAATGATGTTCATTTGGTCCTTTCAGCTAGAGAGTTAATCATAACTGAAATGCTATTGTTGCTAAAGATCAGAAGTAAAGCATTTATAAAAGACAAAAACATGCACAAAATACAAAGCTAACATCAATTTTGCACATACATGAACAACTGGATGTTAGCTAGATAGCCCAGAATGCATACATTAAATTGGTAATACTGAAAAAGAGGAACCGAGGCAAGAAATACATGTATTTTAAAAATATCACTGTGCAATTTTGTTCTTGATTCATATATATGATTCAGGAAAACCAAAAGCATTGCACTTACTCACCCAAAGGAAAAATTTAACTAGGAATTTCAGTTAAATGACTAATATAATGCGTACCTGCAAAGTATCAGCAAATACTACAATGAGATTCTTCAGTTCCAGAACAAGGTCAGGATCGCTGCAGTATGACTGAAAGCGAGGAATTTTGGTTTTGTTAAAAGGACTTAAAATATGGGACATAAGTTTTCAAATACTATTAACACCTGACTGACTGCCTCAGTAAAAAACAACTTGGACTTACTTGTCTTCACTTAGTCCAGCTAAGCTACATAAAAGTATGTTACATTATTATATGAACTATCAGTAGTATAAAAGCTCAGAAAAAGTAAACTAATGTATGTTGTACTGAGATTCCAAATAAGCAAATTACATAAGCACACATCAAATCGTTTTGCTAAATCAACATCAGAGTTTCCACAGGACGTTCTTTTGAACACTAAGTCTGGGTCAAACTACTGCTAACTGCACCACCTCCGACAGTTTCACAGGGAAAAGTGTCTGTGCATGGGGAAAACACTATAAAATACTTTCTAAATAAATTCAAATTACAAATTTGATAGTAAAAACTCAAGACATTAAGTTATTTACTAAGTGACTGAAATTTGATTTTCAGAGATGTGGAGTCATACAATTAAGGCATTTGCCTCAGCTTCACTATTTGCAATACTGGATAAAGTAAAAAAATATTTATATTAGTTTAAAGCAGCATGAAATTAGTACTGGTTAGAGACTATATACACATGTTTCACCTTTCTTTAATTTTTGCTCTTAGCATACTTTAATAAAGTAAGGGTTTGGTTTAAAATACCTCGTAAGACAACATACGCTACACATTATTCTGTACTAGGATAATGGTAGAAAGAGATTGTGATAGAATTGGTTTTGATGGGAGTTATGCATTTTGAGAAGAAAAAGTGGTCAACTACGTGACAAGACACTGAAGAGTTCTTTAGAGACTACATTACTTTTATTTCTTAAATTACCATATTCTTACACAGATGTATAAATCCATACACAGCCAATTAACTTGCAAAGTATTTAGCTAAAAAAGTGCTGAATGTATCTCAATTTATCCCCGTCCTCGAAAAAGAATTAAAAAGTATAAGAACATCTTATGTACCACTGATCAGTAAAGTGCTTATGATAAAATCATAGTTGCAATTTGAGTATTTTCCCCATTTTTCCTCAGTATACATGAAATGTAAAATAATTCTCAAATTAAAGATCAGTTGCAATAAAAATAAAAATGACATTTCATAAAAGAACCGCTTCTAGCAAACATTAAAAAGGGAAGGATAAAACTCTTCTATTTTTTCCAATACTAAAAGTTGGTCCAATAGTAAACTCTGAAGCAATTTACTATCAGACAGTCTGAGTGAACAATGCTATTCCATTGGTCTTCCCGGGGAAATAAGAAATAGGATGCAGCTGTTCAGCATGACTGGAGCTAAGGTAGAAATGTAACTTTAGGAGACACACTTCGAATATACTGAAATACTCAGCTGACAGAGAATTACATTCTAACATCTGTGAAGATTTTTCTAATACCTTTACCTCAACATAAACGTGTTACTACTATAGCATTGAAGAGATAGCTCCAAGGGTTTTGTGGTGGAGTTTATTTTGGAAACACAGCATTTGGAATGATAATTAGGAACTATTTCCTGGTGGTGCTTTCAGTGATGAACTATTCAATCTGATCTAATGAAGAGGTCAGTTGAGACTAATGAGGAAGGATTGCAATAATAACAGCAGATTAACTCTGCATATTCTAAACTGCTGGACTAAGAGAAGGTCTGGAAGACCCAGTGAGTTGTAAATCAGTGGAGGATTATGCAAATAGCCCATGGCTGTGGATCACAGCCTGATACTGTTGGAAAAAACAAAAGCTTGGCAGGCTCCCTCCCAAATCTGAGCAATTTTTAATCACAAGGAAAAGAAAACAGGAGAGGGGTGTATTTTTTCACTTTGTTACTATCCCAGCTTTAAACATACAGAACTCTGAAGTAAGACGATTTAAACTGCAATACTGATATGACCTCTCACTTACCGAATGTGTTCTAAGAACAGCAATGATCTTGGAAAGGGCCATGTTCCAGAGCTCATCGGTATATGTTCTAGTTACCAGTCCTTGGGTTACATGTAAAATGTGGTCTTCTACTACAAAGAAACTAAAACAAAATAATGCTTAAATTATTAAGCTGTGTTCTAATATTAGAGCAAATTCTACTCTTTCACACACAAGCATAGTCAAACCCTTCCCCACTCAAGCGTTGACACTTCGGTAGGTTTGGTGTTCTGCTTTGCCCAGCGTGAAGTCAAAATGTGAAAAGTTTGTTTCACGCCAGCTGGAGACAGGGCTGCTAGAGGGTCCTTGTGGGGCACCGTAACAGTAGGATGCTCTTCCCCACTCAGATCTAGCAACAACCACCCACATGAATCTTGCAGACGAAAGTTTTTGGACAATGGAAGAACAGAGGGTGAATGAAGAATCAGTATAGTACAACTGAAATAAAACTCCATTTAGGAAACTTACCCTACAATTTGACTGAAGTATCTTCTATAGCCTTCTACTGTTTCATGCTTTCAGTGAAAAAGAAAACAAGTTTAGGAATAAAAATACCACCAAACATTAAGTACAACTCAAGTCAATGCAAAGCCAAATGTATTTGTTACCATGCTTGACTGTGGCTGCAAAACTAATCTTGCTTGTTTCCTTCTTTGTTTTCTGTAGTAATTTTCAAATATTTCTCCATCACCCTAAAACAAGACAAAAGTAGCTAAAACAAGAACATTGTCTCAGTATGAAAAAGACATTTCTTAAATTAAGCGTAGAATTCTCTTAAACTAAGCCACATATTTTGCATTTATTCCACACATAGACCTCCAGCTGACACCAGCAAAGTTTTGCATGTCTGAAAATGTAGAAATTATCTTTTTTTTTTAAAGTAGCCTACAGAATATACTGTAAATAAAAATGTTGCTCATGTGCCTACATTTTGTCAAACAATCTTATGCATTTTAAGCAATATTTATGTTTTTAAACAACAGCGCTTTTTTTGCCTATTCTCTTCGGAATTGGTAAACACAATGACTATGGATTTGGATTTTTCTCCTATCACAGTCCTTGAAGATACAATACCCTCTGTGCCTAATGATTGCATTGTGAGGAATTCAAGTGACATCTTACCCATCTCATTAAGATGACCATTCAGTAGAAACCATCTGTCCATTTGAAATCAGTGTTACATTGACTTGTCTACCTACCGAATGCATTGTAATTTGTATGCAAGCAGAATAAAGCAGCTTAGCATTTTTAAGGGGTTTGTTTACCTCATGAGCCTATTATTAGGGCAGTGCTATTTAGAATTCCATTACTTGGCTTCCAAAAATTTTCAAATCAAATTATTACAGAGATTGTATATTACAAAGTCAGCATTACTTACCTAACTCCTTTAAAAGATATAACAAAGAAGGTTTAAATGTAATAGTTTAAGTTCATAATTAATATCTCATCATATTTAGAAACACTGCTAACCTAACAAAATATAAAAGTAAAAAAAGAGACTTGGCTTAAAAGCAAAAACCCACTTGAAACTGAGAGGCAAGTTTATTAGAACACTTTCTGTTCCAGCAAAACTTTACACAGCGTACTGTAATTTGTACTAACATATACTGATCAGACACACTAACCATTCACCTCCAGCCCAAATATTCAATGCAGTTTTCAGATGCACAAAGCCATTATTGAATTCTACTTCCAATGCCAAATCTCTACTCAGTCCTGACACAAGCTTCTCAAGTGAAAAAGACTAGCTGCTGTTTGCAAATCCACACCAAAAATGGAGATGTAAAATATCTCATGATTATTTATAGACCATGTTATCCTATGCAATCAAAATCAGCAATTCAGGCATAACAACTATTTTAAACAGATGTTCTAATGCAATCAGCAGAATACAGCAACAACCCTGACGATGTACTCACTAAATAAGCAAAGGAAAGGCAAGATAAAATATACCGAAGCAATATTGGGCAAGTTTTGCCCAGCTTCCAAAGGTTCATGAGTTTATATCAATAGAAATAATAAATCAGTTCATGCTGGGTTATAAATTCTAGGAATATTGCTGATATATCAAGTGTTGTTTCACACCATAATTACTTTTATTTTATACTACTATATAGCATTTAGTTAAAAGGTAACATTACATGCTAAAGGGATCAAGAGTGTTTTCAGCAGAATTTAAATACGCAGCACTTCGCATAACATATGGGCTAAAAAAAGCTCTTTATATATATTGTCTAGAAGTTTCTAGTCTAAAGAAAGGTTACTTGACAATAAATACAGTCTATGTCTAGTACATATGTAACTTGCAATCACCAGGTTGCAATCACAAACTATGTAGAATTCTAAAGTATATAAAACACTGCTTTCTTCTTAAATATGAAGAAGCAGAGTAGAAAACATTTGTCCTGCATAATAATAGAATATTTTCTACAGCTTTGTAGCAGAGAGAATTCACTAAGAAGGTGACATTTGCTGTGAGGAAAGTCCTTGATGTAGAAATGCAATGAATAGACACCTGGTATCAACTCCTCTCCTTCACTGTCATTATGAAGTTATCTAAACTCCAAAAGTAATGGTTTACAACAGGAGGTAAATGAGAAGGTCTCCACGAAATGGTTAATGCACAACTCTTGATAATGCTACCATGGCTTATTAATTAGATGATGCTGGTAGAAAAGCCAGAAACCCTATTCTGAAGACATCAACAACTCCTTTTTCTAAGGGTCTAAGGACTTTCAGAGAGCATTACAAGTTGTTTTCTGTCTCCAGTAAATTTGGAAGCTGGCAAATTTTCTGTGCAAATTCGAAGAGCATATCCTTGGATCAAGGAGCCAACACAAGGATGCCTTGTCAAAGTGAAGAACATAATCATATATTACTTTTAAATGTCATCTATAAATTTTACTTCCTGTTCTTTTATTATACTAAAGAAAGAATAAAAATATGATGGCCACTGGTGTATTTAACTTTACTCGTGTATTTAACTTTACAAGTTGTTTTTTACATGTTAGTTCACACTTATTTCCTCTGTAAAAAGAAAGTCCATGACTTTTTAATAGTTCTGGCAGCCTGTCTTTCTGTCCCTCCTGTTCTCTTCATAAAGATGAATAATTACTGATGCAATTACTGATGCTTTTGTTTGGATCCCTTCTTTTTTTTTTTTTAAGTAACAGTGACATTATTATTTAACATTATTTCAAGATATAAACTTTCATGTTTCAGAGCTGCAAAGATTCCACAGAAAGATAACTCAGACTGAATGCTTGAAGCCAGGTCCAGCTGAGACTGTAGGATTAGCAATACTTAAAAGTACTTCACCTATATGTCTTTGATACTTATTCTATAAGTAATCTGACTTCAAAAGTAACTAGAAAGATGAGAAAATAATAAATAATTTGTTACCAAGTTCCTCCAAAAAGTTTTCATCCTTGTTAACTTGTGCATTGTATTTCTCTTAACAGCAGCTAAAACAGCTATTGTGGCTCTGCCACTGAATCCAGTCTAATCTGCCTGAGCACGGTCTGTCGCAATCTCCAGTTTCTGCTTGCTATTTTGCTCTACTATTCTGGTTTCCACAAGATTCAGACTGAATATTCCTATGTTTTGTAATATTGGTCATAACCCCTAAACATTTGGTTAACAGTGAACACCTAGGGCAACTGCAAAAGTGCCAATATCACTATTTAGGCAGACACGTACATTTTACATATATTCTTAATAAAGCTTATTTATTGATGTCTTGCTGTGTGTTTTTCATTATGCATAAAAAAATTATGCATGATGATGCAGTTGTGCCCTGAGTATCCATACTTTACCTATATCAACTGGCTCATTGAGAACTACTACTACTAGAAGCGATATGTTTGCTTGTGAACTATCAGAGTACGAAAAATAAGAAAATGAATCATTCATCTTCAGAAAGTAAAATATCTTTTTGAAGTCACCTTAGTACATACCAAAACCGAGTAGATGTGCAAACACCTATAGACTGGAGAAAAGTCTACAAGATCTTGAGCAGTTAACACCTGAAGAAGGAAAGGAAAATTATACAAAGCATAGAAATCATATAATCTGCAAAATGCGATACATTACTGGCAGAACGTGTCCACTTAATAAATACTTCATAAGACATCTTACTGGTAAGGAATTATCCCTTCCTTTTAAGTTCTGTTTTAGTGCCCTCAATTTTACAACTGCTCAACTTGGTTTCTTAAAAATGTGGAGATGTAGGGGAGAATTACTAGTTTAGCAGAGTGTGAAGTTAGTAGATTGATGAATCTTAAGTTCAGATGAATATGGAAATACATTGGGGTTGAATACAGAAGCATGACCAAATTGGGACCAGCAAAAGCCAACTCTGTTGACAGGTTTTATGGCTACCAAAACTATTGTCTTCATAGAAAATGGTAGAGGGAGTTTGCTTTAATGACTTGAAAAGTAGCTGCATCAGCCTTTTTGCCAGTTATTTCAGGACCCAAAAATGGATGGGTTCTACTACAAAAGAGTAAATTAATTGCTGGACTCTCTCCTCCCTTTGTATTACAGTACTAGATTTTATCTGTGTTACAGGGCCAGACTCCTTTCACTGTGTTTTCAGAGCACCAGATTTAAAGGTCCAAATACTCACTGTCAGTTTATGAATACTAAGTATTTGATAGCTGAAAGAGTTCTAGCACAAACTTAAGTCCTCAACACAGAAATGCTGGCTTTAGCAACTGCAGAATATTCCAGTGGGCCCCATATCATTTACAGTGTGCAGATACTGTATCATGTAAATTGCAACTGAATTCCAGAATAATTACAAGTCCGAATGTCCCCAAACAAGATTCTAAAGCTAGCATTAATACAACTAGCATTTTGGCACTATTTTCTCCCCCTAAAAACATTGATCTGGACTACCGTCCCTTGAAGGTGTTCTCTGGTTCTTCCTAACTAATGCTGACCATCTACAGGCAGGGTACTGCAAGTTTTGTTCAATAAACCTATAAAAATCACTTTAAATATGACATACTGATTAGTACAAAGTTACCTCTTCTTCATGTTCATCATCTTCTTCAAATGTTCGCTTCAATGTAATTTCATTCTTGGATTCCAAAATTCTGTTTCTACTTAAATGCATATTCCGACCATAGTTTACATTATTCTGCTTCTGAAGAGCAGTACTAAAGGTTTTCTGCTGCTGTGCCTGTTTTAAAAGTAGTACCAATAAAGAGGGATGTAATGCAAATTTCATCACTGACGAGTATATGCTATGACATGAAAAACATGTCATGTGCTATTGCACACAAACCAGTGTAACTGCAAGATGTGCGTTCTCAGCATACACTGACGATATTGTCCTTAATTGAGTTGGCATGATAAATTAGTTCAATAGCAAATTTCTGCATAATTTTTTCCCTAGTCCCCAGAATGCGATTTTAAAGGTAGAAAAAAATGAAAAAAAGCAATCTGTAATTTTCCTGATCATGAAGTGCAAATACAGAATCAATATTTAAATGAAGTACTGTTATCACAGAGTTTCCAGCTATTTGTTTCCTGTCTTTAGTTAAGCTTTAGTGAGCAGTCAGCTGCAGAAGCCAATGCACTATGTTGTCTTTACTATTGAAAGAAATGCAACAAAGCAGGAACAGTATAATCTTGCAATTGTTTCATTTATAATAATCAATGCCGCATTTTACAAGAACCTTAGATGACAAAATGGCAACCCAACCTCAACTCTGCCCAACAAAAAGTCAAACGAAAGCTTTACTTGCTGTCCAAATACATTTTAAAAGCATTAACTGTTTTAAAGCTTCTCTAGTACCAGTGCTTCAAAGTGGCAGATTATTTTGTGATGGAACAGGCAAGGGCTCCAGCTGTCCCAATCTCCTCCTGGCTCTCACTTCAGTCCTCTGTCGTGTGCCCTCTCTGGAGGACAATATGCCAATGCCATGCCCTGTACTAGTAGTGCCTTAGAAAGAACTAGGCAGTTATCTCAACATTTCCTTTAGCCTTGTTCATCCTGGCTGGCCAGACAGGCTGCTCTTTGTTTTGGCACAGTAGCTACTGAGTTACAGACTGCCTAGGAGTTGACTGCTCAAAGTAATTCACAATTTTTTGCAACTTGAGATACACAGCATTTCTCCTTGCTTTCCCAGTGAGGAAACTACTTCTTGTCTAGGACACAGATAAAAATTTGGAAGGAAAGTTTGACACCACTGTGGTATCACATTGCTTCTTCCTGCATTAGGCAGGGACCACTAGAATTGACAACTTCATGTCCAGGGAACGAAACTACCTGAGATATTAGCAAGTATTTCACAGCTCTCCAACTTTACTCAAATGCCTATGTGATGACTATAAATCTTAGACAAATGTTTTGGGCTAACCTGAGACTCTCGACACTGATATTTTCAGTAGGTAACATGACTGAAATCATCCTGTTAGGTCAGCTTACCTGCTTCATGGCAGTTTCCCCAATTCTATCAGAATGCTTTCGAATACTCTCTAAGAAATCCTTGAGATCTGACATGGATATTTCTTTAATTTCTTCACGCAGTTTTGGAAGATTTTCTATCATTATCTGGCAAAACCGGTATTGGCTTACTCTAGGAAGGTACAGATTTTCTAGTTGTTCCATTGTTTTTAAAGCAGAATAGTACCTACAAAGAGATTAAAATAAAATTGTGTAGCTTCTTATCAAATTTTAATAAAATACTTTGCTTATCAAATACAAGATATCAATATCATACACACAACCAATATATATCTAATGAAATCACTCTGTTCTAAGAAAAATTAAGAAACAAAAGGTCATACGTATAATGCTTTAGTTTGGAAAAAAACAGTGAACTGTTAGACTGACTCAGTCAGGCAAAAATTTTAAGTAGGCTGCTGTAGGTATTAGCTATTCTGATCAATTATTCCTAACACCACATGGAGCAGCTTGCAGAATGGAGGCACTAAGTCATAACGATTATTTTCCCTCCTAGATTGAATTTATTTGGGTTTTTTACGAGTTTTTTTTTCCTGAAACACAAATTGCCAATCACCCAACAGCGCAGTATATGCATCAAACAATGAAAAAAATCTTGGAAAAGTGTGCCTGTATGTATCTGCGAACATATACACACATCCACACCCACCCTATTCCCACCATCCTTAGCTGGAAAAGACCATATACACTTATCTCAAGCAGTATTTTTTGAAGCAGTATATCATATTTTGCTGTAAACCATTAATCTATTTACTCTTCTGACAAAATACAGTACATCCATCAAGAAAACGACAACTTGCAACAAGCATTAAGCTCAGAGGTTTTAAAACAACAAAGACTCCATAATTTTCTCTATTCTTCTGTGTCCTGTTAGCATAGCAGAAATGTGGAAGATATGCCCTGAGATGGGGAAAAACCAAAACACCAAGAAATACTTCCTCTCACATCCATACACTATGCAGATGTTGTACAGTTCATACATAACTATGTTGTGATATTTTGCATAAGGGACAATGAGTTTAAAGAAATACTGAAGTTAAAACTAAGCATAAAAAGTTATTTAACTGCAAAATAAATTTTAAAAATAGGGAGTCTCAAACAATTTTGACAACAGAAAGCTACCAAACACTGAGACATCAACTCTATTTACTACTACGGTTATTTACCTGTCTTCATTCTCAGTTCTCTCACAGATTACAGGGGTTGTGGGGCCAAGATTTACTTGCTAAAACCATTTATCAACTTCAGGCCTGTAGCATGTAAGTAAAATTTGTATGCTTTCAACTGATTTAGGGAAACATTTAAAGAGGGAAATTTTAATTGAGGGAAACTGGTTTTCCATCCTTCCTCTTATAATCAGTAGAGAGAGGAATAGCACAAGAAGGTGATTCAGAGCTGAGTCAGCTCTTCCTGAAGTCAGTACCGTTCTCTATTTTATTTTCTCACAAGCTCCTAAGGCAGAATGCTTGTGAAAATTTTTACTTCATTGAAAAGATGAAGAAAAACAGAAGTGGGCCAGTTCTGGGATAGACAGCTGAACTAAGAAGGCAATAAACAGAAACACCAAGATCAACAAATCTGTGATGTCAACAACATTTGAAAGAGAGGTGCAGCAAACAGGTAAAACATGAACAGGATGGCAAATAGTTGTAGATGTGACAATAATTTTCCTTTACGCAGAATTCTTACCAGACACTCAGCCCAGGAGGCTTTTGGTAAAATGTATTTAGTTTGGTCTATTAGAATAAGGTGAACTGATGCCTTCTAGCTTGGTCTTGAACGGGAAAAGTAGACAAACTGAGAACAGACTAAGTTAACTTGCTGCTAGTTCCAACCCTTTCTTTCCACAAATACAGAGTAACATCCTTAGCTCATTTTTAGATTTTTGCATTATAACCTTAGCTCCATTTTCTTCCTGAAATTCCTACACAATCAGTATTGGAAAATTACTAAATCATTTTGAAAGAGAAAAGCTGACTATGAACAAAGTCCCTTCAACTGTTGAAGAAAACCTGGAAAAGTATCCCTTCCAGTTCTTTTGTTTCTAGATATTACTTTGTAGATACAGTGAGTAAACAATTTCAAACTGAAATACAATTCAAGCTGCTGGCTCCCCTTCTGTAGACAAGCAATAATAAAGTATTAATACTTCAGACATAACTTTTTGTTCCATTCTGAAATAAAAACACCCATTTGAATTTTCCCAATCATTTCTAAGCTAACAGTTCAGCATCGCTGGAGGGTGAGAAAAATCTTCTCTTTTATTCCAGAATGCAACTGCTTTCAGGAGACTGCAAATAAAGAGGTTTCAAGTGTAAATTAGGACCTTTTGTTTATTATATACTTGGTTTATATAAAATATACATAAGGCAATGGGAATGTTGCAGATAAGAAGGGGTTTGGGGGTTTTATGTGTGTGGGTTTTGTTTTTTTTAAATAGTAAATGACCAAGAGTGCCACATGGTGAGACTTCTGGTGAATAAAACCATAATAGCATCAAAATCGTATAAAAGGTTTTTATTTAAATTATACGGATCAGCTTATCAGAACACTGTTAGTTCATCTGGAAGGTTTTTGACTGCTGTCTCTTAAGATCAGAATTAACATAATCCATTTTAAATCCATTCTAGAGTCCCCTACTAATTATATATATATGGAGCTCAGGACCTTGCCCTTTTAACATCTGTTCTGATAAAACACTGAAGTCTTATTAATTTGAAGGTCATCTGCAGGTCAGGATTTAAACTAAAAAGTTTTGCATATCATTTCATGGAATGATGTATTTGTATATTCTGCTTTAAAAACATTCCATAGATTTAACTCAATGCTAAAGTTTTTGACAACAATATTATTAGTTCCAATCATAAAATGTAAAGACTGCCCATTTGACTACAAATGAGTTAAGAAAGTATCTTCCATGTTATTTTTTTCATAGAAATATGGCAGTCCTCCATCTATTCTTTTGAGCTAATCTTGTAAGAATATGTTCCCCAACACAAAATTTATAATGTAAGCTTTGAAACTGCAGACACAAGTTTGAAACACCAATAGAGGTCATACGATAAGACTGTCCAGAACTGATCCATCTTGTCATCAGAAAACTATAAAATGTTTTTTACTACCATCTCAAAACTATAAAAATAGAAACTTCTAAAACCAGCAGGAAGCAGGGCTGGGGGAAAAAAACCCCAACAAAACAAAGCCCAGAACCCATAAACCAACAAAAAACACCAAAAGATTAATATAAGTGGTTTGCATCATCTTATTCTAAAATTTACCTGTCATTTTACAAAACATCCCAGTCCCAGACACAGAGTAGTCAGGTCTGTATTAGAATTTGAAACATCAACACACAAAAAATCCAAAAGAAAAAGACAGCAACCATTACTTTAGAGTACACAAAGTATATAGTTACATTTTCAATGACAGAGAAAACTTTTAAGATTTTTATCAGTGAAGTGTCATTTGGAGGCAGTTAAGAGAAATACTGTAACTTACTAAAAGAGCCCCATCAAGTTAAACTAGAGCAGTCAAGAAGCTACACAGGACAGGAGAAAGATGAACCCAAAGGCTGTGAATTTTACTGAGAATAACACATTTGTACACAAGTCTTTTGAGTAAAGAAACATGTAGCCACGTGCCAAAATTTCCTGCTGAAAAAAACAATAATCTTAAAATTCCCATTTTATTTTAATTAAGGAAACAAACTTAACTTATAAAGAGAAAACAGTGGTGTTCTCCAACTTCTGTGCTTCCCTCAGAGGCAAATATTGTATATTCCCACTTACTACATTTCTACTAAGTAAATATGAAAAACTTTTTGTACTTTGTACCAAACAAATTTAAGGGAATTCATTGAAATTTTTGAGCAATACTGCGGGAAAGTCACATTCACAGAGATCTTGAAGATGATGTATTGAAATTGCAATTGAAAATCTTTCACCACAGGAACAACTATTTACTTATTTACTTAGGTTTTGAATCTAGTTGTCTTAACAATTCTAAACCTAATTTTGAAACTTCCCCAGCATACCAATTTTATCAGTTGCCCCAAAGGACCATGAACGGAGATCAATGCACTACTAACTCCAAAACCTCTGTAAAGTGAGTCAAAAGCTCAGTATTTCTGAAAATGAGATTAAAGAGTTGCTGTGTGAAAAAAAACATGTGGAATACCTTTCTCATACATAATGATGTGATAGGAAATTTTTTTAAGAAGAGAAATTATGGTTGTGAGGACCACAAGAAAGAAAGCGGCTGACAGTTCAGTATCAAATATATTTTTTGATGGGGTTTTTTTGTCAGATTCATGATACCTCCAGAAAGTATTAATTTGCAGTTGGTAAAACACAGTGCTTCATTTTGACACGGCTCCAAAACAATGTAGAAAACCAAAATCAAATCACCATCGGTTTTATCTATTTCGATATCTTTTCATACAGTCATGGGTAGAACCAAATTATAGAAATTATGACATTTTCCAATTTGCATCTGTTATGTCTTCAAGTTTATTTGAATGCTTGTAAGGTTTATGCAAAAAAAGGTTGCACAAGTGTCTCAGTGACACGTAGTAACCTAAATAACTAATAAACTCTCTCTTTCACAGTTCAGAAGAAAGCTTATAGTACGGTTAGAAAACAAATCCAAGTCTTTCAGGGCAAAAAGCTCACTCTGAAAGACCCTAGTCTTTCTTTAGTCATTCGCACAGAAATTCAAGAAGATTCCGCCACAACCTTAGCAGATTGATTTATTTAATTATTTTCATTGTAGAGTTGGTTTGTTGGGTTTTTTTGTAATACTCATTGTGGAAGAAGACTCGCAAAAACACCAGTTCTAACAATTCCAAATTAGGACACAATCTCTTGAGGCAGCTGGGAACGTACTCCAGAGACACATATCAAAATCAAAACGCACAGGTCATGGTAACAGAGCTGTAAAAAATGTGCGATCATCTTATCTCCAACTTACAACTAAAGACCTAGGTTGCTCAGTCTAAATGCACATCCCCCACTAGGTGTTTTGGAGAGCAGTGGAGAAACCACGCCTCTCCCTTGTGCTTCCTCAGCTAAAACTTTAAACCCTCCATAACTCTTTCCAGCCAATTGTGTCTGCTTAGAGCAGATTCCCCAGTTACTTCCTCTCACAACTATAGTTCTTGTCAACTTGTGTTATGCATGGCTCAGGAGACAGATAAATAGGATACAGAGCCTTTCACCTCTAGGTCATTAGTTCAAACGTAGCCCATGTTTGTAGGGACCAAAAGTTGCTATCAACAGATGGCTTTTTGGACTCCTCAGTAAACCTCCATTCCATTTGCATAAACCAGTATGTATTCCAGACTCAAAGTCCTGCATTATTTTAAAAGGTGTCTGCCATGGAGACAGGAAATGGAATTCCAGTCTTTATCCTAAAAGAACTATCCCCCCAAAATATAGAATATCCACGCTTTCTTCTTCCCTTCCTTTAAACATAAGAAATTCATAGTGCAAGACTGTAAGACGGTGAAATAATGAAAATGAATATTGAAAGTGTGAATGCTCCTCTCTCTGCCTCTTCCAGGAAAGCTTCACAGCCTAACCTAGGAAGGTCAGTTTTGAAATTCCTTGTACCTGCATACATCAACTGTCATGTCTTCGCACTGATGTTATGGATGCCCTTGCTATTGCTCAGTCACTTAGTGATAAAATCCAGGTACACTCACTCTTTGGATTTGTTTGTTGCCTGCACAAGGAAATTACCATTTGAATTACCTGCAAGTTCCATGGGATAGCCACCTCTAGCCTGCATTATAGGGAATTGTAAGTCATAGGCAAAGTACTTACTCTAGTGTAGCTAACGAAAGAGATAGCTGAGCTGGAGCAGCAGCCTGCAGCAGAATCTAAACCTTCTGCACTCCATGTGATTTCGAGGTATGGCACATCAAAGCTATGGCACCTCCCCGCTCCCTTAGATGTTTTTATGGTATGACAATGACATGTCCAAACCCCTCAATTCAGTATACTGTCCTTTGTCTTTTAAGACTTCCTTCCTGGCAACTCCTTCCACAGGGAAATTATCGGATCTGAATCTCTTAAATAACAGAAATTTAGTTTTAAAGAGTACCGATGATTTCTAAGAAAGCATACGAGCCAGTGGACTCTACAAAACTACTAGTGAACATGGAGTCAAAATGCTAAAAGCCATCTCCAATTTTATCTCACCTAAGTGATCTCTCCATGATGAAATTAGGAACTGTAGCTTCCCTTGCAATTTTAAAAGCGGGATGCTGCTTGTCTTGCCTAACAGAGCAAGGGAATGGCAGAATGCAGGCCTTGATCCCAGTGTTTCCATATTTCCAACACGCTAAATGTAGCTCACTCTACAGACCACCTTGCAGAAGGAAGTCGTGCAAATCAGACAGGACAGTCGGCAGTCTGCTCTCTGACCACAGTAGCAAGAGCATTGGACTGCTTACATCTTTCGGCAGAGCTACTCCAAGACAACTGCAACAACATGCCAGCTACTCTAAGCAGATGTCAAACCAGTGTTCAGAGGAAACGGTATAGTAGTCAAGTTGGTAAGATCTACCACTCTGGTTTACATCCAGTAAGTTTTGATTGTAGTAAGAGACAGCACAGTCCCACAGCTATTAGCTTGTTATTAAAGCTCTTCTATTTCTACAACCTGTCAGACAGCATGTGTGCACAGGTATCAGGTAGCACATATACCACTGTCGAAGGTGCATCAGATGTGCTGCAATACTGATTGATCTGATGTGTGTAGTAGATCTCAGGCACTTTGGACATGTCTGCACACAGGCTTTAGAGCTGATTTACTCATACACAGTGGCCATCGAGGATTTTCAGATGTCCAGCAATATAGAAGGTGGTGTTGGCTACCCAGACAACTGAAGTCCAGACAAACAGTCTAAAAGTAAATCTAGATTATACAGTAGCCCTGTAGACATCTGCCTATGCATAGTTAATTCCAAATGGAAACAGCCAGGTCCAGACAGACTTGTTAGCAGGAGCTCCCTGCAGTGGTGCCAGGCATACAAAGAAGCAATGACAATTGTCATGAACCCAGTAAGGGAAGACGCAGAGCAATTGGTGTGACTGAGGCTGTATGAAAAGCAGGCAGGGATGAAGGTGCAATGATGCTGTAGAAATCAGGAAGAAGAAAACAGCAGCAGTAGTATTCCCGGGGTGAGTGCGCATCAGGTGCAAGGCAGCAGCATCAGCCCCAGTGGGACAAGATGGCAGCTACAGGGGGGCAGCCAAGCTACCACAGAGGGAGAACTGGGGATACTGGTGTTACTCAGAGGGGCTCTCCGAGAAGATGGAAAGTGAAGACACAACAGAGGAAGGAGCAACTGGTCATGTACCAGTTAGAAACCGTTATTCTAGAAATTCGGTTTTAATTATGGTTTGTTTTTTAACAAGTCAATTTGTCACACCGGGAAAAAAAAACAAACCACAATTCCTCTTCCTGCACTTCTTTTTCATAATCCCATGTACACAAACGATTAGCATAGAGATATCAGATAGGTCTAAAGAAAGGTATATGGAGTAAAATGTCCTTTTTTCTTGGGTTATGAATTTGATTTAAATACATCATGATAGATTAATCAGGTATTAATGTACTCTGAAAGACCTTTACTCCCTAAGGATCTTATGATTCTTGATTCTTAAACTGTTTTAAGTATTGAAAAACCCCCACACTTTATTTCATATTTTATTATAATAATTTCACTGTATGTCATGCTTATTAAAGTAAACATTATTTTTCATGGCAATGACTAAGATCCTAAAATTGTTTATATTTAATATAACATTCGTTCACTTGCAGTGACATTCTTGAAACACAGACGAGGTATTATGAAAAAAAGACTACACATACCAAGCTACAGGACTTAGAATACTTGTCTACATTAGTGTTTGCTATTCTATCAGTTTACTTACAAATGTTGTATCTTACTCACAGAAATAAGTCCACTCACCTTTTTACATTCATCTGTTCTTTTAGTTTGATGTACATTTCCAGCACTGCATAAAAACAAGCAGATTAACCCATGGATCTTATTGTGGCTTTAGTTAATAAAAGAGGAAAATACATACTGTAAAGGACAAAATAAACCACAGAAAAGGATATGCTAAATTTACCTTATCTAATTCCAACAGTAACATAAATGTGATAAAACTAGCAAAAAGAAATTCTAGAATCCAGCTAAGAAAGAAAAAAGAATTGAAGTCTTAACAGTTTTTAAATGAAAAAGAATTAAGATTAAACAAAACAGTAGACACTATATGTATCAAGGATATTCATTCACTTACCACATATCTTAACTTTATCTGCGTTACCAGTCTATGACCTGTCTCCATTAAATGGCAACAGTACCACCTACTGTACTCATAACAAGTCAACAAGCCTTTACAAAGAAAATCCTCAAATCTGTCATATGACAATACCACAAATAGGATAAAACCCTTATAGAACTGTGTGCACTATAATATTACCTTTCTGAAACATCATTTACAGACCTTAGGTTTTATTTTTAAAAAAGTCTGCAATGACAAAGAGTTAAAAGTACAACACTGGAATAGATTCACTAGTATTTTCCCAAGAATTCAAACAGTAAAAACAACAATCTTAAGCAACAAATTCAGTGTTTATTGTATTAAAAAATAGTACTTGATTTAAACCTGTACATGACTACATTGTTTGCCTCATTTATATCTGTCTTGCTGTCTTCTCGCAAAGTGGCATAATTGCTCTACATCAAATATTTGAAAAGACATGGAAGCTACATGTTGACATCTTTTTAAATCCCATTAATTGTTTTGTTAAACTGGATGTTACAGGACCATAGCTTAAAAAATAATATTATTTTCCATTTTGCCTTTTGTGACTGACTTTATTTAATTCGCCATCATATTTAGCTATAGGTCACCCACCTGGAAGACACAACTGTAGTTTTTCCACAACTGTTGTAATATTCCGTTGCTGAACTCTACATCGGATGATTTCCTCTGTTTGAGCTATCACCTTAGAGATTTAAAAAAAAAAAAGAAAACCAGAATTAAATTATGCAAATAAATTTAATTTGATACAAATATTCATAATGTCCATATAGGAAGCACCACGTTCTCACCTCTTTCCCAGCATCCTGAAGCCTTCGGTTGGTATCAGTAACTTGGACCTTAAAAATAATTTCACCTTTGTTAGACAAATATGCATATATTGCCCTGATGTGACTGCTCACCCTTGTAATCAGATCATGCTTCATGAGAAACTTAGAACAAAGAAATGCAAATTCAAATTAACTCTACAGCTTGAACTTGAACTTTTGATCGCAAAGGGCTTTTGTTAACTTCAATTACTTATGACAGTTCTTTCTAACAGATTCTGTGGCAAACTTCTCAAATTTACTTGGGATTTTTGAACTTTCCTTGTTTCTGTAGGTCTGTCAAACAATTCAAATCATTGACCCAATTGACCACTGGTCCCTTTTTGATAACCTCAATGAGCTCTATGGGCCATTCATTGTCTGTAAGAAATGGTGATTGCATTTTATGGTAATTAAACATTCATACTTTGCTGAATGCAAACACTGGGTGGTTGATTAACATCAAACGTGGAAATCTCCAAACCACAGCAACATTTTAATGCTGCAGGTGCAGGCAAAGCTCGACCTCAGATTTTCCCACATAGTAAGTGACTCATTAGGTCATCATAATAAGGAAGCACATTCTAGTTTATTAAAAATCTCATTAATTTCTGAACAAAGATGCTCAATGACCTCATTGACGCTGTATTTGGTCTCTTGTTATCTGAATATCCTTTATATAATGCTCTTCTAATCATAACCTCTGATGAACTATGCTCATTCTGTCTGGTGTGCATATTTTGCTCTCAAAAGTGTAAAGAGAGCTAAAAGGGACGGATCTCATAATTCACTATTCTGCATTGTGATTTGGGAGTAAATCTTAGTTCTCATTTCTAATGAAGACTACTAACTCCACCTACTCTCCTACTCATTATGAGTAAAGAAAATTTATTTTTCATGCATAATTGCAGTATTTTTATTTTTCTAATAAAGAGTTTCATTTTTTTCTAAGGTCTAATGTCTAAACGCATTATTAGAAAAAGACCTACATAAGAAATATTAGTTTTACCATTTGTTGTTCTGTACCTTCTGAGAAAGCCTTTAAAAAGGGCAAAATAATTTTGGTAACATTTTCTGGAAACATACATTTTTTAAAAAAAATCAGAATTTGACCTAATAAATGTAAATTACTGTATCAAGCAACGCAGCTCTAATGACAAATCCTAAATAATCCACTTCTAAAAAATTGTTGCAAACATCACAGTGTACGTGACAATCACTAAACTCTTATTCTTCAGTAAGAGGGTCAAATTTCTTCTTTTAAATTAAAAGGCAATGATATATGAAACTCTGAAAAACTAGGTCCTTACCTTTAATTTTTCTGCATCAGCCCTAACTTTAAGAAGTTCTGTAATAGCATCCACGAAGCCCTGATGGTGAAAATTGCACATCTTTTCTATCTCCCTGTCATGGTTACGTATGCAGGCATCTAGTTTTTCCATAAACCTCTGGTGTGCATTTGGTTGGTCATCATATACAGACCTGTCAAGTACAAATAAGAAGTTTACTTTTCCCCCCATTTAAAAATAATACACAAGGATCTTTATTGAAATCTCTCTCATAAAAAGAAAAGCACGCAAACTTGATGCTACAGTGGCATCATTTGTGATCCACTCCACCAAAATCAGCATTAAAAGAAAGAGATGTCACAAAACTGAGAACTGAACCCAGCCCTTATGGCATTAATCCAGGTGCTTAACCACTTACATCATGGTTGACCTGAGCCTCACTGCTCTGTTATTTATGCCCTAATGCTCAAATACGGGTACAAAAGAATCAGTTTCTCCAACCACCTCAAACAGCATGGATCGCTTTTCCATCAAATTCCACTCTTCGCTAAATATAAAGAAGTGCAAACATACAAATTTGCTTTTCTGGTATTCCTAACATCAGAGTTATCCAACTAAATCAGGGTTGGATGCTTACAGCCAGAAGGACAGGAGCACTGTGTGGCAGCAGCCAGACCCCTGGCGGAAGGCAATCCCCACTGCTCCCTGCCTCCTCCTGCCTGCCCTCAACATCTCCCAAAGCAAAACCACAACATGCTGCTACCTCAATGGGATCTAACTTTCAGGAATGGCTAAAATCAGGTATTTTGGCTTCTTTTACTCACTGTTTGAATAGTACACTTATAAACCTCAAGCAGGAAACATAACTCCTGGAGAAATTAGTGTCGTAGCTTGTTGAGCTGTATCAGAAATAGAAAGCTGCACGGAAAAATGCTAAAGCTCAAGCATGAGAGCGAGCAAAGGAGACAGGGTGATTTAAAGCTTTAGACTTTAGCAGAGGAAGTGAGAAAAGAGGTATTATAGAGAACTGTACTGGAAACCAAAGGTATGAAGTCTCCCTAGAAAAGTTAGGCAGAGCAAGTTCCAAAATTTCATTAATAAATTGTTATAGCAACAACAGCAAAGACAGGTAATTTTTGAAGCAGGTTTTCAGATCGAATGAGAGCAGCAGTACGAGGATGATACAGTCATACATATACAAACATGTTTGTACTGCAAACTACAAGCGTTCAAATAGGAAATGAAAAATCTTTAAATTGCTTTTTTTCAGCCTCTAATTTCCTTTCATAAATACAAGGTTTTCTCCAGAAATCCGTAAGGGGAAGCTGCTTTAAAAAAAAAATTTAAAAACCTTAAGATGGTGGGGAGGGGGGGGGAAAGACTGAAGTTCCTGAAGTTACAATGATCTCAAAGTTACTTGTAGAAGCACAGTCTTAAGTTCAAGACCCAGGCAACAGTGAGTCAAAGCCTCTAAACCTTTTGAGTAGAGAGAAAGTACTTCCCTCCCAGTCTTCTTGGAGAAGTATGACTTCCCATATTCTTCAAGTTCCTCTTTTCTAACCAGGCAGCTGGGCTCTGCCAAGATCTGGGGTCATCATCACCAGTTCAACAAACCTATAGCTGAGTGTCTGACAAGAACTTTGCCTTTCAAGGAAGAAAAGGGTATAGAAGAGATCAAAAAGACTCTTGAAACTAGATTCTTCATCCTTTTTGAGTTCCTTTTGACCTTGGATGATATACTCGGAGAAGCAATTGAAGTTAGAGAAAAGAGAAAGGTAATAAGCTGTCTTACCTGCCAAAGGAAGAAAGCCAACTCCTGACAGCCTGCTTGCTATAGATTTTTTCTCAGGAAAAAATCTATTCAATAAAATATTCCTAGAATATCACCCTTTTGCTTATGATAGGAATACAAGGCTACAGTACTGAAAAGCAGGCTCTTTCCTCCAAAGCGCACCAGGGAAAAAATTTAAGATTGTTGACCCATGATGTGGTTTACAAAGGGAAAAATACCCGTCACCCTTTCCACCAGTGCAGTTTGAAGTGATAGCTAGAAGGAACAAACGTGCAAGAGCCAGTCTCTCCTCCGGAGGTTCCTGACAGACTGCCTGAAAGGGACTCACTGCTCAGGATGACTGAGGTTTAAAGGGCTGGTGGAAGACTGTGAGTGACCCACACCTGCCAGTGGAAGCACAGGAACCACCTGCACCCAGAACCTGGTGCTGGCAGGAGGGAGAAGCAGCAACGTGGCGCAGGAGGAGAGAAAGGTGCACGACACGTAGTCAGCATTGATTGAGCTCTCATTAGGCCACCTAATGTTGTGCAGCTGAAGACACAGTGGGAAGCATGTAGACCCTGGAAGCACTGTTACCTGTAAAGAAATGGGGAAGGGATGAGAAAAAGGTTCAACAACTGATGTTGTAGTGCTCCAAAACACATGGTACAAGCTGGTTACATGAGTGCTGCTCTCTCTCTGTAAGAAAAAGTCAGAGAATTTGGAACCTACAGGGTGGACACAGAGGGACATCCACCTGTCTCCAGACTACTGTTCCTGGAGAAGAAATAGAAAGATTAAGACCAGAGGCATCAGATAGTGCCTTCACAGATATTAGGTGTGCATGTGCTTCCTCTGAATGGGCTGGACTCACCATCTATAGTGCACTGGATGCTAAAGCAAAAACCAGAAAAAAAGCTGAATTTATTACTGCTTCCTTGAGCCTTTTATTTAAGGGTGGAAGGAGTCTGCAAGTTTAGGTGTCTTTAGGTGCTGACAATGTTCTCAAAGGGAAGTGAGAAATGAATATCATTATCAGAAAGACAGGAGACTTCCATCTATTGCTGCGTATTTGTAACTGTAAGTTGTGTAACATAACAGTAAGTGTAAACAGTAGTAAAACACAGTAGGCCAAACAGACCTAAAATGAGTACAAGTCTGTAAAAAGATGGTGCGAGAGGAACTCCATACTTGAGTGTGTACCACAAAACTTTATTTAGTGGTAGCAATGCACTGCCTTTTTGGACGTAGATATTGCCTGATGGATTTCGGGTATCCAGTAGCTGCAGTTCAGCATGGCTGTGTTGATACTTTTTTATCGATTTCAGATCTGCCAACACTGGCAGACATGCTGTTAAAATACCGAGAGAAGGAAATAATTTGCGATCAGGAGATTTTGTCTTTAAAATGTTATCAAACGATTCCAGACAACATAGCCAGAAATTCTGGAAGCACATACGACGTAGTGTAGGCAGTACAGTATTCACTGTTATAAAAATTAGTATTTTTTTCTCAATATTGAAGCTACTTACACTTCAGTTTAATGATAATAAATAAAATAATGATTAATAATTCTCAGGGGTATTATCACAATATTGAATTCAAAATCATACAGGAAATAAATGTTTAAAACTGGGGGGGGGGGGGGGGGGGGGAAGAAATCAATACTACGTACATCCCAACACACTGCCTTAACCACCTCATTAAAATAATAGTTACTATTTTATGTTCTACATTGTACTGTTTTGTGCAGGGCTATTAACTAAACAGTGATCCATGATATGAAAAAAATTTTGACAGAGCTCCTTAAGATTCGCTAGAAGTATAAATTCCATACTAATTACATAGGTAGACAGCTCCATCTTGTGGGAACAATAACAAATCAACCCTCTTCAGCACACTAGTGAAGAAATTTCTGAGACAGAACCGCTTACCTTTAAAGAAATAAATCATCACAGTATTTAAAAGAAAACCACACTTTGCATCACAACCCTCTGATCTATGTAAGAAGTGAGAAGATGAATTAAACAAGTTTACTAACGTCCTTAAGACTCTGTACTCTTAGGACAGTACACACACACAGCTATTTCAGAGGCTTCAGAAGGAAGTCTGACCCAAAGCACTGGCCTTTTTGAAAGCGTATGTGTACCCAAGAGAGCCCTGCCATCTCTGGCCACAGGCAAAAATTAGGCTTTTTCTCAAAACTGCAAACACAACTGAGGTGATGCACACCTGATTTACCCATTATGGAACACCGCGCATAAGTACCACAAGGTTTGTTTCTGATACTGAAGCTTATTTTCCATACACACATTTCAAAAATTACCTCCACTTAGCTAAATAAAGTAATTGCTCATCTTTGAATAAGTATCTGAAGGTGTACATTTCAACAGAATATGGCACTGATAGCATATCTGCACACTTTTAGAGTGAAACTATCACCATATCGCAGTATCTTGGGGAGAGACACAGAATACTGAAAGCATCCTATAGCCAGTTCTTTTAAATTACAAGACAAAATTATCAGAATTTACAATACACACACTCAGAGTTCTACTGAAAAGAGAGTGAGGAAGTGGTAATTCTCCCAAATGCATTCCTTTAGGAGATGACTATTACATGTAATTACATCTACCTTAAAAATCTCTCTCTCTCTCACTTTAAGTTGCTTCACATACGCCATTGGTAAATGTTATAAACAGGGACAAATATTCCTAAGCCATCAAGAGAAATTTTACAGGTTGTGTTGGTTTTGGCTGGGGTGGAGTTAATTTTCTTCATAGCAGCTAGTACAGGGCTATGTGTTGGATTTGTGCTGGAAACAGTGTTGATAACACAGGGATTTTTTTGTTATTGCTGAGCAGTGCTTACACAGCACCAAGGCCTTTTCTCACACCACCTGCCAGTGACTGGGCCTGGGCTGCACAAGAAGCTGGGGGGGGACATAGTTGGAACAGCTGATCCCAAGTGACCAAAGGGATATCCCATACCATGTGATGTCATGCTCAGTATGTAAAGCTGGGAGAAGAAGGAAGGGGGAGAGGTTCGGAGTTACGGTGCTTGTCTTCCCAAGTAACTGTTACGCATGATGGAGCCCTGCTGTCCTGGAGATGGCTGGACACCTGCCTGCCCACGGGAAGCAGTGAATGAATTCCTTGTTTTGCTTCGCTTGCACGCACGGCTGTCTTTATCTCAACTCACAACGTTTTTTTCCTCACTTTTACCCTTCCGATTCTCTGGGGGGCGTGAGTGAGCGGCTGCATGGTGCTTAGTTGCCAACTAGCAACTATGTATGTGTAAGATACAATTCTTTCAATTTCTGTTTACATGTATGTACTTCTGAATGAAGAACCCCAAGGATCCTCTTCAGCTTTATCCCTGAAGTGGATGCCACTGGTCTGAAGCATAGCACAAATCTAAACTGAGCAAAACTGAAAGACATGGTCAGTTTGTATTACAATTGCTTTCAACCTGTGATCTATACAGCTATAGGAACCTACAGACTACTAGTCTTTGACTAGTCAATGACTACTAGTCATTGATTCACATAATGAAACTCTGAAGAGTAAGCTTTCTCTCAGTAAAGTCTTCAAGCTGGAAAAAAAAGCAGGAGAAAAACACTGGTGTTGGAGACAAAAGTTTGTACTTCATTTTGCCACAAAAAAGAAAAATACACAACATACCATCTTAATTTTCAATCTGGAATGAGAGAACATTAACTTGAGTGGCTAGTTTGATATCAGTACTGCGAATCAGTGACAGGGCGGGTATCATTTTCATTCCTAATTGATGGGGCAAGCAGGGCACCCATGAACAGCACGACCAGGGCTGAAGGATTTTTCTGGTAAGGTGCAGCAGGTTATTTGTTTATATTTCCCAGAATTCTGTTTAGAGAGAGAGAGACCTTTTTTCCTGACTCATCCCAACAACTGGACAATATGAGTCATATTAATGCCAGCCTAGGTAAATACAAGATAGTGCAGGAAGTACTCAAATGAGGGGAAAAAAAATGCAGCAGGAATAGTCAGAGAGAGCTCAACTAAGGGAGAAATACATCTCAGTCACTGGCTCAATTTTATTGCAATAGGGGTATTTTTACCTTGGTCTTTTCTTACCAGCTGTACTGAAGGGAGAAAGAAAAGTATAAACAGATTTGAATTCAGGTCTCAATAAAAAAATGGAGAATTTTTTGATATGCAACCATTTTGCAATTAAAGAAAATCAAACAAGGTTATTTTATACCACAAAAAAAATCCTTAAAACTTTTATTTTCAAAACTGAAAGACAATATGAAAAACATGTATTAAGAGGTCTTACTGAAAATCTTTTGTGCTTACATGCAAAAATCTATTGAAGCACCAGAGGGCACCATTCCACGTACAAAAATACCAGACATTGAGTAAGCAAAAAGGCTAATCTCCAGAGAGCTAAAATTCAGCCAAGAATCATAAAACCTAATCTGCCATGAATTCCACCTGATCCTCCACAAAGCAGTAATACTTCAAAAAATCAATTATCCTCAAATCATCTGATCCATTATATAATGACAACTCCATATATATGCATTATAACTCCAAGCCACTATCATAGATCTCTTCAAAAATGGTTACAGTACAGCTTCAAAAATACTTTTCTGCTATAATTTCATATAAATATTTTCTGTGCATGCAAGCAGGATACACATCATTAAATGCTGAGTGCAAATGGGATTAAAAGAGGATTAGAATTTCACTAAGGAGGAGGGAAATAAAAAGTTACAGGCCAAAAAATATTGTAAACTCAGAAATTAACTTAATACATTGACTGAAGTACTGGAAAGGTAGGCAAAGGAACTGCATATAGACTATTAAGTGTAAAAGAAAAGGAGCCTAAAAATACTTTTTGAGAGTTCAGCAAGTACTCTCCTTTTTCCCTCCTCATCCCCAGTCTTCACATCTATATCATCTTCCCGCTAGAAAATGAGAAGAATTAGAAACCCAAACACAACTTCCACTGTAATCTACTTGGTGGGAGTTTAGCATGGAAAAGTAAAGTGCAGCAGTAATCAGAATGGGAACTAAAGTAATTTTGTCCCTTACATCTGTGGCAATAGCTGTAACTTTTCAATGGTAAGAAGAACTGCACAGGCACTCAGATTTCCGACATAATGAAGAGTTTATTTTATTAAAAAATAAAAGCTCCATACTTTCAAAAGAAAATAACAATTCAGAAAATAATATGAATTCCTGGTTGGTTATAACAGTCAATTAAAAATCACTACTAAAACAGTCTATTAGATAAAGAAAAAAAAAAACAAAACCCCTTCTGGGTTTCTAAAAAATCTATTATTTCTTGAAGGTTTGAGGGCTTGGGAGTTTTTGTGTGTGTTTTCTTTAAATGGGCAATGATTCAATTTTTAATTGTGACCCATATACAGTAGAAACACCTATGAGCTTATGGAGCATTAGTGTAAATTTTTAGAGTGAACAATTCTCTTCCTAGTAATCACTGTTAATAATAGGTTCTAAAAGCAGCAAAAAACTCTTAAAACAGCTTATCTATTTTAAAAATAGTAAAAAAAATTGTCAGAAAATAGAAAAAAAAACCTACCAGTCTTTTTACAGGACAAAGTAGCTCCTCACTAATGACTGGCCACCTTTCACCATTTTCATATACCCCCAACCCATCCTGTTCTGTCCCATTTCTAGGATGAATTGCAGGCTCCCCACCCTTTCCTACATTGCCACTAAGTCTTTCATTTCCTGATTACAAAAGACATATGAAGCAATTAAAAACTGTATACACACATTCCTTTCACGGTACTGATAACCACTTAGTAAGTGCTAATCGGTTACATCTCCATGAATGCTGTGATGACGATGGGAATTACACGTATCTGCACAATAGTTGTACAAGTTTGACATGGAATGTCAGCCTGACCACGCAACTTCTGAACTGCAAGGGATGCAAGAAAAAAGATTCATCTGTAGAGCTTCAGATTTAGCATTGTGGGGAAAAAAAAAATTTTAACTGATCACTTTGATCAGTTAAACCAAGTCACAAAAAAAAAAAAAGAAAGAAACTCAAGTACACAATTTTCATTCCATAATTCAAAGTAATACTTAAAACAAAACACACACACACAAATAAGCCAAGTCTCAAGTGAAGAAACTGTGCTTGTGGAAAACCATGCTTTTAGAATTCATGTCTTGCTACCAAAGACAATTTTGTACTGAGGCTACAGGTGCTCTCAAATAGCTCCCATACATGTATTGCAAGAAGTGGCCCAGTGGATGTTTGTCTTCTCCCTCCATTTCTCATTTGATTAAGAAAAAAAAAAAAAGAGATTAAATGAAGTTATAAAATAAAATAATATTTACAATTCAAATTTGTATGATGAGCGCAGTGAGATCAATGCAAGCACAAAACACTGACCATGCAAATTAAGATTCTACCTTTAAAACAGACCTGTCATTGTGACTATAACCATGGCATCCCTTACCACGATACTGTATCACACACTCCATTTAAGTTGCAATTTCACAGGAAACACTGCAGAAACTTCCTTTGTCCTACAATATACAAAGATATTTTCTGTTTACACAAACTGCAAACTTTGTAGGGATTTTTCCATGGAGTAATTTCATATAGGTTTCTGCATACACCCTAAAAAGCTTTATAAAATAATGTCCAGGTGTTTCCTGTAATTCAACTGGAGTTATGGTAATAAGCACATTTCTTAAAACCTTTCTATGCCTGGCGCTACCTAGAGTCCAGTTCTACCATCCTTATTCATAACTACATCTCACCACTCTATTTAAAAGATTGCACTACATGCCAGAATTCAATCTGTGGCCTAATCAGAGAAAAGATTTTATTAATCTTAGTTTAGCTGTTACGCTTTACTTGCCTAGTTTTCCTGGATGTGCAATTTCTGTGAATTGTTCTCACTAATAGTATCTTGTTTCTATGAGCAGGAAAGGGCTGAGTACAGTTTGTTAGTTAACATTACTTCCTATAAGCAGGGTCCATATTCTGTAGTAGCAGCACTACAGCAGTCATTGTTCAAGCTGGATAAGCAATGGATCACGCTGATGGCTGTTAATGGACATCCTCTGCAGTGAAACATGAACTGATAATCAGTAAACCCAGATTTGCAATAGACTTCCTCCTTCCTGTTTTTACATTGCTGACCAAGGAGATGCCTCTTCCTGCTAAGCCTTTGTGCGACTTACTGATGTATGAAGCAAGAAACTGAAAAACAAGTGCTACACTACTTTTTTTTTT
>VXBO01006058.1:45810-57589 GCA_013400135.1 Rhinoptilus africanus | reverse complement strand
CCTCGCCCGCCGTCGGCGCCGCGGCCCCCGCCGCCACTCACCTCAGGGTGGGTCCCACGCAGGCCGTGTCGGTGCTCTCGATCTCCTGCAGGATCCGATCATGCTCCGGGAGACTCTCCGCCATCTTGGATGGGAGGGACCCGGCGGCCGCGCCGCTGCGGGAGGCGCCGGGGAGGGACCGAGGGCGGAGGCGGCCGCGGAGCCGGGCGGAGGGCAGCGGGAGCCGCCGGGAAGGGCTTCCCGGCGCAGAGAGGCGCCGGCGGCCCGGGCGGGGAAGGGGCGGGAGAGGAGGAGCAGAAGGCACCGGGCCGCGCCCGCACGGTTCGCCCCAACCCGCCGGTGCCCCGCGACCCTTGTCAGGGGACGGGGTGCGCCGCAGGCGGCGGGAGAGCCCGGCAAAGCCCCTCCGTCCCTTCGGCATCTCCGGGCGCTGTTGCCCGCTGGAGACCGGGGCAGCTGGCCCTGTCTGCCGCCGCCCGCCCTGCCCCCGCAGCGCCCGGTGACAGAACAGGGACCCCCAAAACGCGACCCCTCGCCGCCTGCGCTACGGGCGGACCCGCTGCCCGTCGCCCTTCGAAGGGTTATCGGCTCACACCCGTCCTTTTCCTCCAGGCTCGTTCTGGTTTGTTTTCTGGTTTGTTTTTTTTAAAATTCATTTATTTTTATTTGCTTTTAGCTGCTCCCACCCAGGTACCGGCGGGCCGTGCCAGCCTCAGCAGGGAGGAGGGGGCAGAGCAAGGAGCCGCCGGCCCGGCTCGGAAACTCTGAAGAGAATTCTGCATTCAAGTTAGGTCACCGGCTTGTTTGCTTCCTTTCTATAGTGCTAGAAATTTGGGGGTAGAGGTGAAAAACAACATCCAAGAATTGCACCTTTTTGTGCATCAGCTTGCTGCATTTCACTACAAACTGGCATATCGTTTCCTTGTACCCTCGAGCATGTGTACAGCAAAGCTGCTTTTTTCAATGAAGGAGGAATAGCCCATTTTCTATTTCAATTACACACTTTGTGGTTTGTGGCCAAAGATGAGCTAGTCCTTGAGTTTTGCATGCAGGATACACCTGCTTTCTGCGCACAAGTGGGAAGCCACTATAGAGAAATAGGCCTGAAGTGTAAAACTTCAGGGTGATGTGGGGCTACTTCTCCAGGGAGGAACTGACAGCGGTTTACAACTGTGAATGCATTAAAGCCTAGACACCAACCACCTACAATTGTGTTTGGCACCCTTCCAGTTACTGTAACTCATCATCTCTCCTGCCCGGGTGCAACTACACCTGGATGCTAGTTAATAAATAGCACCAAACACTGCACGTCATGCCTATGCTTGTGGTTTTATCATATTCAGTGTTGATTCATATGAATTTATTGATGACACCTACTAAATCAACAAGCACTATTCCACATGTAGACAAGTGCCTACGAAGTGCATGCTGCAGAAAGAAAATAGGAAAAATCCTACAGGCTACTGCTGCAGTAGTATTTCCTTCAAGAAGTCACTCGTGCAGTAACAATCTACCCACATTCCTTTTTCTTTTCATCACCAAATTACTGAAGTAATAGATTGACACATACATGTTTCAGGGTAAATTAAATTTTCTTTCTTTAGACCGATGGTCACTGCAACCTGACACCTACAGTGCCAGGCAGGCTATTTTTAAAACTCTTCTACAGACACTGACAATATACTTAAAAACATAACATCATAATCTTGTATGTGTTACTTTTTTGTAGTGATGAATACGCAGAGGAATTTTTTTTGTTGCACTTTTACCATTATAGTTTCCATAAGCTCCAAGTGAAAAAATATTAAAATATTCAGATATTTAGAAATATAAACAGTGAAACCTTTCATTTTGTCTTTAGTGATAAAAAAGGTTGCATTTATTAAAAGTCTAAGAATAAGCGGCAATTAATTCTTTAAAAATGTAGCTATTAACATCAAACTAGAAACACTGCCACACAGAAGAGCAATTTCCCCCTTGTTTTCATTTCTTTCTTCACAGAGAATCTGCAGCCAGCTTTCAGAAACAGATAGCTTTGTGTTGGCAAAAAGAAAGAACTCAATAGGTGACCTTGGTTTGTATTTTTTCATTTAGGGCCAATCACACTGAAATTAAATTCAACTTTCCTCGAGCTTTCAGGGTCACGAAAACAAAGTTTCTAATATATTGAGCTGACTAAAAGAGCAGCTATAGAATGGAAGAAATCCATCATGAACAATATAATATTATCTAAACGATGCATACCTTAAGGTGGTTCCAAGAGGCAGCTCGAAGGACTGGATCTCAGCAAGGGCATTTTCATATATCTGGTCTTTGTTTTCTTCTAGATACAATTCTGACAGCTTTGGCTTGCTTTTCCTTGCCATAGATTAGCATAAAACTAGTCTAACTTCAGGAGAGGACTTTTATTCTGATTATTGTCGTTGACTAAGTGACTCCATAGTCAGCAAAACCAGGCATGAAAAAACAGATCCTGCGCTAACCTCGTGACTCCTGAGGACTTTGTGTCCAAGAATGGTGCACAGCTGCTGTTTTCCTGTCTCTGCTGGTAACATTTGCCTCGTATGCAGTACCCAGGCCTGCACAATCTTTTTTTGTGTCTGATTTATTTATCTTAACAGGAAAATTTACTGGCAAAAATAATATTTCTGCATCCCTTTAATAGTTCACCAGTAATAAATATTGATCTTGAAATCTAGTCAGTTTGAAAACACAATTTTAAAGTCATTTCAGACACTAGACATCAATGCTCAATTTGTCTGTTAGGTTTTATGAGATTAAAAAGAATTTTTTAAAAAAATACTGTATTTTTCCGTTTGCTGTATAAAAAGTCTGCAGACACAAGAAAGTAGCTGGATTTCTTAGTCAGGTTAATGGACCTTGCAGACTGGAAAAGCAGAGAAACTTTTATGTTCTCATCTTTTTCCTTTTCAGCGCTAGTAGATGCTATTTTCAGAAGCCTAATACAATGTTATGTGACATAGTCAGTCTTACTATATTTGGTTATTTCTGATATTTCAAAGGTTTTAATCAAATTTTAACTCCTATCTCAGTATTGCTCCTGACAAAATTGATGAGAGTCTTGACACATAGTGCAGTCAACAGCTAAATGCAGGAAAACAGAAATCACTCATTTCTGACTAGGGCAATATACTATTTATCCACTTCTCAGTGGTCAGCAATAGCACTGAGGGGATGGAGTTGTCCGAAGTCAGAAAGAGCTCTAAAGGCTATAATGAATTGCACACGTACGTATCTGTAACAGCTTCCCCTGAACAAGCTGGTTTAATCACCTGTTCATTTTTAAACCAAAATTAAGCGATTGCTCTGTTAGCACTAATATCCAGTACATTTCCTGCTTTCGTGTTCTAAACAGAGCTGTGAGCTATTTATACAGCATTTGCGAAAAATGGGAGCCTGTGATTGACCCATCCAGCCACTGGATGTCACACAAATGCAGATGAAAGGATATCTTAACTGCTCATTCCAATCTTAATAGAAACCAGATAAAGCATTAATTTATCAATCATGGGGTGACACTGTGATAGTAAACTGCAAAAATTATTACACTGAATACGATGCAGTTTAAGTTTATTCACATGATAGAAGAAAGTGCATCTTCTACCACTGTGTCAAAGCACAGGCAAATGGGAGACACCTTGGACACCTACACCCAGCCAACGCACTGTGGCTTGCAAAAAAAAAAAGAGGATGCAGCAATGGCACCATGACACTTTTGTGAATGTTTTTGTGATCTTAAGGGAGCTCAATACTTACAGACACCTTGAGTACAGTTTCTTCTTTCCCAAAAACTCACACAGAAGCTTGCTTTAGTAATGAATCAACCAAAATAAACAGTACTCTGTTGTGCAAATATTGTAGGTATCACAGCTGCCTGGAAATAAATAATAATAAAGCAAAAACATGTAAAAAGAAGCAAATAAATACAAGGGTGAATGACCAAGAAACAGGCAGGTGTTACAGCTGTTTGGTTGTGGGAGCGGGTGCTGAAGTACCTTGGTTCTCTCTGCCTTCGGGTGTACAGGGTTAGACCAAATTGCACCAGGCCCAGTGGCTTGGCTCTCCGGGTTGGCTTGCACCCACACTGAACCTGTGTGAGACCATGACACGTGGAGAAGGATCTCACATGTAGTGCCGTAGATCTGTAGCTGAACCTCAGATTTGTCAGCAGGAACCCATAAATAACCTGCCAGAAGCCCTTTCTGCTGCAGGTGATCCTACTTCTTACCCCTGCTGTCTGCCCAACCCGCACTGCCCCTCTCCATTTCTGTCTTCTGCTCCTCCCCACCTCTTCCATAATCCTGCTGCTGATTAGACATGCCCAAAGTCTACATCTTTCAGTTGTGCGTGAGCTTTTCCTTTTTCCAGCCAAGTTCAGGGCCACTCTCAAAATGCTTTAGGAAGCCTCCTTGTCAAAGCAAATATTTTTTTGCAAAAAGACAAAGGGACAAATTCAGTATACCATAACATGACACAAGCCGATACATTCATCAACTTCTGGCAGAACAGGATGCCTTCACAACTATCTATAACATGCTCAGAGGCTGCAGCTAAATAGACTATGAGACAAGAAAATGCTAAGTATTTAATTATTTTTTTTTAAATTTATGGTACTCCCCATGCTGAAGGGGTGAGTAGGAATTATAAATTTCTGAGGTATCATACTTGTACTTGTTGAAATGTAACCAGGTCAAGAAGCCTGAGAAAGTATTAATCTGATAGAAGTCAGACACTGCCATCTTTCCAATCATCTTGAGATTTTCCTTTGAAAAAATATGCCAAAGCACCTATTTCTTGCTGAAGGTGTAAAAATGGTTCACATTTAGTAGAACAAGAGGCGAAATTGAAGCAAACATCAACAAGATTGTGAAGCAGGACTCAGAGGCTTATCTAAGAGCAAAACTGCTTTCACCACATCCTTTCTCCCTTTCCTCCCCTAATTCCTACTCTTTCCTAAACCCAATGGGATACCAGAGGGCCAAGAACTGCTGGTTTAAATCTAGCCTGTCTGTGCTAGTGCTTTAAAACTATGTTTTACCCACATGACAATTACAAAAAGAGTAGCATGTGCTGTGGCATAGAATCACCCCTACTGGGTATGTAATTCCAGCATAGATTACTTTTTCTTTTAAGTTACCAATGCAAGATTAGCAGCATCAAGTCGTCAGAGGTTTGTTTAATTTTCTTTCCCCATTGAGTTGGAATCCATTTTGAATGATTCATGGAAAAGAGGGAAGGGGGAAAATGTCCACCCTCAAATGGAATTACTATAGATAATTTTCACATGCAATGCCATCCATAACAAATGACTTCATTGGTCATTGCCCAGATATCTCCTCTTTACATCCCTCCACAAGGACAACAATGGCATTAGTCATTTCTCTGGCATCTCCTGCTCTTGTGCTGCCTCCTTTCCTGGGCTCATCCCCAAACTAGATCATTCTCCCTGGAACCTGCACCGGCTGCCCATACTGCCGTTGTGCCCGCTTTTCTGGGGGCCAGCCCCATCTCTGCCTGCCTCTTGGATGAAGCATGGTGGCACTACCCCTGCCAAATGGTTCGTGCGACAAACAGGCGGGTAAGCAGCTGCTGGAATTATTACTGCCATCTTTTGCCTTGGTGCAAATGTGCTTTAAGAAATTTTCTTTAATATGTAACCTGAGCTTCTTGATGAATACTGCCATCAGAAGATTTACCAGGAGGAAGAAGGAAACTATGACTTGTTTCTTGCTCCTTTCTCTACCCCCCCCAAATACCTCTAGTCACCAACATGCACTTACCTGTACCTCACCATCAACAGTACAGCTGCATCTAGCTCAGCCTGGCCCATTTGATCGGAACAAAATGATTTTTCAAATATACTATTGGAAGTTTGGAATGAGAAGCTCACACTAACATAGCGTCCAAGGCTATGCTGCCAGGAATCAGGCACCTCTGCCCAAGCAAATATAGCAAGAATAGCTTTGCAGGAACAGATAATTCAGTGTAACCTATGCAGTAATAACCTATGTATAACATAGGCTGGGCTGAATGGAGTACTTAGAGAGTATCAGCTAGAGCTGGCAGCATTACATTGAAGACGGCAATCGTTTCTCTATGAAAAGGGACTACTGCTACCTTTCTAGGCTTCTTAATTCATTATGCACAAAAAAAATTATTCTTGGAAAATTTTTTAATATAAAACCATGAAATTGTGTATGAATTAGGAGTTTACAAATAATTTTAATAAAAGGTATAGTGGTGGCCTACTTCTTATGCTTTGATCTTTATGATCTACTGCTTTTTCAGTAGATTTTTCCATACATTTCAGACACATTAATAAATTTGGTATTAGCCTTTAGAAATTATAAGATAACCTTTCCCAGATTGGGTAGAAGGCCTCTGTGTATGATTCACAGCCATTTGCTGTAAATAAGCATGGGTTTTAATTGTCCCAAATGCACTTGATTATGATAAAGGTTTGTAGGACAAACTGTGCTTTAGGTTATGGCATACAAAGTTGTTAATTTTTTTAAAAATAGCATTTATTGTCAGGTATTACATACACACCATAAACTAGGGCAAATGGGTCAGAAATTGTTTTAGAGCTCAAAGAACTACCATGCCTAAAATTTGACTTTTCTAGAACTGGATTGTTACTGTCTTCCTGCAATGCATTACGACTAAAACATCTCTTTAGCAAGCATCTGATAAAATCTATTCTTTTAAGGCTGCTGACTTTCCTGATCACTCCATATTGACAGTATGATACATACCGGCAGGAAAATTGCTTTGTTTTTTTTAAAGCATTTAAGTGAATTATACTTCCTGAATTGCAGTCAAAATCTCTAAATACATGGCTTTTTGTTTTAATTGCACTGGATTTAAGAATTGGACAGCGTATATAAAAATTATCACCAAGAGACTGAGGAAATAACATTCTAATGCACTTTTACACCTGTTATTTTTCTAGTAAATTCCTCAAAACAACACATATCTCTCCCATTAGGAGGGCAGCGCATCACTACTTTTGACATTTCACTGACATCTTACAAGTGCCTAAAAATACCAGGAGAGATCCTCAGCTGGTGCTGATGTTATCTTTGTAAAAGTCAATAAAGCCATTGAGACTGCTGGCTGAACAGAGGCACTTCTGTCTGACAGCAGCAGGAACGAGAGGAGAATCGCTCTCATCATATGTGTTTATATAGTGCTCGGTACCATTGAAGAACAAGTGCTATTTCATTTTCTTTGCAACATACAGACCATGAAATAATACTCAACCCCAGTAATTAACAGTTCAGACTTAAATAAATACCTCTACTGTATTTTAACAGTGTTTGAATTTCAGATTTGAAGGAAGCACTGCTTAATAAAGTTGGATAATAGCTTACAAAGTAGTTTCTTTATCGTTCTCCAGAACAAAACACTGAAGCATAAAAAAAAAATTCTCTCTGCTTACTAGTGCTTTTAAGGGACAAGTGTCAAACAAAACCCTGAGCCAAGGACATGACCCAGGAGCCTGAGGGCTTTGCTTCCTCATAGGCAATGTATTATAGACAATGTAAGCTGTATTATAGACACTGCCCTGGAGGACATAGCTTTCCTGGAACAGGGGTGCTCTTTTCCTCCCCACATTAAGAGCATCTAGTCATAGCTATCCACAGCTTTTAAATTTCTTATGTAACCCAGGAGAACTTTCCTGAGAAAACCAGGGCTTGGGGTATGAGTGAGTCAGAAATCAAAATAACTTTTGAGGTTAGGACAAGCATATGATGGACATCTGACTGGTGATGGCCAAGTGACTCCAGCTTGGCGAGTTGCTCTGTCAGCTGGACCACAGCGACTGGCAGACACTGTGCCTGCTCTGAGCCCATCCTCACTGCAAACTATAAAGCTTTAATTGAAAGCAACATGAACAACCCACTCAGAAGTTTGATCATTTTTATCATGGCCTATTTCTTTAAATGCTTTTGGGAAAAAAAAAATCCCTTGTCTAAATTTGAGCTTGGATCACTTTAGCTGACAATTAATTAAACTAAATGTCTCCATAGGCATTTTCAGTCTCTCAGGTTCTTATTTCAGTTTAGTTAGAACTCCACCTAATTGCTTTAAGTGAAATAACTCTGCCTTAAAAAAAGGAATATTATCAGATACCTTTTTGTACCAGTTCTCTGCAGGTTGGGCTTGTGCTTCACTGAAGTTTGCAAGAGGGAAAAATTACCATTAGCTTACCACTACATGGTAGTTGGTATTTTAATTATCCCACTAGTCGAACCTGGCAAGAGGAAATCTTCATAATTAATTTTGCTGAAGAGCCCATGCCTAACTACTTAATAGTGTTCACAACAATAAGAAAAGTTAGAGGAAGTATCTTGACAATATCTCCTGCTTAGATAACCAGGGGTTTATTATTGTGAAAGATAAAAAAAAAAAAACATTCCCAAATAGTACTATACTTCAAGAGAAAAATCTTTTTTCCAGTAAAAGAATACAGGAATCATTACTTACAGTATGACACCATACTAGCTGCTTTTTGGTAGTATTTCCCAGCTATATTCAATTAGCATAGCAGGTTAGACCTTGTAAATCAGAGCTAATAGCTCTGAGAGGAACCACTTGTTTTTTGAGAACATTCCAGTCCACAAACACTTTTTCCAGTGAAAACTGAACAATTACAATAAGACTCTGTTTTGGTAAGAAAATAGGAAATGAGGCTAAACAAAAGGGAATGTTTATTTAGAAATTCCAAGGCCATTAATTTATATTAAGAAACTGTTTGTGCTCAGAGACTATAATCAAAAGGTGATGTGAATCATTGATCACAAAAGGACATTATAGATAAGGAGCAAGTGCAGCGCTGGTTGATTGTATTATATATTAACAACTTTCATGAGCAGCTTTTGCTGATTCATCTGGCAGGAAGTGAGCTGCCAAGAGAGATTTCTAGGGGAGGAACAATCAACAATATTTTCATATAAAATAACCTCCAGTTACTGTATTGTTCTCACAACATTTGATAATGAATGCTTTCCTGTTTAAGAAAAAAAAGCATAAATCACAAAAACAAGGGCAGATCTGGTTTAGTGTTACATGGCTATAAATACACATGCAGTCTGGCAAAGTAAAGGGAAGGATCTGATCAATTAAAAAATTGGGAAGAAGGTAAGTGCTCCTTGTGAAATTGTTGCACAGCTGGGAATTAGTGATACAGTAGCTGCTGTTCTTTTCAGAGGGAAAAAAGTCTGCGCCTTTATCTACCTTCTTGGTAGGAAGCTCACTGGCCAGGGCATGGTTGGGATTTACTCCAGAAAGCAGTACTTGGTTTCCATTCAGGAGAGCAGGACCTCCAGGACACCAAAGCTGAGCCACACTGGGGGCTTGCACCGTGCAGGGAGGCTGCTACAAATGATAGGGGAGCTCGGTGCTTCAAAAATTGAAGCTGAATAACCACAGGCAGACCCAGCACAACAGGACACGGATGTCACCAAGCCACCCTGGAGCCCACGGGCATGCTCCCAGGGCAAGCATCACAGCATGGTGGCAGCTTGGCCCTAAGAGCAAGACAGCTACACCAGCAGCAGTGACCCAAGCCAGCGCATCCCTGCTGCTCTCCAGGGTGAGGAGAGGTTGGTGGGGTCGCGGTATATATATATTGCATTATAACTAGCCAACAGCGGGTGAACATGGTGAGCCCAAAAGTCCTGTGCCATCCAACCCATGCCAAGGATGCTTTGCCCATGATGCCAGCAGGGGTCATTCAGTTTTCTTAAATCCTTTCATAGGCAAGAAAACCCCCACAAATTCTTATAACTAATATTAGTTATAACTTGATCTGTGATGGGGCTGCTCAAACACAACACGTTTGGGAGCACGTGGTGGAGAAAAGGGGATAGAGCATTTCCTCAGGAGACCAGGAGAGTAAAAGATGCTGCAGTATGTTCTGCTCTAACTGGATACCAGTTAGGTGTTGTTTACTAATTAATTGTGTAGCTCTTTAACACAGACTTTCCTGTTTTAGGATTCTCAGGGGCAGATTTAGGAAGCAATCTTTATTAGAAAGACTAATAAAGGTTTTAAACAAATTAAGAAGGAACAAAACAGAAACCAAATGAGTTAGCAGTTGTAGATTTTTCACCCAACACAGCACCGTGCAGGGTTTTGGTTCAGAATCTTTTTTTCATGATAAAGCACATAGCTCTTCTCTGACTTAGGAAATGCTAATTAGGCAACTATGAAAATATGCTACTGGAAAGGAAATGAAGAATTCCACTAATTTTACCAGAAAGAGTAACAACTCTTAGAAAGAGTAACAAACAGAAAGAGTAACAGAAAATCCTGTCAAATTTATAAAAAAAGATTCTAAAGAAAGCATTTTGAGATTTTTTTTTTTTAAGAACACCTTGAAGTGTTGTGATAGGTCAGCAAAATTAACTAACATAGCCAGAGCCTGAAATCAAGATCCAGCTTGTGCAAATAATGTAAATACAGACTTCAGAAAACGGTTTAAAACATCAGACATTGATGCTGAATAAATACTCCCTCTCTCACCTCTGCCAGTTGATCTCATCATGAGAACACAGGTATCACGTCTCTCAGTAACAATCCATTATAAGATTTCGGCTGTCCTGATAATGTAGCTCATCCGAACGACAACTCAACATATAACTATAGTCTGCCCAACCAGCACTGCAGGAAAGACAAGCTTAAATAATTAATCATGGCAAAACACAGATAGTGGGAGCCTCAGAAACTCCTGACTTGAGAATCAGTTGTTAATAACGTAAAATATTTGAATCCATTCACATGCGAATACTGTACTTAGCAGGACAGCGAGGATACCTTAAGCAAATAAAATTTACAAGATTGCAGAACAAGAAATTGCATTCAACATGTAAACAGATTTTGATAATAGAAAATCTATTATTAAAAGTCCAAACGATGATTTTAATTATCTTTTCCCCTCTGCACACAGCAATCTACCTCAGATACAGAGAGGCATTGAAAAGATTTCAGGAAATATTAGCTATTCAGCAGAAAAAATTAGTAACAAATGCAGAGATTTGACAGAACTCATCTCCAGTTACCCAGGAAAGGCGGTATAGATACCTGGGCCATGTTGAAACTAAAGCATTTGTCATGTCAGGCATCATATTAGGCAGCAAGAGGAAAGTATTGAAAGGTTATAAGGGATTAATTCCTCTATTCGTTAGCCAGAGATACATTTATAAGACAAACCAATGAAATAGCCATGCAAGATGCAATCATGGAAAACTGAGTAATACTAAACCTTTGCCAGTACTGGGAGGATTCAGATTTGCACTGCACAAAGTGATTCTAAAGAAGTTAAAAAGCAAAAAATTATCTGAATCAGAAGAATTGATAATGATAACTTAAGCATATTTTTATTTTCTCTCCCCTTAATTTATTACTAATAGAAGAAACAGTCCTGCAGTCAGATAGTCCTATTATTTGTTTAAAAAATTATAAAGCTGAAACAAAGAGCAATTTAATATATTTATATACTCATTTTTATGTATTTATATTTTATAATTTTAGGTAGTTATCAAATAAATATATATATCTTTTCTCTCTATTAAGAGGCATTAGAGAAATGTTTAACTGTGGTTAGTGTCACTTTCTAAAGTCTTGGCTGTTGTCATAAATTTCAAGTAAAGGAGAAATGTGCCTTCCATGATTAATCTTCTTAGTCACTAATTATGCCTGGAGATGCTATTCCACAGGAAACTTTTATATTAGCCATTGCCTGCCACCCTTC
>VXBO01006058.1:32030-45791 GCA_013400135.1 Rhinoptilus africanus | reverse complement strand
TTTCCTGGCCCAAGAGGAGCTACCAGCAGCCTTGGAGCCCACCACAGCCCACTGCCCAGGCACAATGGGAAGGAAAACCAGCCCTAACTCAGAATTTCCCTGTGTTTAAATCAGATGCTTAATGATTTATTTATTTATTTTTAAATGTAGGGTTTGAGTTAGTTTAGTGCTTCAAGTACTATTCAGTCTCCTTAATGTTTGGAGGGGATTAAGTTCAGAGTTCATTGTGTTGCCTGTCATTTTAAAAAGATTAGATAGTTTAGTTCGGCTCCTACTGGCAATGTAAAAGTCTCTGTATTTATTGACTGTCTGGAGTCATTATCAAAACTTCTAAAACCAATCGACACCTTGTAAACAAAAGTCCCATTATTTTCATGATCCTGATAAGATTTACAGGGTATCCACATNGCCTGCCACCCTTCTCCTCCGTGTCTGTCTAACTTAAGCTCTACATTTTATGGTTCCCTTCGACTCTTAAAGGCCCCGTGTCATGTTCAGAGGTTACAAGCCCCACAGTGTAAACTCTGTCACCTGAAGTGTTGTGCAGAACATTGTCCTCCCTCTCTTCTTCAAAACTTTGGAGGAAAATTTGCCCAATAGANATTTATTTATTTATTTTTAAATGTAGGGTTTGAGTTAGTTTAGTGCTTCAAGTACTATTCAGTCTCCTTAATGTTTGGAGGGGATTAAGTTCAGAGTTCATTGTGTTGCCTGTCATTTTAAAAAGATTAGATAGTTTAGTTCGGCTCCTACTGGCAATGTAAAAGTCTCTGTATTTATTGACTGTCTGGAGTCATTATCAAAACTTCTAAAACCAATCGACACCTTGTAAACAAAAGTCCCATTATTTTCATGATCCTGATAAGATTTACAGGGTATCCACATTTTTGTTATAATTGAACGAACTGTTGGAGATATTCATACTGTAAGGGGTTATGTGATAAGCGATTACAAATTCAATTAGCAAATTAAGCTTTATATTGTTTTGTAAAATGTGAATGAATGTAACCCATCCTGGTCTATGTCAGATATAAAACTTGTAGTTTTGGTTTTGGATCAGGGTAATTCTGAGAAAGGTTTCAAATATTCTTCCAGGAAAAAAGATCCTTTCAACAGAAGGAAATTATATTTTAAACTTGGGAATTTTTCTGTGACTTAGCAAACTAAGAAACAACATCATGCAGAGGATTTTGACATACTAAAATAGTATGTTATGGACACGTAGTATGAAAGCTGTACACCACTAGACTACTACTATATAAATGTTCATTTCTATAAACTATTTATTTTTTCAAATAAACGGACAAAAATCAAGTTGAATTAGAGACCCAGAATTCAAAGAGTCATTCCCAAGAAACAATTGAAGGGTTTTAGTTGGTTTTAAAAGGTGACAAAGCTAAATGACAGGGCTGTCAACTGAACAATGGCATCATAAATATTACCAGCATAAACAGTCCTGTTGATGATGCCCCAGGACCTGCATTTGTGCATCAGATGCTATAAATACAGCAGTGCATTGCGCTGTATTTCTGAAATAGAATGATCCTGACAGATTAAGCAAATTCAATTTAATTTGAGAATTTTGGTATAACTTTTATAACTATACTGTCACAGCAATGTTCTCACCATGATCATGAAAGAAGGTAAGTTAAGATACTCCAGGAGAGGTAAGACATTTTCTTAAGCCTGATGATATAGCTGGTTAAAAAAACCAGACTGTTTCTGAGTACCCAAATTACGCCAAGCTCCGACATAAACGGGTTTTTAGGAAAGCCTGTTCCTGTTGAACTTCAGCTCACATTGTACAACAAGTCATTTTTTGTAGTGATCCTTCTGCTGAACTTCTGTTTGCTGACATTTGATAAATGCTTGCTACCGCAGACGTTAATCAAACAGTGTTAATAAATCAAATCAGTTTGTTAAAACCTCGTATGTTGACAGTGCCAAGGTATCCTGTAATCTATGACAAAAGAATCAATAGAAGCACATGAAAACATTACCACTGTGGGACAATATTGATTTTTGTCTTAGAAATACTTACTTAGCTCCTGTCCCAAATCATTAAAATCAATGGAAAGTCTCCCATTGACTTCACTGGGTTTTGGGTCAGGTTTTTAGACTGAATTCTGGATTCATGTACTGTTTTTTAAGTCTGCAGGTGTAGAGCAGAATGGGGTCCTGACCCTTAACTGCAAGTTCCAGGCATGCTCGTGATGCAAGTAACAAGAAGTACACCCGCAGACAGTTCCATTGCATGTTTTCTTAGGAAATACAGATTTAGAAGGTCTGCCTAATAGGCAAAAATTTAGCCTCCCTCCATTATTACCACTTCAGTTTATGCGACTTGGTTTTTCAAACTTAAATCATCCTCTTTCTTGTCATATTTAAACACAATGCTTTAAGTCTTTTCCCATTAGAATAATTTCTCAAAGAATTTATAGCCTTCAAGGTAAAGATCTGTGTAATGGGATCATAACCATAACAACTACACAATAGCATCATTAAGGGTACTTCACTTGCATTTACTTTCCCAGTGCTTGAATTTATTGCTACACTGCAAAGTCTCTATTCAGAAAAAAAAAATACTTTTAGCTCAATTTATAGAGCTGACTTTGCCTGAGAGAGATTAGAACTAAAATGATTTGAGATAGAGTCAAAGAATTCCATCTTTTTAATTAGTCTGTTAAAGGCAGGAGCACCTAATACAAATATTTAACTCTGTTGTTGAGCACTACTGCTGAAGTCATGAAGAGGAAGTTTATAGGGAGTTCTAAAGTCACTTGACAATTATTTTCTTGGGTTATGACTTCTCAAATTGCTGTTTATTGCCAATAGCACTACATTTCAACATAAAGAGGATTCATGGGATTAGTGCACTGTCCTGGTAAAGATGTTTAATCTTCACTTTAAATGAGATACGGTAATTGAACCCCTTTCTCTTTGTGTAAGAAGTGCCTTTAAACCAGGTTATCTTTTTTTTTTTTTAAAACACCCTAATGAATCACCAGCTAAAAAACATTTTTGGTCAGATGCCAGGCTTGCCTTGTTACCTGCTATTCTCAGTAAATATAAAGCATGAGGTGAAGAGGAGGAAGAGGAAGGGAAATTACTACTTAACATTCTAGTAAGAAAGACGACATTAACCAATACTGCTTAAAATTAAAAATGAGGAGGAAAAAAATCCTTTGGCCACTAATTAGCTAGGTCAAATCCAGCCAGTCTTGTGTTTAACAAAGTAATTTGAGCATTTTGGGTTGGTTTTTTTTAAATAAGTTTGATAAACTCCCTTTTGTGTGTGTGTGTGTGTATGAGCGGACTGAAGCACAGCAAACCTTAGCAGAGAGTGAGCGACAGGATTACCCCTCAGTTTTAGGATAAATCCTATCAAGCAGAGTTAACAAATGCTCATGATTCACGATGGGATTTGCTTAGTCAGAGCCCAAATAATTCAAAAACTTCTAGAAAAATAAGAAAGCCAGGTTTCCTGTCTGTTACTTCATCATTCCTACTGGTTGCAAGATAGCAAGCATTTTAAGATCACTTTGAATACTTGAGTACAACATACAGCTGCCTATTGTTGGAGTCTTTCAAAGTCCCATGCCATAGGCAGAAAACATCTTTGAGATAATCTCAGTAGCACTTTTTACTGAGCCTTCCAATTCTCCTTCCTTGGCTACAGGGGTCATTGCAGCAGCGTTTGCAGGATTAACATACCATACCCGGGCAGTCCGAGCACAAACTTTCCCTTTAGGTAGGTATATGTTTGGCAGAGAGACACACACAGTGCTGGCTTAACATTTGCTGGTTTCAGCTAGTGAATTATGGAACCCCATTTTTGCATCTTTGGCGTCCCTCACTGTCAGGGTACAGTTGACTTCTATTTCTGTAAGGCATCAGAGGCTGCACTTATGCTAGGAAACTAACTGGGGTTCCTATCTTTTCTGTGGCCGTGTGGACAAATGGCGCAGCACAGCTCCCATCCAGGCATCTAAACAATCTCCCGTGGTGTAACAGCATGGCCTCATTCTTGCTGACCACTGGGATGCCATGCCCTGAGACAGGCCTGGGCATTGCAATGAGGAAAGCTGGTTGTTACAGGTACTAGCTGCCAAGAAGAGAGACATAACAAGCCTGTGCCCGGTCCCTGTGTTCACTCACATGGATGAAGCCAGACAGATTACCATGGGGCCTGTGATCCACCCTGAGACCCAGCCGCACCGGGGATAGTGGTGAGTGGTGTGACCACTGTCCCCCACAAGTACAAGTTTTCAAAGAGTCGGAAATCCATCGACAGGCACCATTTCCCAAAGGGTGAAGCAGGAAGGATTCCCTGAGGATGCACCCTCACAACCCCTGGCCGTAAATATCCCACTAGGTCAATAACTTTCACAGGTCCCCAGCACAAAGTAAGTGGGCTCTCCTCCCTCAAAAACATTGCAGAGTCCAGCCATGCAAAAAAAAAAAAAAATTTGCCCAACAATATTTAAAATTCCCTCACCTGACAGTGAGAGATGGCTATGAGGCAGGGGGAAGAAAGGGAAGCGACAGCAAAAGTGCAGCCCCCTCCTCACTTGGTGGGGAAACCAAACCTCGAGGGTGGCCACCCACAATATTGCTACGACCTGGGCAGGGGCTGCCTCGGAACTGTATTTGGGAATTGTGTGTTTTCCCAGGCTGAAGGAAGGATTTGGCAATAGAGAAAGCACTCTCCTTGCAGGTTCTCTTCCTAGAGGTTCTCATTTCGTACATAAGGACAAGTCCTTGCTTTTCATACTGAAAAAAAAGAATTTTTGGTCACTTTCGATTTCTATCATGATTAACAATGACGCAATGCCTTCTGATTTTGTGTGACTGCCAGGAAACTGCCAAATGATGACTTGGTGCCTTAAAAGCATGCCTTCTCACATCTGACATTCCCAAAAGTTGATATAGAAATTCATCAGTGTTATTAGGGCACCAAATGCAAAGAAACACACTCATCATCTGTCCCTTCTTTCAGAAAATGATCCCATCTGTTTCTCCCTTATTTTAAGTTACAGATTTTGAGACCGTGGAATTCACATTTGTAGGGTACTGGTCTGTTCTAGTTAATTCCTGCTGATGTTAATTCTTAAATTTCTTAGGAGGGCAATATAGAAGCTCTTTGTCAAATTCAGAAATGCCTGGTTAAGAAAGTAGAAACGTCATATTTCTCCACTCCGTCTATGCGCCCTTATGAGAGCCCCAACTATATTAGACTGTAGCTGTGATTTTCTCTGCCAAAACAATGTAGTGACATTTCTGAAAATAGTGAATGATTTTAAAAATTCATCCAGGGCATTTTGCAAATACAGAAATAATTTCAAGATAAAACATTCAGATTGCATTAGTAATATAACTGGTATCAAATACCATTCTTCACCTATTTTAACAGCCTTTTTTTTTAATAATTCTTAAAAAAATTGGAAGTTGTTTTACTTAGTTTTATGATGCCTGAATCAGCGATATCCTAGCAATGATTCATTCAGCAATGAAGTTATGACAACAGATCCCATAATTTTTCAGGATCCATCAAATCATTCTTTCTGCACATGGAGTTTTCATTATTCTTCCTCCTCTATATAGGACAGCGTATGGAATCACGAATCACAGTCTCCAAAACTGAAAGTTTATACATGCTTTCAAATGTATTAAAGCACCTGTCATTAAAAATAAATGTGTTCAACTCCTGACAGGTCAGAAGGCAATGGAGTTTAGCAAACAGGCTAGGGTATGTCTAAGAGATGTCAGCTCTATGTACAAGATGAGAACTGTTTCACTCTGCTAAAGTCTTTTATGGTAACCCATAGGCATATTTTAATTAGATTATTTTGATATCATACTTGAGCACAGTTGTGCAAGAGGACATAGTGTCCCCTATGGTATCTCAGAGCTGGAAGGGGAAAAAGAAAGTCCTACACTGAATATAACAAAGTATAGCAAAAGACAATTACATCATCTGTCTGATGCACTTGTATTTACCTTCTGCTAGTGACATGGTACAGCAGACCTGGTGAGATTGCTGGTCAATTTAAGAGTCAATCACTCATTGACTAGTGCCAAGAATTCAGACTTGAAGACCTTGAATTGTATCTCCCTATGGCATTTATGCAGTTAACCAAGGCCTATACCCACATGCTCAGCCACCAGTTGTTAAAGTGCTAAGAGGTAAGAGGTCACTAGACACTCCCAACTTCTAGAGGTCTAGACAGGCTGTAAAGAAGGGAGTGTTTAGCAGCGTCCTGGCTTTTATAGACTCGGAGCATCCTACTCACAAGCTGAAAGTAGAGATCTACTCCAACATGAGAAAAACTCTCAAAATGCAAAGTAACCTCCCATCCCAATCCCTCGGAACCACTTTACAAGGAGATTTTGAAATAATGGTTGGTGTGAAGGGTATTTGTATGTTACCCACAGAAACTCTTGTTTAGCATAAAACTGCATATTTTCATAAATCAGATTCCACACAACTATACAGACATAGGTCCCCTCCTTTCTATCAGCCCTTTAAAACACAACTGGCCTGCCTAAATCAAACACACAGACCACCAGGCAAGGACTAAAAGACACAAACTTACTCATGAACACCACAGTAGCCAATAACCATACCTGCCTTTGGCAAACATTCGTCTAAGAACAGTAAATGCGCCAACTACTGAGTCTTATTCCAACTTACTCAGCTTCTGGATTTCTTAGTACTTCTGAAGTAGCTAGCAACAATTCCAGCTTTTGCCTCTCTAACACTGTATGTCCAATTGGTTTCCAGTTATAAGTAATCGGTGCCTTCCAACCCAAACTATTCTATAATTCCTCCTTAGAGCATTGAAATAGATTGAAAATGCCTTTGAGTTCATCTTCAGTCTTTCTATCTAAAATCTTGTGGCCATACAGATGTTCTTTCTGATTGTAGGTAGTCTTTTCAAAGACCACTTAATATAAAAGTAGAGGGTACTATGAAAAGTTAAAAATAGAATAAAATAGCATCTGCATCATGGTAATATATTTACATAGGTATTAACTGTGATTCAAAAGACATCTCACTCATTGTGTAATGGCAAAGACCAATGACTCTTTCAATGACTACAGCACCTATTTAATAATGAGCTTAGTCATTTGCTTGAGAATAATTTTAAAAGTCTGGGTTTCTGTTAAGCACAATGGAGAAGCCAATATGTAAACCATCACTTAATACTTGTCTTTTTTGAACTGGCATCTGACAGCTGCTCAGGCAGCTGTGACGAAATTTTTGCTGGGAATCTAATTACTTGCAATTACAAGGCTCTTTTGCAATGTATTTTGCTAAGAAGATTGCTGTAAATAGTTTTATTTGTATGGTTTGCATTTCTAACTAATGGCAAGACCAAATCCAGGATCAGATATTTTAATTTTTGTACTTATTTATCTCCTTTGAAAATTTGACTCATGAAATCTCATAGCATATGAAAAGTGATAAGTCATGAAAAGAGGTAGTGTGTTAATAATTTGTTATGCATACCTACCATTGATAATTATATGATAAGCTACATCATTGCCTTCTAATATCTTTTGACTGAAAGAGGACCATAGAACTTGATGCAGTCTTAATGTGATAGCTGAGGATTCTTGTAGCATTAAGGAATCCTCATCAACACCTGGCTCTGTGCTACACTTATTCTGTTTGTGTAAATAAAGGACATAGAGAGCAAAAATACTTCATTAAACTGGCAAGAGAATGGATTCACCATTCCCCAGCCTAACAAGCACAGTCTTCAGATCATTAACTGGAGCCAAGGTTGATTAGACCTGTGGCTGCCCTTCAGGTAAAGTCATTTGTGTCCCATCTTTCAAATGCACGTTCCTCTTATGGGAATATAGTTCTGGACGTGCAGAAGAGAGAGTGGGTCATCAGAAACTGTGTGAGATGCTAAGCTGATCTATGGAGCCAGCATCTCTAAGCTTAGGGTGAAATTCTTCCTGCTTAAATACAGAGCCAGACATATAGTATATATGTGCACTGCCCAGTAAGTTATGCTGCTAGATAAAGCATGACTATGCTTATTGATCAAGATTTACTAACCTTTAGGTATTAAAAGAAAAAAAAAAGAAAATTATGAATGCCTTACTGAAAATAGTAAGTCTTCAGTAACTCCCTATGGGATCCCCACTGAAGATGGGCTGTCAAGCTCATCTCGTTCCCGGTTAGCCAGCCAGGAGCAACACTGCCACAGCAGACACACACAGAGCTGCTTAGGACCAGGATAATATCTGTCTCCAGAAACAAACACAACAGCTTGTTCTCCAGCAGGTTAAAACAAGATAAAAATAATGATTTGGGAATCAGAACCAAATCCTGTGTTTATTTAAGCGCAACAGCATTTTGTTGTTGTTCTAAAAGAGCCTCTCTGTGCTTGCAAATGGCTCCGAGCACCACAGCATCGGAGCATCGCAGAACCACGAATGACCTTAACTATGCTCCTTTTAGGTAAGGAGATATCAGCTGCTTCACAGACAAGAATCTGAAGCGTAGTCTGATTTTACTAAATAACTTACCCAATGTTAAACTGCAAACGAGTGGCAAAGCAGAAAATTTAATCCAGATTTCCCAAATCCTAGCCCAGTACTTTCAGAACAAGATGACCCATGCTGTGCAAAAATGAGTGCTTCTGGTTTATTTCTGGTACTTCCAAGTTCTGATGAGGCTGGAAGTATTCCAGCGAAAGGAGGAAGTGGAGAAGAGTGTGAAAAATTAAACAAATACAAGTGTAACCAAACTTTTTTTTGCAAACAAACTTGGTATAACAAATATAAGTGTATATATATATACATATATATATAATGTGTATATATATAACATATATATATATATAACAAATAACTTGGTATAACAAATCTTAGGAATTTTTTTTTTCCAAAGCAAATCATCCTCTAAATAAAAGTCTATGACTTCTAATCTGAATTTCCTTTTTAAAGCAGGTTAATAACTGGACCTAAAAATATGGAATAGAATAAAGCAATTTAGAAAGTCATACATTTGAGGTTCAATCTTAAATTACTGCTAAGCAGTCTTATGGAGTTGCCCAAAAGATTGGATCTGCTGGCCAGGATACAAGTTTCCTGACCTTTCCCCAAACTGTATCAAGGAATGAAAATGGCGGAAAATAAATCAGTTTTCTTGATAGAACTAGTTTTCTTCTCTTTTGGCTCTCTCTTAACTGGCTGGAAACTATAAGGGGCAGGAAACTATAGCACAAAGAGAGAAGTAGGTTCATGCTTTTCAGCAACAGATAGCTGCCACAGCAAAGCTAATCTAACACCAAACCACATTAAATGAGGAAAATTTGGTCTCAGATTAAGGTAGTCGTTTATTTTGAACTGAGAGGAAGAAAGGCCTCTCTCTTTTGCTCTTACTTCCTTGAAGTATTTTTCCAGGCCAGTACCACCATGACTGTACAAATGTTGTGGTCATCTGGGCAGCTGAAACTTCTATGGGGTAGAGAAACCCATCTCTGACAAAGTCACTGATGCTAAACAGACACAAACTGAGGCTGTAGGTCCCTTATTAGACTCTCTTGTAGGATAAATTCAGTCCTGATCAGGCAGGAAAACCATGGTTAACCTTGGTTAATCAGCTATGTTTAACCTTTTAAAAAAAATAATAAAAAAACCAAAACAAAACAGAAGGGCTGTGTTCTGTGCTTTATGTCATGGAGCCCTGCATTTCTAATCAGGTACAAGGTTCCCTAAAACCACCTATTGGAACCATAGCCAAAAACTTACCCACATTGTACAGAAGCTTGTCTGCCTGCTACGGTGTAATTGCCTCAGCTTCCAGAAGGCAACAAATTGCTAAAATAGGTGTTGGGTTTCAGTTTAGCACCAGGCTCCCAACAAGATGAAAACAGCTTGTGGTAAATATAATAGCTAGCAGCCTGAACAATAGCAATTAGGCCAACAGCCTAAATCCTGTGGTGTCTCTGGAAAATGTGTGAACGGTCTTGCTAGTGTGGTGATAAGAAGTTTAAATTAACATGCATTAGCATCCCCGGGAGTCCTAGTGCAGCCCCTAGCCAAGAAATCATTAAACTGGTGTTTCTTCCTCCTGCGTGACCTTGGTTGGGTTTAAGCAGAATTTTCAAGTTGACACCGTCTTACATGCTTTTCTGAGCAGGGACACAGGGGGTCTGAATCAGGACCAGAGAACACCACCACCACCACAACCCCTCCAAAAAACAAAACAGAAGGAATTCTATTTAAAATCATCACCTTAATTGGAAAAGTGAATCTAGTAGTTCAGTTGATTAGACCTCCCATGCCCACTAGAGTCCACAAGCCATAGACCATCAGGAGAGGTGGATCCTCTAGACATTCTCAGTGATACACAGGGTACCATCACCTACTTGAGCATTTAAGACTTTAGAAATAAATAAAAAAGAAATTAAAGTGTATTGTATTAATCAATGTAGACAACACCAACATCTATCGTTACAAGCATCAAGACAACATCAACATTATCAAGACAGTAACTGCTAATACCTCATTGACATTCCTCCCCTCCTGCACAAAAAAGGGCAGTCGAGTCGTAGAGTTCAGTTTTAGGTTGGTGTGAGGTTCCACAAAGCAGAACTACACAAAACTTCCAGTTTTCACTGTGCAAATGCGTGCATGCAAAAAGCTATATGGCTGATTAGAACCCGTAAACTTGATTCACAGCACTGATTATCCATATTGACTAACAAAAGCAGGGACTTTCCCCCCACAGTGAAAATGGAAGTATTCTTCAGGAGGCAATAGCATGCATTTGCTTCCTGCAAAGTATTGTTATTTTCAAAGCAAAACTGTTTTGGAGCAGCAGGACAGTTTTTGAGGTGGGATCCTGACTTTCACTTTTGCTATATAATCAAACTGAAAGAGAAGGGAAGGAAAGTTCAGTTTCTCAAAAAAAAAAAAAAAATCCTTGGTTTTAAGTACTTTCCTGTTTTCAAGCCAGTGGTGAGCATTTGTTCCCCACAAAGGGCTGACAATGCTCAAAAATCACAGCACAGAGCGGCATGTCCTACACCTTCCAAAATTTTCCTTAGCTCCACTGAGTGATTGCTAGGACCCACACCACCCCTCTGCTGGAAAAAGTGGTGGGAGGCAGCAATTGAAGGCAGGAAGACACAATAAAGTGCCTGTCAGGGTTTCCTTGGCATAGCAAGGCGTTGTGGAAAACAGTGCAATTAGAAAACTGGATTATTTCCCAGCTCGCCCTCAAGGATTGACAGGAAGGGGTCTGCCAGAAGCTGCAGCCATCCCTGCAGGTTTGGGCTCTGGGGCCCCTTCCTTCAGGCACAATGGCTCTGCCCAGGTCAGTCACTGATGGGCTCCCCCAGCAGTTGCTCGATGGGATACAGAGTAATCTCTTAGTCATGTTCATCAACCCATACAGCAGTTAAAATAATGAGAAAGAGGGGAAAAAACCCAAACCCTCAACCAGTTTCTGTCCATGTTCTATTAATACCTTTTTTCCCACAAGTAAGAAAAGAGACATCAAGAGCAAACAGACTTTTACTTTGTCTTTTACTGCTCAGTAATTTAAAGGGTTTTTTTAAATTCATTTTTGTGGTACCAGCAGATTTTAGCAAACAGGCAGCACGTTACACCATGGATCTGAGTGTGGATACCAGCCTGACTTCACAGTCTCAGTTTTGCATCTGTCACGTGGTTAAAACACGCAGCAGAAGCGTGTGGGAAGGAGCAGAAATGGACCCTAGGCTGCAGCTTCCTGGACTGGCAAGGGGGTATCAGGCTCTGCAACGGCTGGACACTTATCAGCTAACACGAAACCAGTTTGTGTTGAGTAAAAGCGCCAGCACCGTTAAGTAAGATACTGCAAGGGGCGTGGGAGAGGGTGGTATTAAAAACCAGAGTCAGCGTAGAGGAGCTGTTGCTTAGAGCAGAAGTATTGCTACAGAGTTTGAATAGGCTTCCTGTGGCTGCCCAGAAAGGACAACATCTGGCAACGCAGCCTGCTATTCTGAAGAGGGAACTCCTTTATCGAGGGGAGAGAAAATAGAAACATAACCACAAAGGTGGGAGAGCAGGTTCATGAGCTGTGGCCAACCTCCTACAGTAACAGTTGTTCTTATTTATTACAGTCTCATTAAGGTTATTTAACACATAGTTGTCTCGATAACCATCTATCATTTCAGATTTGCTTGAAAATAGCCAGCCGAAAACACATGGATTCAAAACTTTAGAGTGTTTTCGTAGCGTGAGCAGGCACTGCAGCAGTGTATGCCAACTGAATCCCAGTTGGGTTTGGTTCTTTGTTTGGGTTTTTTTTCACTGTACAAGTAATATTTTGGTTTTCATCGTAGTTTACATAGTAAAAGCAGGCAAACCATGTCACTTTTAAAAAAAAAAGTGATAAATTTAAAAACAAGAAGTGAAACAGCGCAGATACCTGAAACTACACCAATTCTGCTCGCTTTGCTGCGCTACCAACAGAAATAGTTCTGTCCTGTTTAGATAGACTTTGTTTTGCTACATGACTGCATATGCAGCGAAGTGATATCAAGTCCTGAGGGTCCACTCCTTTGATGAGTTAAGCACACAAAGGCCCACATTTTGATGCAATCTGATATCATATATGTAAGTCCTAGACAAACTGCGACTGTGAGGAAGTGATAAACAGAACTTCCTGCACAAAGCTGCCTGAGATAACACTTTCCATGGACTGGAAAAAAAGAGACATGATTGCTACAGAACTAAAAGGGAACTGTTCTGCTCTTAATAAATAACCCTTTCTTTTTCACGTGGCTATTGCAAAAGCTGAAGCACAAGTGACTAAGATTCAGTGCGCTGTGGAGCGGTTCTACTCACACATTTCTGAAATGATTCTTTGAGGAACTACACTTAATTCTTCGCTCTCCAGAGCCGTGTTCTCCTGAAGGCTTCTGTGCTGCAGCTAGAGCCCTGCAACTCAGAAATCTCCCAGATAATATTTTTACTTCCATTTTAAAGAAAACTCAAGAAAGCTAAACTAAAATGTTTAATCAAATGGAGGAATAAGGATTAGTTGTTTAAAGAAGAAGGCTAGATTGTGTCCAACAAGGGAAAAATCCTATAGGAAACATGATTAATTCCTTCTGACGGAATTTCCTCTGGATTTTGTATAAATGTCACCTCAAACTCCAAGAAATGTAACAGATATATAATTATTTTGAGTTCACTTTGTGAATGTTTCAGCAGCCAAGTTTTCCCTCACACTGGAAGTCATGGGGGAAATGAGCGTCAAATATGAGTACTTAATATGCACTGAAAGGTTTTTTTGAATTAGAATTTAGAAAGTGTTTGACACATGGAGGTGATTCTTCATACACAAACTGATTAGAACACAAAATAAAAATACACGGAAGTTAAAGGTCAAAGCACATGTAATTTCTCATGCAAAATATTGAGAATTCATAGTAAAATGTTCACTAGTTAAGGGGGGGGGGGAAGTAATACTTGCAAAATAGACTTAGTCATTGTCAAAAGCCCAGGCAAATCACTGAAGCCTGGAAGAGATTCCACAAGTATTTCTACAATAGCTCACCTACTTTGCAGGCATCTGCTCTAACCTCGCCTGTTGATGTTCTAGAACCAGCCCTAAAGTCCAATTCTCCTCAAGAGACACCAGAAGGGCTCCAGACTCATGATATGACAGCCTGTTCTGATAGAAAGGGTCTTTGTTAACTTTTGCCTGTTCTGTGCATTTCTTTTTCTGCTTTCTGGTTTTGG
>VXBO01006058.1:9922-31939 GCA_013400135.1 Rhinoptilus africanus | reverse complement strand
GCAGCTTCAGTATAATAAAAAGCAATCAAATGCTACCCATCACTGTAGAGTTTTAAAAGTTCTGCTTCTGTTGCAAGTTTATGAAGTAATAGGGGAAGCAATGACTGATTAAATTAGTGACAGCTCTATGGTGACATTCCGAGATATTTGCCCTGTACAGTGTTTCTTGATTCATAAAGAGCCCTGCTATCAGCATTTCTTCTGGTCCTTTGGAGACCCTTCACATTGCTGGTTGGACCTAAACTTTTACCAGGAGCCATGCAGCAAGCTCCGATCAGAGCAACATTAAGATGCCATTAGCACAACTGTGCTGAGCACAGCAAACCAAGCCAGAGCTACAGTGCTCTAGGTCTGTGAAATACAAATTTATTTAAAAAAAAAAAAAAGAGAGGGGAAAAAAAAATAGCCAAAAACTTTTTCAGCAGTCTTGTTAATGGGATCATTTGAGAAGGCTGGTTTAGCACACAGCCACACCAAGAGGGAGCAGCCACAGCAGTAATCTGTGTGTCAGGCAGGAAGGAAAAGAGGAGAATCAGATTTGACTCTGAAGAAATTGTAAATGGAAACACAGCCCAGTGATTGCCGACGGCTGAGCAGTCAGAGTAACAGGCTGCAGAAAATACCAGGCCCAAATCTGTGGTCTTTCACACGCTCAATAGATTCACCATAGCAGGAGCCGATAGACTCAGCCACACGCCTGGGGCAAAGAACCAAGCAGTGTGGATGACTACGGGCTTTTTATGATTTAAGAGACAGTAAACTGTCACACTGGCAGCAACAGGTAAAAAGTTCTTAAACGAGTAACAAAATATACAAATGCCTGTCAGTTTTGTCCTATTTCCATTGTTTCTATGGTATATTACAAATACAGAGACTTGTTCATTTGTAACCTAATTTGAAACTGATTGCTTTCCCTTTAATCTCACACATTTGCCATTTTTATTCTGAGCTCTTGTACATTCCCTCCCCTAGAGAGATTCCTCTTGCAGACAAATTAATCGTTTAGAGAGTGATTTGTATTTTTCAGGTGTGAGGTGTTACTGAATAAAGATTAAATGACATTACTTTTCTTCATGAACTCATGGGCTGCTTGTTCACTTGGGAATTGTGGTAGAAATTATTGAACAAACATTTTTATCATCGTTAAAACAAGTTTCATTTTCATTATACTAAGTTATCGTGAAAGCAATATTTAGTATAACACTTGAGTGACTAGTTTATTGTTACTTAGATAGCCCAGTGATAGGCACCTTAGAAAAAAAAAACCCAAACAAAAATAGGTAGTAGACCAAACTATAAGTAGCAAACACTCTCAATATCCTCCTCTTTTAGTATGAATACAATTGAAAGTCTTCACAGTGGTGGTAATCTTGTAATGGGTTTGAGCTCTTTATCTCAGCCATGAATTAATTATTGATTTTTCAATTGCAAAACCAAGTCTGCCAAGCAGACATTTGTGCCTACACAAAGAGTGCTCATCTCATGCGACTCAGTGGACAGAGAAGCCTTGTGCGTCAGCAACAGATTCTTAAAACAAATAACATGTCACTTAAATATTGTAAAAAAAACAAGCAAAAAAACCCATTTGATTTTCAGTGTTGCAAATGGGACACTGAGCCAACTTTGCTCAACATAACAAGTCTCAAGAAGCTCTCCTGGGAAAGTTTATATTGTGTTTCTATCCAGGCCTTATATTTGCTTTTAATTGTGACAACAGTTTGACCGTTTTAATGTTAAAAGCTTCCTGCCTTTGTCATGAAAGGAGCTTTTCATCAATATCTATAGACAACAGTCAAAACAGGAATTCAGGAATATTGCTGCAAACTTTACAAGCACCTACCTGGAAGTGCTTGTGCCCCAGTACCACCCCTGCATCAGCCTCAGTCCATGTCTTCAGCAAGTGCCAGTCCCCTAAATCCTACCAAGAGCAAAGCAGAGGGCAGGCAGCCCCAAATCCTGCTAACTGAAGGCAGCTATGCTATCGTTTGCAAAAGATATTTATACATTTAAAAATTTGGGGGAAAAAAAAATTAGTTTTCTGTTCTGATATGCTAGAATAAGAACTTTGACAAGCATGCTCAGGTCTTAGTACAGTATGAAAACTAACTAGTACAAAATATTTTAAAGAGGATTTTATACACATGTAAGTAACTGTATATGTATCTATGGGAAAGCTCATACATGAGTATGTACATGAGTGTTTCATATCTGAGATCTGTCAGTTTGGGTTTTGATTTTTTTTATACTTAACACTGCAGAGCAAGTTACTATTTTCACCACTACCAAGACATAAACTATTCACGTCCCAGTATCTTGGAATATATTGCCTTCCACCTACGGGAAATTCTACTTAAAGACTACACATAAGACTGAAGTCACAGCATCTTTCCCTGGAAGAATTAGTTACCTCAAAACTTCAGCGCAATGAAGAGAAATCGGAAAGTATGATTCGCCTTTTAGATTGTTTTAGTTGAGTAACAAATAGGCTGAACTTCCTCTTTTCAGAGTATAGTCAAATAGTGATTATGCAAAGTGTACAATTCTAAACAGCTAATTAAACAGTAACCCCAAATCTTTACAGCTGAATAAGCTGGTAAAAAAAAAGCCAGAAAAAGTTAAAAAAGCCTTGTGTACACCGCTTTAAAAAATAAATAAATCAATCAACAGCTACTCTAGTGATTCATCTCTCCACACGTTTTTGTCTGTGCAAGAAACAACTATCTAGAGGATTCAGTGTATTTTTCTATCAGAGCACTTTCTACCTGAAGCTCTCCAGGGAGACATCCTATTTCCTAATCAAGAAAGTAAGAGAATAACACAAACAACTGTGATACAACCTCACTCTCCAGTATCTTCATTCAGGACTAGAAGCTAACCTAGTTACACCATGCCAAAGAAACAGGAGCATCTTGCACTTCCCCAAAGGTCATTTTAAGATGACCTTTGAGTTGGGTGTACTCTCTGCCCTTCAGGTACGTACAGAAAAGGGAACAAAATACTCACACTTATTATTATAATAAGATTCACATACTTTGGGAGATATGGCAGGATCTCCTGAAAACTACCAAGTAAAAGACAATTTTTGACCTTTTTCCTTGAAGCAAGCTAGACATCTGGGACCATGTAACTCCAGTGGCTTTGAGAACTGCTCAGCACAGTGGAAAAAGCGTACTCCGTAACTGACATATTTGTCTACCCTTCCTAAGCAGTGATTTTGATAATGTTAGTACAGACTTACCCTGGTAAATCTAAATGTAGCAACAGGGTTTGCTTTTAACGCCTACTTGAAAAGTTCTGGGATTCTCTGGACATTGATCAGTTGAGTGTAATTTCTTTAAGCTTCAGTGAAAATCTACCAACTGTTCCTATAAGAGTCATCTTCTAGTACTTTTTGCATGGTTTTTTGAAGCCTGAAGAGAGCCTGAAGTAAATCAATTCTTGGTCAAGCACCACATTAGTCCCATCACAGAAGGGTAGCCCCTCAGCAAAGTAACCGCACGCCTTTAGCTGTTCCATACACACACTAATGGACACATTTAACTATGAAAAAACCAGCCATCACTAACCAAGAACCATTTTAGCAGGAATAGCATCTGCAGCATTTTTTTTAATCAGACATGGAACAGTTTCTTTCCGGCTCCCATTACTGTAGGTAGTTGTATTCAGAGCTGTGAGCTCAACAAAAGTTAACGAGCATCACACAAACAGGCACCAAAAGGATGCATTATTATTTGGAGCAAAAAACCCTCTTAGTTTACTAGGGAATGTTCGTTAACATCTTACTTGGATTAGGACACTTAGTTATTAAACCCATCATATTTATTTATTTTTCAGAAGCCTCCTAGCATTTGTTTAATTTTTTTCTCCACATTTAAATATGCTTAATGGTGTATTACTTTATTATGCAGATTGCCCATTGCTGTTGGGATACGGACTTTTAAACAAACAAACAAAAAATCAGAAAGCATAAGATAATTCAGTAATAAAAAAAAGACAATTTAGTGCTTTTCTCATCTCTTAGGAGAGAAATTACACTTTGCCTAATGGGCACTGTTACTAGTTTTTACTTTAGCAGCCAGGAATGCTGACTCAAGTACTTCGCGTATATTACCCTGTTATCTGGGATCTGGGTCCTCAACAGTAGAGAAAACTATGTGAGACATTCTTGGTACTCTGTTTAACTTACTTCACTATGTCTCCGAGGTGTTAAGTGAAGTCTGTCACTATCCCAGAGAAGTTCCTTAACTCCATGGCTTTCACAAACTTATATATCCCATTTATCTTTCCGTTCACTTGGGGATTACAGAAGACATCAGCCGAGTCGTAGCTTTTAATGAGCTTACGCAGAGCACAGGGCTGAGATACCAAGCTCCCTCCTCCCCTGGAAGGCCACGGCTCAGGCAGGGGTACAAAGACAACCCTGTCAGAGCACAAGCTAGACACGCTTCCCTTCTGCTACCTCTTGCCAGATAGCCAGGAAACGACTGGCTATATGATTTCTGTAAATCATTGTTTCCTGAACATGGTGGGTCACTGAATTTCAGCTAACCCCTAACATCAAATTTTTTATCTACGCTAAAGGTGAAAGCGCGTGGTTAACTGAAACATCATGAGGTTATGTGCCACAGAGGGCTTGCTGAGGTTACCTACCTTTACCTGGAGAAGCTTGGAGGCCCCGATAAATTTAAGATAATCTAAATGCATGCTGCAACCAAAAGAGGCAGCCCTGCCTCTGCTCAGGTTTGTGTTCTTACTCTGTCTCTTCTGTGAACATAAGCAGTCACAAATAGCTATGTGGCCAGTTAGACCAGGGAACTTCTGATGAAAATTTACCTGAAAAAATACAATTAAAGTGGTTATTTCCCAGTGTATGGGAACAACAACTGGGTAGAGAAGGGCTAGAAAAACCCTTTTGGCTGCAACTTCTTAAAACCATGGTGGAACCATTATGAGGGGACTATGAGCTACCTCAGTGCTAGCAGGAGGTTTTTGCAATGATTTAAAGCTGGCTTGTTTTGAAATAGTATGTTGGCCATATGCTTCTATGCTGCCTCCTGCTGAGGATGCTAAAGAGCTCAGCAAAGCTCACAAACAGCTCCTTGGTAGGAATTATCACTCCTGGTTTACAGGAATGAGGAAGTGGACAGAGCTTGGATCATCTACCTGAAGCAGAAAGCAAGTCAGTGGAAGACAGAAAAAAACCAAAACCACTGATCCTTGATTCCCACCACTATGTTAATTAATAAATCTATTGTGACCAACACGCAGAACATTAAGAAGTGCCCCCTGAGCATTTGCTAGCGAGTTAGGCAAATGAGCAGCTGCGCGGCCACAGCAGCGCTTGCTCGGCTGCACAGGCAGAGAACAGCCGAGCGCACAGGACTGGCACCCGTGGGGATGTGCCCTCCGCTGGAGGGGGGGACTTATGAGTCTGGTGAGAATAAACAAGGGTAGGCAACGCAGGAAGGACACAAGATAGGAAACTATACATGGAGGCACGGCTAGCAGGCTTTAGCATCAGGTTCTTGAAGGTGCAAGGTGTTGACTGGTCTTGACCTCGTCCTGCCCATGGTGGTGCTGGTGCTCTGCACCCTGCACAGGATCTTGCTGGTCATGAGATACAGGAGGGAGCCACTATCTTGTCACCCCTAACAAGTCAAATGCCTGTTAAGTTATATCTCTCCCAGCCGGGAGAAAACCCAACTATAATGCTATCGAAGGAGGAGAAGGTATTTTATTCCGTTTTAAAAACACACATTACATAAGGGTAGGAAATTCTTTGTCATTGCTTCAGAGCCTGTACGAAAGCCATGCAAAAATATATATCGCAGCCTCCGGTGTTTCTTTGAGCCTTATGCAGGAAGCAATACTTTACTTCACTGTGTAGAATAGTAAAAATCAGATTAACACCCAATTTAGCATAGTTTCTGACCCCACACTCCTGAGTTTCTTTTACACTGCTTTCTATTGACATGAATAATGGCACACAGACACACTCTGGAGCAATGGATATTCAGATCCCACCTATTCAAAAAACAGTTGCTAGTTGGCTGTTAAGTATTTTTTATTTTGTGGTTTTACAGCCCCGCTACAACAAGTGAACAAGATGCCTCTGCCCTTGAAACCACAAAGATCACAGTTAACATGGGCCTTTGAGGTGGCATCAGAGAGGTAGCAGGAGCTGGTGAGCACAAAACAGCTGGGTCCACTAAGTGAGATCTGGTGTGAACTAACTCATTTTCATTTGTCCATCTACCTTAAGTATTAATAATAGTGCTTATAAGGGCTCTTTTTTTTTTGGAGAATTCATCTTAACCTAGCATGTACTAAATTCTGTTTGCACCTGTCCAAAATTTCCAGCTGGCAGGACAGCTATTTATAACACACACTCAATTTTATAAAAGGTCTAAACTCTTCCTTCAGCAAGCCACGTGTCGTTCCTCCAGACTTTGGGCAATGTCTACTGTTCATTTCTGAAAAAGATCATTTACAAGAAAGACTTGGGCAGAACAGAGACATTTAAAAGACGTGTAATTCAGCTCTTTCCCCAAACACCAGGGGCAGATTTAATTTCCCCGACATTTACCCTTTGCTGCGTAGGAGCAGGCAGGCCTTCCCCAGCAGAAGACTGTTGCCTGCCTGAGCATATCTACGGTATCTGGTCTCACTAACTGCCTAGCCGATCTATGCAAAGGTTTGCTTTCTTTTTTTCCTCCCCAGAAGCATTTCTAAACCACTAATGAAGGAGCTGTTTTATTGAGCCAGGAAGTCGAGAGACTCGTCAGAATCAGGGTTTTGGCTGCAAGGACACGCAGCAGAACAATAGCGATGGCAGCCACGGAGGAGAGGATGATGACGCCTGACAGACCCACAGGCTCCAGCGAAGCATTGTTTCAGGGCCTCTTTGTGCTCAGCTCATTTGGAGGGGCTCATGGTGGACACGCATCTCTGCGGTCATTTCCATTCTGTCTCAGCAGAAGCTGTCGGGTGGGAGCAGAAGTTTTTTGGAGGAAAAGGGTAACCTGTGGCCTGAGCAGACAGTTCAGTTTATCACCACTTCCCAGACTCCAGGGGAGCACCATTCTAGAGATCCTAATCAAGGAAGCATCTGTATGTCCAATTTTAATCCTAGAGAGCCTTTCCCAACCAGCTGCCAATGCCAAGTGCTTCCTCTCAGTTCCTATACCAGGACGCGCATGAAACTGACCCTTGACATTTAGACAAAATAAGGCCATAAAAGGGAGATGAGAGACATTGAAACCATTCACCAGGCATGGATTGCTATTGGAAGTGACGTATGTTAGGAGGGCTTTTCCCAGACAGGAACAGGAGCTGGAAATGCAGACTCCAACATCCCATCAGTGGCACAGGGTTTGGCAGCTGCTCTCTCTTTAAGCTTCCTACTGCACATACCCCAGGCACAGGCAATAGCAAACATCATCAGAGAAGTCACAACAATTAAAAAAAAAAAACAACACAAAACCAAGCTGTACTAATTATCGAATCTTATAAAAGAAAATAAACACTGCAACAGTAATAATTTCCTATGTGATTTTATCCCCTGAACTTCCCTGAATTTGTTGAACTAGAATTTTTATAGGTATTTGCTACAGCATAATTTCAGATACATTAGCACAAATTCAGAATAAACATCCTAGAAACAACGGAGGAACTTCATGCTTTCACTACCATGACCTAGAGCAGAACGTAACCCACTGAAGGCCAGACTTTGGGAATGCTTAGAAGATCCAACACAACCAAACTCTTTCAAGCAGGAGTGCCTCCTCCATACCATAAACAATATATTAAAGGCCACTTCCTTAAATCTTTTCTGGAAAGCAATTTATGTCATAGTTACAGGCATTTCCCCTAACATTTTCATCTTTGTTGTCTCAATCTTTGATAGTGGGGGAAGGAAATCAGACAACATGTGGATATTGCTGCTACCCTTCAGTTCTACTGATAATAGTTGTGGAAACATACACATAAGAATAACTTCCTGAATGAAACAATATTTAGCACATATAGAAGCTTTTGTTCTTGTTGCCTAGAGGATATATAGTTTTACACAATTATACTGACTCTAAATGGCCATAAAGAACACCACTAGGATGTGTGAATGCTCTCTTTGAAAAAAGAAGAGCAGCCAAATTACACGGGTTTTTTTTCCGGAGAGAAAGGACAAACAGATACATGCTAGCTCCATTTTTCTTAAACCAGTTGTATCATAACAGGAAGTGTTACTCATTCTAAATTTGATGTTGAATTACTTTTAAAAAAAAAATAATATGATGAACAGTGGACAGAACTTTCCCCTTTTTATTTCATAACCTTGAACAGATTTTTCAGGAGAAGCAGACAATGAGTCATCAGCTGAAACACATTCAGTCACAGGACTGAAGACACAGGGCTTCGATTTTCCTGCCCCTAAAATTACAGAGAATCTACATGGTATTTTTGACTCAAGCATAAAAAGAAGAAAAACTCCCAAAGAACATATCTGTCACAGCAACACGGTAAAAGAGACAAAACAGTTAAGTTTCCCCAGATGATTAGACTTTATACTTTTGTAAGACATAGCTCAAGAACATAAAAATGGCAATATTGGGCCAGATCAGAAGGCCATGTAAGTGGGTATCCTACAGTATCCTACTGTGCTGGATAATTAAGGAAGAGAGCAAGAGCAAAACAATGAATAAAAAACAAAGAAGTCAAAATAGCCTCTTAGAACTGTGTACACTTACCTATTTCTTTCATCAGAAGTACTAAAGGACAAGAAGGAGCTAACTCCTGCTCCTCCTAGGTCTCCAGAAGGAAAGCAAGGGAGTAAAGGGGGGCCAGAGGAAGTAAATTAAGTAAAAACAAAGAGACAGCAGGTGTTTCTTATTTTTGTTCATGGTAGGTGAGTAGTAGGCTTGCCATTTCCTGAGGCAGAATTCAGACCATGATTTCTAAGAAATCATGGGGTTTGTAACTTCATTAAGCTTACCTTTTCCTTTCTCTATGCTGGAACATGAAGAGATTACTAGATCCTCATACTGTGCTGTATATTTAGCAATTTTATTTTCTAGGGTACATGGTTATGACCTGGCATGTTATTGCAACGTGCTATCATTATGTCTCTCTAATTTTGAATCAATACAAAATTGTAAGTTTTGATGTTACATAATGGGTTTAAAATCACAGCATTTTCCCCTTCCAAGCCATAGTTATCCAACGCATCTGAACAAGATCAGTTGAGTCTCACAATGAATGGAAACAAAATATGCTCATTGCTTTCCCAGCATTTTAATATATATATGTAGTATTTAAAATTCAGATTATTTTATTAATTTTAGTAGAATAGTTATTTCTGCTCTGGCTGGGAAGGTTAAAGGAAGTCTTTGGCATCTTGTATCAGACAGGAGAGATTTCAAGTACAAAGATCATAATTCCCATCACTCTGCACACCTTGCATAGTTATTCACCCTAATTCTAGGTCTGAATTAGTAGCATCTAAGATTTAAATAATTAAATACATCAGAAATTAGATGTGCAAATTTCAATCTACAGTGTTTTGAGGTACTTTATGCCACATAGAGGACCATATTAAATCTCACCATGTAACAATACAAATGTGTTGTTTGTTTCATTTCATTTATTTCAGCCTAAAATGACAAGGACATAATTGTATCTGTTTCTTGGTCCTTCCAGCTGCCTGGGTAAACAGTAAGTGTTTACAAGATTGAGGCATGTGGAGAGCAGTGTCTCTCGGTGTTTAATTAGAAAAGCAAAGTAAAAATAACTCTTCTGCTTTAAACAGATTGGCTTTAAAGTGAACAAATCTGAATGTTTTTTAAATTTAAATTCATAAAACAGCCTGATGGCTGCTTCTTTACTCTTTCTGAGTATGCCTGAGATTATAACCTTAATCTACATTTATTAACTTAATCTAAATCTTAATCTAGGAATGTCCCTTTGATTTTCTGTCTAGGAGACGGAGCTGTGTTGTAACAGGGTTGAGATGTCGCTGACAGCCACATCTCCAGGATGGCTTTGCCCACCACTGAGGCAAGGAAGGATTTTATTCTGAAATTCAGTGGATGCAGTTAGATGAATGCCAAACAGTTCTGAGGATCTCATCCTGTTCAGGGTATTTCAGCTTCCAGTTTGATCTATTTGGTGACTACGTGGAGGTTTGGCTTTTGGTACTGCACTTGCCGCATCTAAATGGCAGTTACGTAAATAATGCACTGGCCAGCCAACATGCTGGCCCATCAGCTAATCGATATGCCACCAGCAGCAGGGGGTGTGTGGGAAATGAAAATGGAAAAAGAAGCCGTGTGACTCTAGTGCAGTTCCTTTTACTCCCCTCCAGTAATCTAAGTAAGGAGACCATGATGCCTGTGAGAACAGAAGACTAAATTTGATGAGTTAGGAGAGTTCTTCCTGCCCTTGGTTTATGGTTTTCTGGTGCCTCCACCCACACCATTGTCCCATTGAAGCAGTGGCCAGGGCAACCTTGAGAACCGCGCACGTGAACAGGAGCATCTTCAGCAAGTTAGAGAACTTCAAAGCACAACCTTCACTATCTCCATTAACAATTCTCCTGCTCCAGAGCAGTCAGAAAATGGAGAAAAGCACAGTTGTTCTACACATCACATAGGTTCTTATTTGCATTCTGGTTCTTTTAGTCTTTTAGTTGCACATTTTCTAATTTTTCTCTGACAATGTCTCAGTTACAGGGTCTTTGGACTTTTTTTTCAAATGAAAGCTTGGATTATCACAACAGCAAGAACCAAGGCTGAAAATGAAGTCTCAGACCTGGTGCAATAAACAGCGCACTATGAAGAGTTGGCGACACCTCTGTTGTGCGACCCTGGGCAAGCCTGTGCCTCTTTGCTCCCTTTCCACTGAGTAAATAGATGCCAGAGGGGCGACTCTCTGTGTACCAACCTCACATGTGAAAGCTGCTGAGACAGTGAGATCACGGAGACCTTTGCTTTGGTGTCATCATCCTGGAAAGACAGAAGTACTGAATCAAAGGCGTCAGGTCTTTCATGTGAATAAAGTGCTGATCCCACAAGCTGGGAGGCCTCTGCTGACTGGCGCTGCTGAGCACGAATGAACCACCTTCATGCCAGGTCAGCAAACAAAAGGTGCTGTTCCAGTGGTCCCAGGGGCCAAAGCCACCTCTGCAGGTTCCCATGAGAATGTTAATCTCCACCCTAGCACAAGTGCTAACCTCAACCCACCACGCAGGTAATTTTGCCTTGATACGACCCAGTAAGATGAGTTATATTAGAGAATTGGTAGCTCCAACTGGTAGACCTGGGGCACAGGAACAAGGCAGCTACCTAGGCTTGTCAAACACATACACACAAGTTGGCATAGGCAAGAGGGAAGCTCTTTTTATCACTTTTAGATGCACACGTGACTCCTTTTCCTAACTGGAGGAGCACTGCAGGACCGCTCGCCCCTGCCCAGCATCTTTCCCCCTCCTCCCAGGCCCTGCAAGGAGGAAGGGCTCTCTGCCACCCCTCCACTGGCCCCACCACATCCAGCCAGGGCAGAGCCTCTGTGCCCCTGGGGACAGCGTGGAGGGCGGAAGGGTGGGCCCAGGGAAGGAAGGAGTGGGTGGACTGCAAGTAGGCACAAATACGTATGACTCTCCTCCCACCTTCTAGTGGGTCTTGCTGGTGAAATTGTTTTATTTCCCCATCTTCTGCTCTCCCCAAAGCAGGGGGAGAAATTAAAGCCCTGTTGCTGAAATTGCCACTGGTCGCAGCAAAGGATTATCGTACCCTCGAGGAGTGATGGCTGAACACTGTCAGCAAGGCAGGACTGGCCAGGCACAGAGATAAGTCACAACTGAAGTTCTTAAAACAGATCGTGTCCTCAGGTTTTAGGCATCTCCATAGAATATAAGCTGTCAGTACTGGAATTATTTTTCCTTCGGTTTTGCATAGGGGGAAAAATTCATTTATGCCTGTAAAATAAAAGGCATTGTTTTCAATTTCCCGAGCAGCTGATTTTCCACATACTGTCCCTACCAAAAGCCAGTCACCAAAGGCAGACACCCATTTTACTCATGTAGATGCTGATATTGCCTTCAATGGGATCAACAAAATAAAAAGGAAAGAGAATGGGCAGGACGAGTTCTGCTCTTCCCAAGTCAGTGGTTTGATTGTCCTTGCACTTCTGGAGACAGGGCAAAGTTCAGGTTTGACTTGAAATTTTGCAATTTGTTTCATTTAGATAATTGTAAAAATGTGCCAGACTTCTTAAATAGACACACATTTCATACTTTTAATGGAGTGACTTAATTGGACATGGAATCTGTTGTACAACTGGCTTGCTAACTATCCAGCAGAGCTTCAGCCAGCCCTGCAGGAAGCCGTTCACCTGCTGGGGGGAGGTTGGGGACCGGGCACTGCATGTCTGAGTGCACTTCTTGCTGGGATTGCATTTGTCTTCTTATTAGTATTTTGCCAAATTTGATCAAACTAGTAAAGCGCTCATTCTGTAAGCAGAGCCTGATGAAGTGAAAGGTATCACAGGAGAAACACAAGTCCCCAGCTCCTTATTTCCTCCTGGGACCGTCACAGCCACACCAGCAGTGCTGCAGCCCCATCAGTAGGTATGGGATACTTCTGTATCCACTTCTAAAACAAAGAAGGGGAGTTAGATATTAATGCTAAACAGTTTTGTTGCATTTATAACAAGACTTTATATAATTTGGACTTTCCTGAAGGACCATAGTGCAACGTTCATATAACTTGAGAATCTGCCCTGTTCCGGAGGAATGCTTGGAGCTGTTTCGTACCTGGTCTTACGTCATCTCAGATGATGTAGGTGGCTTCCATCATCTCAAACAGGTCTATAACTGGGCCTGTGAGTTTATCAGCTCTTCCCAGTGGAAATGGCAAGTAATACGATAGAAGTCAGTGGGACTAATGATATTCCCAATACAGACCTTCCGAGCCCAGGGACTTGGCACTGGTGTATCCACATTGTCTGTAAGCATTGAGGTGCAGAGTAACGTGTTGCTCACTCCCACAACCTGGGTGAGGAGTTTAAAAACCTGGAGAGGGTTTTAGATCTACAGGATATTCTGGAACCATCTTATCTGATCAGCAGAGACCATATAGTTTGGTCCATTTCAGCTTTGCCATTTTGTGTCTAAAACCATTTTTTCTTGCTGCCTGCTCATAAAAAAAAATAATGCCCCCCCCCCCCCCCCCCCAGTAAGCCCAAGCTAAAAAAAAATCCATGCAAAGAAGAAACCGAAAATAAAGGAAGAAATGGAAGTCCAGCAGTAGTTTTAACTCCAGCTTCAGCTACTTTGACAGCAAGAGTGCAGTATTTAGATAACTTTTGGCCACTTGGTAAATTTAAGCTATTTTTGTACCATCAAAACCTGATTTATAGTCTGGACTTATCTACTATAATACAGCCAAATGAACTTGAAAGATCAACCTGTTATAAAATGACCAAAAACAAAGGGTTTAAGGAAATGACAACTGACCCCTCTCCATAGCAGCACAGTGCGACAAGAGGCAGCTGTAATGGCATAAATGGACAGTTTATCAGCTTTCTGCCAGGGACTGACAAAATCATGTCAAATGAGGCATTAAAGCCCCAGTTTTGAAAACTGTGATGAATACCAGCTAATCTACTGACCTAATATATAGTGAGTCAAATATTTAGTTTTGCATTAAATCTAAATCCAACATTAGAGCATTTCCTCTTGATTAAAAAGGATAAAATGTAGATGTTATTTTATGCTCCAGTTCCCACGTCTAATTAATGCTTAACATTCGGAGCCGTTTCTGACATTACAAATGTATTAGCAAACATGCCAAGGAAAGGGGGGAGGCACAAGGGAAACAAGTGCAAGATCTTTATGCTTAATTCATATTCCTCCATTTGCAGTGGCTAGTATGTTATTGCAGAGACTATTTGCAGACACTTGCCCTGCCAGTGAACAGCTAACTTCCCTGATTGCTTGTACAAACAGTCTTCTAGGTCTGGAAACAGACGTTGTAAGAGAGCACATAGCTAATTTAATTTTCGTATCATTAGGAATTAAAAGCAGGACATTAATAGATTCACAGTAAATGTTGGCTAGGCAATCTAAGCATTGAACAATATGACTATTAAAAGCCTTAATATTTGTGAGTGATCATATGAAAAGCTTTGACAGAAAGTTTATTATCTTTGGAATAAAATGTACCTAATTAGAGAAAAGATTATTCCTGCGATAAAATAAAACACTTCAGTGTTTTTGTATCATATATTACTGATCTTAATATCTTAATGGGCATGAGGAAACTGTGCTTTTAAATGTATATATATTTATAGTTCAGTTAATTACTTACTCATATCTAGAAATAGAATGAGACAAATCCTCACAAATTACTGAAATATCTTCATTCATTATGCATTGTATCGCCAGCTTTATGCTTTAGCTGATTCTTGTAAGGCAGAAGTTTGAGAAATGTGTTTTGTTGTCAAATACTCTGACTTCAGACTCTTGTAGTTTAAAAATGCGCTGCACTGTAATTGCTTCTTTTCCAGAGAGTGTGTTTTAAGAAGCTCAAATGTGATACAGTGCTGTATAAGCCAGCATGAGCTCAACTCAAAAGAAAACAGAGTGAAAGACACAAAATAAGTAATCACCTTCATTTTAGGAAATGTATTGATTTATTGATTAGGAAAAAGGTCTCTCTAGGTTGACACTCCTAGCCAAGCCTGCCACATAAATGGATATTAAGTGTAACCTGCAGGGTTTGGTAGAGCTCATGCTACCAGAGAAATAGTTCTCCATACTCTGAAAATAAAGTGAAAAATCACTGAAAGTTGAATTACTAGAAAAAAAAAAACAAACCAAAACCAAACCAAAACTCAAAACTAAGGAGAGCTTAAAAAGATGGACTTCAGAATTAAATACATACTACATTCAAGAAAATTACACTCTGATTCTTCTTCACCATTCTATTCTGCAAAGGATTCTTGCTAAACATATAGCCGTATATCAGCGTGTGTCCTTCAGGGTGCAGGATAGGAGATATTTGGCATTTAAGAAGCTGCATGAACTTTAATGCCAGCCATATACCTGAAAAGTTGTTTGCCCACAGCAGCGAGGGAGTGCGCGGGTCTGCGGGGGGGAGGAGATTGCACACAGAAGTGATATTCTCCTACAACTCACCCTTTTGGTGGGTAGTTGCTTTTATTCAGTTTCCTCAGTTTCTTATCTCAAAACCGCAAAGACCTTAAGCAGAACGATAGTTCAGAACAGTTCTGCAAATACTTGGCCCTGGGCACTTTCCTGAGCTGGCTGTTCCCAGAGCTGCTCTCTGCAGGACTTCCTAGCCAGCAGGGCTCGGCTCAGAGGAGAGCTCCTGGGCTCTCATTTCCACCAGGATGGCTCTCCTGGCCCGCTTACCAAGTGGGAAGTCAACCCACTGTTGATAGCAGCTATCACCAAGAAATGCCTTTGAATCAGTGTTTTAAATGGTTTAATTGTTCCTGTAAATAAATCACAGCCGAATTTGCTGTTATTCCAGAAACTGCGATGGTAAACCAAGTTATACTGGCTCTACCCCTTCTGCAAATGGGTTTGTGCTATTTAAACCTGAGAAAGGTTTCAGTACCATTTTGGTTGATCACAATAACACTGGCATAACAGACTTGTCTGGCTTGACGAGTGAGTCACGGAGTAGCTCCACACAGCTCCTGCTCTTTCTGCCCAATTCCACAGTCAATACAGAGGGGTGCAGGATGGAGACCTGCCCACACTCTAAAAAGGCAGCAGGCAGTCTAAAAAAGTCAGACCCTGAGAAGTTTTGCAGTCTGAAAGACCTGAATAGATGTTCTCTTACTGAAAAGTGATTTTTGTCTTTTTCATGACACTGTTTGTGTTACAACATAAAATATCTTCTGGCGCCTACATTAAGGAAAACTCCTTGTGATTGCCGTAGAATTTGGGGTTGATCTCATAAATTATATCAATGCCTTGTGCAGAATCCAGTTGCCAATTTACAGAACCTCAAAATGCAACAGTAGCAGTTTCATTTGCCTTGTGCTTTGCACTTCAATTCAGGTACTTAAAAAACTAAGTAACAGGCATGCAGGTAGTTTGGGAACTACTGATGTAGGGGAACTTAAAGTTATAATAGAAAACTATTGGAAGATAATAATTATATTTCCTGAGAAGTTCAGAGGCGTGTGCTCTAAAATTGGGGAACTGGCACCTTTCTTCATCAGTGCTATGGGCTTTTGTTCCTTCTTTATATTTTGATGGTCATCTTTGACTCCAAAGAGAGAGTAAGTGGTACATGGATTGGCACAGAACCAGAAACAGCCATCAGTGCGAATAACCCTGAAACCTGGCAAGCCCTGGTGTTACTGGATATGTTCTAAATTATTTCTCAACTACTAATATCTACCAAGGGAAAAAAAAAAAAAAAAAAGGCAATCTCTCATTCTGGAACTTGATTCATAACCTCTTGTTACATCTTTGTACTGAGAGGAAAACACGTCTAGCTCCTTTTGAGAGTTCATCAAGTTCTTGTGACTGAAGTCACATTGCTCACAAGAACGAAGAAATTCATCCCAGACTCCTTCTTCTGGAAGGAAACCAGCTGTCTTTCTATGAACTGGTCTGAAAACAAAACAAACAAACACAAGTACACAAGGAAGCACAACTCTTGCCACGTAGGTTTTGGAAAGAGCTTCTCACATTACTGTGCAACCGTTGACTGATCTCCAACCTTTTCTGGGACAGTCATCCTGCAAAATGAAAATGTGTTAAGCTGGAAGAATGCATCCACGGGATGTTTGGAAATACATACAATGTCACACATTACTAGCAATGCTTATATCAGTACTGCATGCGCTGTGGCGCACGGAGTGTGAGAGGTGCTTTGCAAAGGCCTCTATCAACAACCCCTGAAGCACAGGAGGAGTCCGCCTTGCTGCAACCGAGTCCCCAGAGCACCAGTACCTTGTGCTGCTACGTTGGCCTCGAGAGCACCTTCACAACACGGGGCTTCTTCCTCCGCAGGGATGTCAGATGCTGTCTTAGTTTACATTTATCTTCAGAATAACCTTGTTTTGTGACAGGCACCGAACAACCTCTTACCCTTACATTTGAAGCAGCTTTAATGTCAAGAAACTGTGATTTTCTTCTTCCATCTTCCACTCTGTTGGTAAGGCTTGAATATTTAGACAAAGCCTTAAAATATTTAGAAGTTTACAGTTCATTTAAGCAAACGTAAAAACACATTTCATATCCTTCTTTTTCTTTACATACCTAGTGCATGGTAGTCATTCAAGATCTCTCACATGGGGGAAGCTTATTCAGATGCTAAAAATATCACATGTTTACACTTGTAAATCACCATTAGCAAATTATTTTCCTAATGCTTTAGACAATATAGTAGCAAAGTGCAGCTGCTTCAGCCAGAATGGTATTTTAGTGATTTTTAAGAACTTAATGAGATCAGGTAATTGACTAGTGAAGCTAAAAATTTTACCTTCAATTAAACAATCAACAGCTCCGTACATCAACATAATCATCTTCGCCCCTCCACCTCCCTGTTATCAAATCAATATGTGGGTAGCAGTTGTCTAAGAAACCACTTCCTCCGTGCTTCTAAACCAGTGCTCAGGACCCATTTTAAAGCATTTATTCAATTAGTCTGGTGTAATTTGCAAATAATGGAAAGTATGTAGTAATGCAGATTCCGTAAGCAACTAAGGAAAATCGAGGCCTTTAATTCATTTGTTGTTTAATGGCATTATTTATCCTACATTTGTTCTGGTGCAACCAACAAATAACTTAATACTCTACATTTTAAAATATAATCATGTGGGCTCCAGTTGATAGTGCCAGATGTATTGATTATATATATAGGAAATAAGATTGTACGAGTCGAATTAATGAATCATGCAACTGATAGTTCAGGAGACATTCATGAGGCAAAAGTATCATATCGGGAAAAAAATTGCACAAGACCATAAAATAATTTTGTGAGGAAACCCCTTCCAAGGGCTATATTACAACACAGCAATCTCCTTTTGGAGTGGTTGTTAATGAATCAATATAAATTGCCCTCCCCAACCACAACTGTGAGCAAGTTGTTTGTTACGTGAAGCATAGGGAACTTCTGCTGTCTTGCGAAAGATTCTGAAATCCAGCAGTCGTGTCCCACCACACATTACATTCAGAGGGGTTCTGGTGTCACGTCACCCGCAGGCATCTGTAGCATAATTCTCTTCTCTAGCAAAAACATTTGCTTCCATCTGCAGGTAGCATATATTTTGTTACAGCAAAAATATCAGGCAATGGTTAAAAAGGGAGAAAAACTGCAGTGCGATGTGGAGATGTTAACAGGTAAATTAGTGACTTTTCGGTGTAAGTCTTTCTTAATTAAAACATAAATACATTCTAATATATGCTGATATTCACCACCGGCACTTCCTGTGAGTACACCCTGAGCGCCCAGAGACTCCTAAAGGTTTGGGGAGGGGGGAGGTAGCTGGTGGAGCAAACCAGTGCTGAGCATCAACAATATTCATTATGAGAGTAGCACTGGCAGAAAATGGGTGCCTTTTATTCAGCTATTGCAGCGTCAGCATTGTCTTCTTGCAGCACGGCATGGGAAACCGTGAACAACATGAAGACTACCTGCACGCAGCCATCTCTGCCGCTGCCACTGTCCCCGTTGCTCCAACCAATAAAATTAGACTGCTTCACTTGGGGTGAGGTGCTCGGGGGGGGAAAGGTTGTTATTGTGGCAAGGAGGCACAATATCAGTGACTGAACCAGCGCCGCCTGTGTCAGCCTCCAGGGCCAAAGCCAGAGAAATGGGCTCAGCCTGGCAGGGCAGACCCCATCCATCTCCCAGCAGGGTGTGCTTACCGCTAGGTTATCCCAAAATCTTACTGAGGTGGAAAGCTACAGTCTGGTCCCTGGTGACAGGGCAGTCCCTATACTTTACCCAGAACAATCATTTGGCAAATTTCTCTTTGCTGTTTCACAAACCTCAGAAAAAACTCCTAGTTTCCTCAACTGCATGCAGCAGGGTCCCATGGGGGCTGCAGATCCACTGTCCCATCCCACTCTCTGCCCCTCAGCCCCTGAAGCTTCTTCTGCTCACAGCACACCTCCTTCTTGGTTGTTCCCACCCCAAATTATACAGCTCTGTGTTTGTTTTCAGGCAACAGAGCAAGTCATTCACAGTTCCTGCCCACATCTAACTGGCACTGACATGCTCAGAGAGAAATTTAATCTGGTGTCTTACTAGCCAAGGAGCCCAGAACCAAGCAACTAAACACCTTCAATTAGCAAAACTTCCTCCAATGTGCCAGCAAAGCTCTGACATCCATCAGGCAAAAGAAGCCAAGTCAGTGCAGACCTTTTATTTAAAGTGTTACCCTCATTTAAAATGCTTACACTAACTTGGGCTATTTTCATTCAAGATAGGTTTGGAAAGGGCTCCCTCAGCAGAAACAAAGAGGTCTGGTGACGACTGGGAGAACACAGTCCCTGAAGAGTAACCTCAGCCACTGGCCCAGCCTTTAGCAGAACTGGGTCTTTCTATAGCTTAGGTCTACACCAGGTTTGAGCTACTCTCCGCTCAACTCCGTGTGCTAGATTGGGAGGGTTTGGGCTGGGTAAGAGGGTTCCTTCTTATATAAAGAAGGAAGTGGAAGAACTGATGTGTATAAAGCAAAGTTACTTCTTCCCCTTTTTAACCTGTGATCTTTATCCTGATAGCTGCAGTAAGTCACTCAGATACAACTGCATGGTAGCAGACAGTCCTGATGACATTTTAAAACAGCTGTACCCTCATGTGGGTGTATCCCAGGACAAACACTCTCTTTCAGTATGTCTAGACTGGGATAAAAGTTGTGTTTTTAAAGATATTAGCTAACGCAGCTTGACTAACACGTTTTGAAACCTTGCATAGATAGGACAAGTCAAATGCTAAAAGGTGTTAAAAAGTGTTTACTAAGTCATTCTAAAAATACAACTTTTATACCTGTCTAGACAATGACAAAATACTCTTCAAAATGACACGCCATGCTCATGGGAAGTCCCACTGCAACAGCCAAGGAGAATTATAGCATAGGAAACAATCAATAAGAAGTTTCTCCACAAAGGTCTTCAAAGCGATGGCACAGATTGACATGCGGGGAAACCCTGAAGGCATTGTCTAGACAACAAGAGAAGAAGATCCTTTTTTCAGTAGATTTAGTTCAGTCAGGCTCTGAACTCTTTTTTCAAAAGCAAAACCTACTAAAAGTCTACTAAGATCATCTTCTACTCAGTTTTAGCAGGTTTTAGTCTGGGCTCCTGACTGGCTGTAACTCCGTCTGCTAAAATCATGTTAATGGTGTTGAGGTCTATGTGTTTGTCAGATGGGATTTTTAGTCCTTAAATAGGCTTGATTGAATTAGGCCTCCTGGCAGGCGCTTTCCCTAAAGCTGATAGGATGGTAGCTCTTTTTTCCATGCCCATTTGTTCGTTTAACCCAATTGCTAAATTGTAGCAACAAAAGCATTAGTATTTCTAGTCAAATGTGAGCACCAGCTCGTTTCCTACAGGCCAGCAGACAGCAATTGGGTTTGACTTTGACTTCATTTTTCTGAAATGTACTCAGACAAAACCCTCGAGCTCATCTACTCCTTTAAGCAGCTACTTGAAAATGCCCAGCCCACGTGCATGCACACATACCCATTGTAGGAATTGCCTTCTACAAAGTCAGCAGATAAATTCTTAGTCATTAGTACATTTCCTTACACTGTTTTGCTTCTACCAAGGTGACTGGAGAGTGAAGAAGTTAGAGTAACTGTTTCCCAGAATTGTACTAGCATCTTTGACATCTTAAACAATACTTTCAGGAAAGAAAGAAAAATAAATAAATAAATAAATAAATAAATAAATGAGAAAGTCACTGCCACAACTGAAGAGCAAGCCCCTACGGTCCTTTAATGTCAGGCCCTGTTTTATATGGGGAAAAAAAAAAGACTGTTAGTTCTATTTATTATTAAGGCTTAACCGCATGGGTGGGTAACAGTCTGGTAGGAAAAGAAATCTACATCTCAATTAGTCCCAGTAGAGATTATGTCTGTATGACATGGGTGGGTATCTGACATTCAGGGGAAAATTAACAAATCACCAACTCAATTGAAAGAGCCCACCAAATAATAATCTGCTGATATAAATCCAAGTGACCAAAATAACACAGCCTGGACTTGCTTGAGATTCTCTGGTTTTAGTAGTCAGTTGTCAAAGCTTTCAAACAATGGAGTTGTGAAATGGAGCCAGTTAAGTGATCATGATTAGGCTTTTTCAAAATTGTTTTAAGTGTTTTTTTAGCCTTGGCGTGCACCGCCTGAAATATTTTAGAAATACACATTGATTTCCTGTTTTGAATAAATAGGAAGAAAACAAATCTCCAGCGCTCGTGAGGTCTGATGCCAACATAGTTCACCATTTAAAATAAGACAGAGACTCCACAAAGGCTCTTTGGTAAGCAGTTGTCATCACCTACAGACCTGGAAAAAATCTTTCTGTCCTTGCTAAGCACAAACCATCATTAAACATTAATGGAAAGTTGATCTGAGTCAGATCAGCATGTGTGAACCTGCTGTTGATGCTTATTTCAGGTTTTCAGCACTGTCCATCTTGAAACTTTCTCATGCGCTAAAATAATGTCTTTAAAATCTTACCTTTTTTATGTATATACACGTAGCTGAAAGACAAAAATACCCATGCACAGATTTTTTTTTGTCTGTTTTTTTTGTCTTCTGAGAAGACACCAAATAGCGGATTTCTTCGGGCCCTCCTATCATTTAGCGCTGTCCACCAAAGTGAGTGGTAAATCCTCCATTTATCCCACATAATCAGAGGAAGGTCCTTCCCAGCGAAAGCAAACAATTAGGAGACCTAAGTTATTATTTCCTATTATTGTGCAATAAAAGAGGCTCCGGCCATTTCGGTGCGAAGGATAAAAGTGTCCAGTA
>VXBO01006056.1:137239-185556 GCA_013400135.1 Rhinoptilus africanus | reverse complement strand
CTTTGTGGCCTCCTCTGGACTCTGGATTTTACTGCAGCTTCTGCTTTGCACCGCGTTGTGCAGGTGTAAATGAGTGACTTTGCAGGGCGACTCTCCCGCTGCACACAGGGCTTGGTGGGAAGAGAGCAGGGTTGGGGGTGGAGTGGGGTGGGGGGGTGTCTGTCTCCCCCCACTTCTGCCCATCTCCCCCCACGGTCCCACTAAACCCACCTCCCCTTCTGCTCCCACCCCAGCTCAGGGCTGCAAGTAGCGTGCATGAAATAAAACCTGTCTCTCGGAGGGGTATCATAAAGTTGGTTTATTACAGCAGCTGCTGTAGCTGCTTCCCTACATGCTTGTACAGTAGGGCCAGGAAAGTGCTTGCTCCAAGTGCAGACGGAGACGTACAAAAGACCCGCAGCAGCATGCTGCTTCCCAGAGCCGGGCCATGGCCATCCCGAATATTAACCAGCAGGAGACAGATCAATAGGTGACTCTCTCAGTGCAAACCGCAGTCATGATATGCATCTATAATTTATAGTACAATCTTGTAAACTAGATAAGTTACAGCAGAAGCCATGGGGCTCAGTGGATATTTACAGCTCCAGGATATCTGGCAGGCATTAAAAGGAAAGAGGCTCCATCATCTCCGCTCGGTTTGCAGAGCCCTTCCTGCAGGGCAGCATCCTGGGGACACGGCGCTGACTGGGGATGCTCCTGCACCCCCCGGGGGGAGAGGGAGCAGCTGGGGAAATGCCCCCGAGGGCTGGATCCTGCTGCAGGGCTGCCGGGAAGGGGCAACATCCCGGGAAACCATGGGTGTTTCAAGAAAACCCTCCAGGAAAATGATGCTTTGCCCCAGCTCCCTTCCCTTGCGCTGAATTACCCCGCCGGCGATGCTCATTAGCATGTAGCCCGATAATTACTCAGACAAATGTGTTTTTCCATCTGACTTCAAAAGCCTTTGGCTGCGAGTCTTGCTGATATCCTGGAAATGAAAGGCATTGTTGTGGGGCTGATTTATGCTTTAAGTACCACTGTGCTCTTACCGGCATTGATCGCATTTCCAAACACTGGTAATTTGTATTACGGGGTCTTTTGAAGCACCAGCTCAGAAAAGGAGGAAGCTTGTCATATACCAAAAAACCCTGATCTCCAAATGTCTATAAAATCCATACTCTAAAAATTCTTATAAAGATTGTTCTCTAGTGTAGGAAATACGATAGGAAGTGACCTGTTCTGTGCGTAGATATGTGCGCTTATTTACAAATGCCACATTTATTTTCTCAAACGTAGAGTACAGTATGGGAGAGGACGCCTGCCTTGCCGGAGACGCTCATTTACCATCCGCCAGCAGGCAAGGCTGACCCGGTCTGCTGTCTCTCCAAAGTAGAGAAAAGTCATTTACTGGCATCATGAAAACACTAAGAATAGCTGGTTTCTATGGCTACTGGGGCTGGGAGACTCCTGAGGAACATGTCTGGGTAGGTCCCTTCGTGATGAAATCCAGACAGTGGGATAAAAGAAAAGGACGATAAAAAGAGGTTTAATGCTTTGATCCTCGTTAGGGAGATGCTGCAAGGATGGTTCTGTGCCTCTCCCTCTGCTTGGTCGTTGTGCGTTTCTGCAGGGATCGATACAGGTTTATTAGGGGGGAATTAGGCAAATTTATTGGATTGAGCAAAATCCCAAAGCAAACACTTAAATTTAAGCAGGGCTTTGTTGACTCAGGGCTTCCTCAGCATGTGCCTACTGTAAGCTCGTCTTTACCTCCTTGTGCTCCTTGTGTAGGGATGGGTCGGAGACACATTTAGGAGAAATCTGAGTGTTGGGGTCCAGTCCAAGCTCCCCTCTGTATAGTTAATATTTTTGTAGACACCTCAGTGTACAGACTGGCTCTTGGGATTTACACCAGCATAAAAGAAAGGGCAAATTTGACCCGTATCTTTACACTTGTAATAAACTCCAGGGCAGTGATTAAACCCTAGTGGTTTAAGTCCACGAGCGCATCACTCGTGTGGTCACCACACATTACAGGGCAACTGTGCAAAAATAAAGTTACATTCAAGAAATACGCTTTGCGTTTCACCAACTTTCTGTTTTTTTCAGCCCAAAGATAAATCCGAAGGTCCTCGCCAAAGACAGCACCGGGGCTGCAAACCCTGAATTCGAGAGGCTGTGCTGATGTGCAAAAATAGGAACAGAACAAGGTCAGCATTTTCCCAAAGCAACGTGAGCTTCCCCCTGCTCACCTGGAGCTGCCTGCGACTGCCTGCACGCTGTCCTCGGAGTAACCTTCTGGAAAACGCGGTGTTTTGGGGCAGCCACAGAGACTGGTTGTTTTTTGAAGTGTGGGAAGGCAGAGGCGCAGGGAGGCGAGCGGGCACGGGCTGGGAGGTTGGAGCTGGACCGTGACCCTGCAGATTTTATCAGGCTGCTCCTGGTATTTCCCTGTGCAATCTCCCCGCGCTAACGAGCAGGGGTGCAGGGGGGCAACATGGACACGTCCAGCAGCTGGGAAAAAATCCTGCCCACGCAAAGGAGAAAGGGCAGCTTTGACCAGGTGATTGCTGAAAAAAAAATAAAATGGCTTTTTTTTTTTTCTCTTGGTTACCACCTGGGGTGCAGAAATCACCCTGCCTGTAGCAAACACAGCACTCGTCTTAAATCCAATGCGCTACGTCAAGCCGATGCTTGTGGGGTGCTTGGGTGGAAGCCGTCCGTCCTGCTGCAGAGCATCTGCCTCGGGATCGCCCGGGTAGTTCCCTGGTCCTTTTCCACATCTCCTGCAAAACCTTGAGGAACGTGTCACAAGAAGGAGAGTTCAAGCTGCAGCTTTTTTCTTGCCTTGCCTCCTGCGACTTGTGCACGTACCCTTCCAGCTCACTGCACAAACATTTCTTCATCTCCAGCCAGCGTGGCGCGAGCTCCCCTGGCAGGAGCCGGACCACCTCCCTCACCAGCCCCTCTGCCAGGGGGAATGCGCCCCGCGCCCCCCACACACGCAGGTTTTAGTCCCCAACCCAGCTATTGTCATGCAAATAAACATCTGTAGGCTCCCTCGCTCCCAAGTAAGCCAATATTTACAAAGGGTCTACACTGCCTGTCTTGGAAGTGAGCCTGAGGCGATGCTCTGCTTATTTTGATCATTAAAACTGATTTTTCCCTACACTCCAGCATCACCCTTGGTACAGGCACCTCCTTTTTTCAGATGATATTATTTCTCCATCCCCAGGGCTGGTGCACGGGTGTCGCTAGCTGCTGCCAGCTTCGCTCCAGCCCTTTGGTGACTGGAGGAAAAGCTTGGGGTGCCCAGGAAGGGACTGAGCCATGGGACATCCCCCCCAAACCCCATCGGGACCTGGCCAGGGCCAGGTGAGAGGGGCCACCCTCCTCCAGGCATCCCAACATCTGCTTCGGGGGAAGTTGGATGCTTTCCTTCCTGTAATAGGATTAAAGAAGGATTATTGTTGAGGGGAACAAATGCATCTTTCGGGAGCGCGACTCTCCTCTTCCTGAGGAGGGACAGAGGTGGAGGCTTCCTTCACAAACCCTGGGAGACCACAGTGTTGTAAAACGGGGGGGGGCTGCAGGGAGCCTGGCTGTACGCTGAGCCTGCGCTGCCACGGACAGGACAACTTACATCCCTCCTGCTTCTACTGCACCCTTTACCCCGAGGATGCTCCTGAGCAGCCAGGACACAGGTGGTTTTGAATCCTCAGCTTCAAGCTCCCTCTCAGGCATGAGGGGCTCCCTGCGCCTCCCTTCCTCTCCCCAGAGGATGGAAAAGCTTTGGAAAACACTGTACGGACAACTCCAGCTTATAGCTCATTGCCACTGATGTTAGTAAGATTTATCTACTACAGTATCGCTCAGGCCCAATTGCTCCTGGAGCGGAGAAGCGAAAACTGGGTGGGAGACTTAAAGGCTGGGTGGGAGGCAGGAGGAAACCCTGAACAATGAGCAAACTCCTACTTTAAAAATGCCAGGGGTTGCGCAAACATGGGGGAGAGAGGAAGAGAGACAGGGAGAGTGTTTGTTCTGTGACAAGAGCTGTCAACTTCCCAGCCTTTGCAGTCTCCGAAGCATACGCTGCCCTATTAAAATGCTGCCGCTGGAAGGAAAGAAAGAAAGAAAGAAAAAGAAAAAAACCCCAAACCTGTTCGCTTTTGCCCACCGCGGCTTTGTCAGTAGGAGCCGGCTGGGGGGCTCGGAGGGGCAAGTGCCGCGGGGCTGGGCTCTGGGCAGGTTGTCTAGAGAAAAGCAGCAGGCTGGAGTCTGGTGGGAAACAATGCGGAGATGAAAGGACCTTCAGCCATAAATCTAGAGGTCAAGTCATTATGACGGGGGAATCAAAAAGCACCACAAGCCATTTATGAACACAATAGAGGTCAATCCAGGAGCAAACCATTTTGCTCGGAGCCATGGTGGAAAACATATTGCTGCTTTGAGAGCTACATCCATCCAGGGAGGTGGGAAGTTCTCTTTTAAAACAGCTGTAGCTCGAGCGCTTTAACATTCGTACTGCTCTTGGTTCATTTATTGTGTTTTCAGATGCACATATGAGGGGTGCGGGTGAGCGTCTGCCTGTCTCAATTGCACATGCAACATTCATTACACACCTGGACTGGGAACCCCTTGCTGGAAATGGGAATATTTGAGACACAGGGAAAACTTGAACAGGCACAGAGCTGCGTGTGCGGTGCCTGCATAGCGTGTGCACCGCGTGCATCATGTGCTTAGCGTGTGCACTGTGCATGCGGCTTGTACCACCTATGTACAGCACGCACAACACAAGCACAGGGTGTTTCCACTAGAGCTCCCAGCCCATTCCAGAGCTCCCAGCTGATCCCAGACCAGCCTGGGGGATCCCCACCACAACTGTGAGCCCGCCAAGCACCATCCCGTCATGCACCATCCCTATCCCCAACACTACTCCCAGCACAACGCCGAGCCTCCACCTAGACACGAAACCTCGAGGTGGCCGTCAGCTGCACATCTTTCACTGCCAAACCATGATGGATCTGTAATCCAAGAGGTTTAGCAGTGGAGGTTACGCAGTAATGAACTGGGCCAACACCCCCACCCCCCCCAAACCCCACAGTAATAATTTAACTTCTGCAAAGCCTCACTGAGCAAAGCTGCCCATGATTTTCCCCAAACCCCTGCTTTTGACGGTCTCCCTGGAGCGTGTGCCAGCCCCAGGTCTCCGTGCTGCACTCACGAGGGTGATGCCTGCTCCCGTCATCACTAGCAGGGACCCAGCTTGTGCCCCCCCAGGAACGGGGCTCCGTCAAGCAAGCCAAGACGTGGGTGAATCAGCATTAACCTCAGCCCCCCTCGGTGCCTCGGCGACTCTCCTCGTGCGCTGCCTAAGTAAAAGGTTGATGCAGCCCCAGAGGAGACGTTACAGCCAGCACTAAGCATGGTGTTTTCCATCAATCTGTGTGTGCCAGCCTGAAATCTGCTGAGCTCAATGGTGACAAATGACAGGGAAGCCGGAGCGCTCTCCTGGCTGTCTTCTCACCAAGGACCTCACGTGCCACCTCTCCCATGCCGAAACCTGGAGCCCAGCTGGGAAATACCCGGCTGGGAATATACCCTGCCTGTGGGCTGCACCGCTGGATCCCACAGCTCACATCACTCAGGCTTAAAGAGGGGAAAAAGCAAAGCACCATGAGCTTCCCGGCCCCGGGGTCTGGCACGTGGAGACCACATGAAGCCTGTGTCCCCATGCCCGGTCCCAGCTGCCACCTCTGAGCCACCCCTGAGCAGCACATCCCACACATCCCACACCAGTCTGCTGCTTCCCATTGCAACCTGGACAACGGGCACCCAGCGGAGAGGATTTAAAGCTCCTCAGCTGCACCTTGTGTTACTGGTGCTCCCGGCCAGGCTCAGGCTTTTGTGCTAAATCCTTTGGATAAGAAAATAAAAGAATAGCCATGTTGGTTCAGGATGTTGGCTGAGCCAACAAATCTCCTCCGAAGGGGAGCTGTCAGTGGCATGTACAGCTCTGTTTGCCAAGCGCGAATCTGGTCTGGGAGCACTGGGCAAACCCTGGAAAGGTCAAGGCAGTTAATTGTGGGGGGAGGATTCATCCTCCAGGCGTGCTCGTCCCCTGCAGTGGGGGCTCCTTGGGGGTGTCAATCTGCTCAAGGCAATACCCCCCCATGCCAATGGGCAGTGGGTACAGCTGTCCCCAAGCTTTTACCCCTCCCTAGGGGCTGTCCCTGCTGCTCCCCAGGACCTCTTGCAAACGGGAGCACTGGGACCACTGCAGCTGCTGGTGTCTGAAATGAGATCTGTAATGCGGGAACTGGGCACGGAGACACACCCCCCCCACACCCAAAACCCTGGGGGAGCCCTGGCACCCTGACATCAGCGCACAGAGCCTGGGGCTGTCGGGAGGGTATCTGAGGGGGCTCTCTGCCCAAGACCCTCCGGGAAGGCACAGCACGCAGGGAGCTCCTGCATGGCTTCAGCGGTGGGTGGGAAGGACACACAGACAGGGTGGGGAGAGAAGGGGGACTGTGGGGACGGCCACGCAGCCGATGCTCAACCACCACAGGAGAAGGTGTTGGCAGGAGCAGGACTAACCCTGGGTGAGACCCCTCCAGGCTCAGGGGGTCTCCATATGGACAAGGAAAGTGCAGTATGGAAGAATACAAGGATTTCTGCTCTGGAGGACGTGTTTGCGCTAGAAATGTCCCTGGAGTGAACCTCAGGTACCCCAAGATGAGGGATTTTGGCGTGTTTGCCAAAAAAGCACAACCTCCTGCTGAGCATCATGGCTCAGGCATGCGGGGGGTGGGGGGGCACACTCCAAGGTGTCCCCCCAAGCCATGTCGCAGGAACTCTCGGTTTGCACTGGTCGCACTGGGAGCAGCATCTGAGCAGGGTCAGCATGTCTGATGCCTCCGAAATGCGCTGGTGTGCTGCATCGCGGGACCAGAAGGATGGAGAACGGCTTCTTGGGGTCACAGACATTTGCTTGAGACAGACTTTAAAAAAAAAAAACAAGCCCCAAACCAGATTGTTTTTTAGGTTCAGCCAGTTCTGCACAAGCAGGACAACTTACCAGCCAGGGGCCAGCCTCTCTGGCTCTATGACTCCAGGAGGGACAAGGTCTGTCCCCAGCTTTTGAAAACTCTTCCAGGTCTGTTGAGATGTGTTGGAGCAAGGGCAGGTTGGCTCTGGCTCACTCAGGAGGGAAATCTCTACCCCACTGTAACACAGGGTCCCTCCCACAGCGGCTGCTCAGGTCTCAATGCTCAGCACCCAGCCGGGCTGGGCATCTGGGCAGAATTGCTGCAGCTCCTGGATGACGTCCACAGCATGTGCTTTGGCCTCTCGGCAAGGTCATTCCCGTGCTTCCGCTCTCCCCTGGCCATGCAAGTAGCTGGGAAGAAGGAGGGGAGAGAAAATGGGAGAAGCTGCAGGGTAAGTGTATTAGAGCAGACTAACCAGTTCCCCCCCGCGCTCTCCCCAGCCTGCTGCTGCTATCGATGAGCAAAACCATTGCTCAGCCCCGGGGGCCACCTTCCCCTGCCCCATCCCAGGCACATCAGCTCAACCGAGCAGCTCCCCAGCACCCTGAGACACCCCGAGACAGCGCAGGCAGAGGACGATGCTCAGGGGGGAGCTGGTCCTTGGAAAGGTGAGTAGAAAAGAGGCAGAAAATGTCCCCCCTGGCAGTCCCAGCGTACCGAGGAGAAGGGGATGGGGTCCCAAGGCACGGCTCGATGGGGCACACACAGGAGTCTGCTCCTCACACCGCTGTCTCCTGCTCCGCACTGGACTCTTCTTTCTTCCTCTTCATCTTGCAGAAGCCATGGAGCCCACAGAAGCAAGCGAAGGTGAACTGGGGCATCACCTGGAGCAGGAGAGGCTTGGGAGCACCCCCGGGACACCTGGATGGGGACGGAGAGAGGAGTCAGGGAGGTTCTGGGGGTGTACAGGGGACACACGGGCAGGACAGAGGGCGTAGGACAGATCCCCAAAAATCACAAAACTGGAACATCTCCCTTCCTCCTCCTTCCCTGCATCTGAGACCCCAGCCACGCACTCCCAAATTCCCCACCCAGCAAAAGACAAGGAGATTAAAATTCCCCCCTTCCCCCCTCTCCAAGCCCCTCTCCTTAAAAGCAGGGAAGAATTGGGATGGGGGGTGTGTGTGTGTGTGTGTGTGTGTGTGCAGCTTGCGGCGCCTGGCACGGCCGGGCCAGGGAGGTGAGGTGCCCTGGGAGCAGAGGCAGCACCAACGGTTACGGCACAATGAGGCGCAGCTGAGAGCGGAGTTCACTCCTTTTGTGTCCCTCTCCAACGGATAAAATAATGCCCCCAAAGCACAGCCCACATTATGGCCCAACAGCTGCAAAATGTAATTATGCAAATGAAAGGCTGGGTTGTTTTTTTTTTTAATAAATAACAAATACTTGCAGAAACACTATCTGAAATGAAACCTTCATTTTCTCCCTACTTGAAATTTTGGCTTTTGTGCAGTTTGCAGATGACCCGTTCTGATCTTGCCCCAGAAGAGGTGGTGCTGGTGCTCAAAGGGAGCCGTGACCAGACGGTGCAGCACCGCACTGCCCAGCAAGCCACATCCTCACCACCACGACTGTCCTTCCTCCAGCTATGCAGGGACCAGAGGGACCACAGCACCCACTGCCCGGGGCTCCCGGCAGAGCACCAGCGCAGACAGGGACCATCTCAAGGCCTCAGTTTACCCATCTGTGAAATGGGTGCAATGCTCAAGCTGTCCAAGGACTAAGAGAAAACCCCAGCGTATGAGGCACTGTCACCTCCTGAGGCTACCGGCCACCAGCACTAGGGAGCAAAGAGTGACACCCCCGACAGCCGGGCATTGCTGAGAGCCCCCAGCCCACTGCCTGCAGCCAGTAGCCCCGGCAGAGTTTGGAGCTGCCTGAATTCACAGCAGGGGCAGCTGGGAGAGAATTAACCACAGGGAAAAAAGCCAAAGCAGGTGGGGCCCATGGACCCCCATTTCTCTTCCCCAGCGGTGATGTTTCAGGGGGTGATGCCACATCCCTGCCTTCCCACTTTCCCCTTTTCCAAGGGGCCCAGCTGCAGCACAAAGCGACCGGCAGCAGCGAGAACCATCCCATTTAATTCATTTCTGCTGCTGCCCCCCCTCCGCAGCCATCTGGGTACCTGTCTAGTAGCTCCCAAATTAAATAAGGCTACCTCTGGAGCTCGCAAATAATGACAACAGGCTCTTTAATGAGTCTCCCATTATGAATGGCTTCTCAGCATAGCGGCAGGTCTCCACATCTCTCTTTGTGCTGCTGCTTTTTGTTACCAGCCGGAGAATGGGATTTTGGAGGGAAGGGCTGGTGCGGAGGGGCTGCGCGGGGGCCAGCCTCCTGGGGTGGGGGAGCTGCTCACCTCCCCTGCACCCTCCCGGCTCTGCACGGCTCCGGCGGGGAAGGGACAACGGGGAGGGAGAAGAAACCTCTGGGAACCAGCACCCCAGTTTGACACACTGGGTCCCATCCGGCACTGCCACCCCCTGATATATAGAATTATAGAATCATTATAGGTTGGAAAAGATCTTTAAGATCAAGTCCAACCGTTAGCCCAGCACTGCCAAGTCCACTACCAAACCCCGTCCCATGGCAAACACCTTCCTCGCCCATGCGCCATCCCCACTGATTAACGCTCTCCCTATTAACCAGGCAAACGCCGCTCCAGACCTCCCAGGCAGCCTGGGCAGAGCAGCCCTTGGTCCCCAGGGGTGCCCATCCCCGCTGCCCTGTGCCACCCTGCCTCCCCGGCCCATCCGTCCCCTCCTTGCAGACACAAAGCCGTCCCAAGAGCCTGGGCGGTCCGGCTGGGACCCCAGCGTCCATTAGGGAGCTATTGATATATTTAGAGCAGCTTGTAACGCAAAGGCTTTTCAGGCTGACCCTCTGCCTCCCATTCAGGCAGCAGACAATGATGAATGAGCCCCGGAGAATAGAGGCAGCCCAGCTGAGGCTGACGCTCCTGTTCTTCTTGAAAAGGTAGAAAAAGGATCCTGAAGGAGCAAGGAATAATTAAAAAATAAATGAACTGGCTTGGGCAGTGATGACAGAAGCCCTGCCTGATTTGCAAGGGCTGGGCATGCTTCACAGATCCGCGCTGCCCTTTCTATTCAAGGGAGAAGATCCTTTGGATAAAACTCCAGTGCAGCAGAGAAAAATGCGAGGAGCATTAAAAATGTAAAGCTAGAGAATTCTCTTTAGTCAACTGCATAACCCCAGGCTGTGTTTGTCACTGTCACAGTGATGAATTGGGAGCTGTCTGAAATCAGCATGCTCACTTTAATAATGTCACTTTCCCTGAGCCCTAAAAAATGTCTTTCTGAACCAGCTGGATGGAGTCTATTCCTTAGCCCGGCAATTACCCATTTCCCTGGGCTTCGCTGGGCCGCTGGGCGGCTGGAACGGGCCAGCTTTGGGAAGGGAGGTGCGGGCAGGGGTGCAGGAAGGGTGCAGGCAGGGCTCAGTACAACCTTGCTACCGGGACAGGCTGGGGCTACCAGGTGGCACCGGTGGTCACCGGACTCAGGGAAGGGATGCTGAGGCACCAGGAGCTCTCATTTTGGCTGGTTTTCTTACTCTGCCCCAGCTTTACTCTGCCTGAGCAATGCCGTTGAATTAACTTTTAGCTACTTGGTTGGAAAAAACAACATTCAGTTTTGCATTTTAAACCCTGAATTTCAAAGCTGCTTTTTGCCTCCAGCGTGTCGGGGTTTGGTTTTTTTCCTGGGAAATGGGATCATTTGCAATGGAAATTGTTCCTGTATTTTTGCAGGGAACCGACTGGAATTAAATAATTTGTAATGAAATGTAGAAAAGTTCCCAGAAGTTTCGTTTGCCTTTCATGGTAGCTAGTCCATCCACTTCTACAGCCAAGACTTGCAGGAGCGACTGATGATTTGGGGATCACCAGCCTGGTTTTCTGAAATCTGCTGAGCAGACACCCTCAGAAAAGTCCCCCAAGAAGCAGCTGGGGCCACAGTGGGACTCATGAAGACTTTCTTCTGCAGCACAGCAGCTCCCTGCATGGAGGGATCCTGGCCTGGAACTTTTCAGTCCTTTCTTTTTCAAGCATCAGAGATGCGGGTCCCACATCACTGGGGCTTGCTGAGGGGACACAACCCGTTTCCCACATTCCTTATCCCCCTCCTCCTCCTCCTCCCAGCCACAGGATCCATCCAATTTAGCTATTTTTCAGCCAAGCAAGCTTCCAAACCCATTATTTCCTAGAGTTGATTTTTTTTTTTCCCCCGCTACAAACCTTGGACATCTCACTGCTTACAGCCAGACCTAAGATAAAACCAGCTTCAAAGCCGTTTCTATAATGAGCAGCAGTGTATGAGAAACCCAGCAACAGAGGAGATGAGACCAGGATAAAACTAACCTGAAAAGAAGCACTATCCCTTTAAGGAGAGATAATGAATGGAGAAGCTGTTGCTTGGCATGTTTGCAGAGAATCGCTAATTAAAACATCGCTTCTGTAAAGTATGCTGATCCCATTGATTCTTCCCCCCACACAGTTAATTTGCTGCTAGGAAGGCAAAGTCGCAAGGGTCCTCATTATAAAAATTTCACTGGCTGCAGCTAATGGTTGTAATTAATAGGTGCAATAAATTTCAAATGGGCAGCCAGGGTGTTCATTAGCTGTGGGCTGACTCAGCACCGGTGGCCTCACCAGTTACTAAATAACCCATTTCCAAGCAGATGGGAGGAGGAAGGTGCTCTGTGGCAAAACCGGCGCATCCGTAATTCCTGGCTGAGAGCAGAGCTGAATAAATAATTCCCGGCAAGTTCTGGGTTTCTCTCTTTTTGTCTGGGTGGTGAATTGTCCGTGCAAACCTCCTCCAGCTCTCGGCCAGCTAACAGGGGGCAGGTTTTCTCAAAAGTGCTGCCGCAGCCAAATGACCTGGATTTCTTGTGGGATCAGCACTCGAGGAACTGAACTCTGATGGGAAAGGCAGGTAAATACCCACAGATGATATCACGTAGCCAGGCACGGATCAAACCCCCGGGAAAGCCCTTCAGGTCTGCCTGGTGGAGATGCAGGCTGTAGCGTGATTTTTAATGTCCTGGTCCTGCTCTGGGCATTCTGCATGAGGGGTGAGCTTTAAAATCTCCCCGGGCTCCCGCTGAGCATCGTCCCCTCCATAGGCCATCCCAGTCCCACAGCCCTGTGCCCGCACCAACCTTCCCAAGGGCCACCAGCGAGTTGCTGAGCATCCCACTGTGTCCCATCAGGGCTGGGTGCTGTTATAGCTTTGATTAAAAACCCCAGCTTTTCAGTTCATTATCATCTGGCTGTAATTAAAATATTAATAATTGGCACTCTCTCCCCGAGTTCTCTCCTGGGACCAACATCCATGGGGCTGAGGACCCGGCAAGAAGCTCTTCCCATGCACCATCATTGCTGCACGGAGGCAAACCCCACACCAAGCCTCGTGCGGGCAGCAGCGGGCAGTGACCCCAGCCCGAGTGCTGGGATGTGGGATGGAATCCCTGCTCACCCCAGTGGTATTTGGGAGCTGGTGCCCTGTGCCGGAGCCAGGTCTCCCTAACATCCCTGGAAGCCAAAATGACAGCTGCTGCCACCAGGGATGTCCGGGGGCCGACACAGCACCGTGGGGGCTGTGTCAGGGCACGCGGCTGATTTTCCCTCCCTGCAGGGCAGCGCGGGACAAGCCTGTGCCTCACCCTCTGGCAGCTTTGGGATACGGGAACTCCACACCCAGCTCCTGGAGGTAGCCGGGGATGGTGGATGCCTCATTCATAAATGGCAGTTATTAACTGTAATTAGCAGCTTGTCCTGCTCTGCACATTCGCTCCCGGGAGCTCCGGAAGGACCAGGGAGTGCTGGAGGGGTCCAACTGCTCCAGCGTCTTCCTTTGCCGAGTGCTTTTGGAGACGGAGCTCCCCAGGGGTGTCTTTGCAGCGGCTCTTCTTCAAGCTCGCTTCTCTGGACCAGGGATGGGATTTCAATCACTGCCTTTTTAAAAATAGGTGTGTGCCTGAGTTCTCCAAGATGCTTTGAAAACGCCAACCTCATCTACTGTTTTGTTTAATGCAGTGAATGTTTCATGAGCACGACAGCCGAGGGTCTTTGCTTTGCCCGGCCCTGGAGGTGGGCATTAATCGAGGCTGCTGGCAGAGGCTGAGTTAATTGAAAGGTGACGGGAGCTGCTGCGGGGAGCTGGATGCCAGACAGGCTGAGAGCTCACCTGGTGCTGGCAGCGTCTCCTCTCCACCATGGACCTTTTCCAGGGGTCCCTGCCAATGCCTTCTGCACAGCAGGGCTTTCAGCAAAACGCTTGTCCTGTGTGTGTCTCCCCCCTTGCCGCCTGCAAGCCCCCGAGGAGCAAACAGACTGAAAACCACCAGTCAAATCTCACTGCTTAAACCCTTGCGCATTGCCAGGGGGTACTGGAGCTGGACAAACAAGGGCAAGAAAGAGATTTGGCAGAAAGTCGCCAGCCCTGACTCCTGACCACTAGCCACCCCAACCAAGGTGCCCACTCAGTTTCCTCCCGTCCCGGCTGCTCTTGGACACAGCACCGCATAAACACAGTTGGCTGCGATCCCTCCGTTTCTTCCCTGCTTAATGCCTGCCTTGCTAAAAGAAAAATCAATAGTGTAAAGGGTAGTGAGAGCGAGTCTCAGGGGTGGAGGATCTCACCGGCACAGCGCAGACAGCCTGCCAATAATCCTGCTCTGAGCCGCTTTGCCCAGCAGCCACCGAAATATTAATGGGGGCTGCTGCTGCTCCAGCGCGAGTGTTTGCATCCCTCAGTGGTCTCTCAACAAGGGGCAGTTGCCGCTTGAGGATGGGTCTAAGCCCCAGCACCGGCATCCCCGCTCCCCGATAGCTCTTTCCCATCCGGTGCTTGCACTGATGCTAGGGGCTCTGCTGGGGGGCTTGGGGCTGTGCCCCCCTCGGAGAGCCACCGCGGCACAGCACCCACTAACCCACTGCGACCATCCAGAGAGGATTTTGCTCATTGCTCCCCCAACACAACATTGTGGGTTGCAGCAAAGCGAATGGCAAAAAACGGGACCCCTCGTGTATTTTTGGTTAATTTGCCCCGCTTTCCCCTGCTCGGCCGTTCATGGCACCCTGGATCCGGGCTCCCTGTCCCCGGGGTGGGAGCGGTGGGACCAAGCCATGCGTGTCCACCGCAGGGACGCCCTGCTCGGCGTGAATGGCTCAAGGCAGCCATTGTCATGGGTGAATTTTCTGAATGAGCAAATCCTCATTAAAAAATAATTAAAACAGCCTGGTGAGATTGGCTTAATTCCTTTCATTTTGACTGATGGTGTTTACTTTTGATGATTTATGTGCCACAGCCTTGCCAGCTCTCATGCTTTCATTGTTGGAACTCATGGGATTTCATGATTTTCTTCCTTCCACACCTCCTTGAGTCATGGGATTACAGCTGAATCTCAGCTTTCTTTTTTTTTTTCAATGACTATTATTTTTAAAGATGCATTCCAGGCTGCTGAAATAAACTTGAAAGCCTGACACTTAATGACTCAAAGCTCAGGAAGTGAGAAAAAAAAAGAACAGAGAAATTGCTCGTTTCCTGCTTGGGGAGGGTGGTTTGCAATCCCCTGACATTGTCTGGGTGCTGACAGAGGTGGTGGGATCTGTGGTGGTGGTGTCTGTGGTGGTGGGCTTTATGATGGTGGGATCTGTGGCGTTGGGGTCTGTGGCGATGGGATCTGTGGTGGTGGGGTCTGTGGTGACGGGTTCTGCAGCAGCGCCCTCACCTCCCAGCCCATCCAGCCCGGCTCTGCCAGGCTGCCGTGCTTGCAGCCATTGCCTTTATTCATTTAAAAAGTGCCAATTTGCCAAGTCCCGCCATACAATTAAACCTGTCCTCATGTGCTCCCCGCTCTCATTTCCCCTCCAGCGTCCTGGTGGCACCGGTCTGGCCGTGGCCTCGTGGGCGCTGCCTGGCACAACCTGGGTGACTCCAGGTCCTGTGCAACCCGCTGGGTCCACAGCATCCCTGGAAGGGGCATGGCGTGGTAGGGAGAGGGGGCTGGAGGCGCTTGGGCTTTTCTCAGCGCCCTGCAAGCCCCTGCTCAGGAGAGGTGACAGCAGCAGAAAGGGCTCCTGCCATCACCTGCAACTGTTTTGGTGCCGGGTCAAGGCAGCGGCCACAGCCCTTGGAAATGCCCTTGGTTCCCTGCCTGATGCTTTTTTTCTGCCGGGCTGCAGGTGGGGATGCTTTGAACCGTGTGAGAAAAGCTCGCTGCCAAAGAAAAGCCGCTCCCGCCGCCCTCGCAACCCCCTTCGCCAGCACCCGGCGCCGCCGAGCGCCCTTTCAGCTCTGAATGGGGATGATGGCGCCTGAAAGGCCGTGCCCCCCGCCATCCCCGTCCCCCTTTGTCTCTCCCTCTGCTCGCCACCCCCTGCCCCATCCGTCTTGCTAAACCTCTAAGGCCCTGCAAGGCTTCAGTGCCCCCTTTCACTTGTTATTTGTTACCAAATAAATATGGGTGATTAAAACGGGATCAGGAGTCCGTGCGGTTTGCAGAGGTGCCTGGAAGGTGGAGTCCCTCCTCTGTGTAGCCCATGGCTTTTCGCCCTACATGAGTTAGGAAAAGCAATCACATAGGAATAAAAAGCCATAGACCACAGCAGAGGGCTTACCCAGGATAAGCCAGCAGTCTTTGGGGAAAGAAAAGGAAAAAGGGAAAGGAGGGGGGAGAAAAAGAATTAACCCTTCTAAGTTGTGCTCCCTTCCCGTGCTCAGCTGGGAGCACACCCCGCTCCATGCCTGCATGGGGACCACAGCCCCCCAGCTCAACCCTGCAAAAATAGGGTAATCTCCCACCCCAAACACGCCTCAGCACCACAGGGTGGTTACTCCAGGTTTACTCCAGGGTGAGGAAGGAGCGAGCCAAACCTGCCGTGTCCGTTCCCTCAGCAGTAACCTTCCGGCACGATGGCCCGACCCCAGGAGGAGGACCAAGCACCCTGCCTTTTCTCCTCCGAACTGTAATGAACTGTGATTGCGGGGACAACAGCCTCCTGCAGCAGAGGTGATGCTTAAAAGACAACATGCCGTAGCCTGAATCAATGGCAGCATGCCCAAGGCACAGGCAATGAAATGGTTTATTTACCCTCTCCGGATGTCCTGGACACAGCTACACCTGATCTCCATCAGTAAGATGGCATTTCCCATCACATCCTTTTGTGCTGCATTTAAGGATCCTGATAAACCTTGGATTAAAAACCAGTTAATCACTCTGGTTGCAAAGGGATCAGCACAAATTCACCCCGGCAGACCAAGCGTCCCTTTCCGCAGACAACCACCTCGATCTTCGGCAGCCGCTTCCCCCCCTGCAGCCCAGGAGCCCACGGGGTAAATCCCTTTTGCAAACAAGGGGGGGGACAGCTCTCTCCTCACGGCACAGCTGTCCCCTTTCCTGTGGTTGTTTTGAAAACCTGACCCTCCGGGCCACCGAGGGACTTGCCCACAGTCATGGAGTCGCCCAGTGGCAGAACTGGGAACCAAAAACCTTCCTGCGGCCCCGCGGCCCCTGCAGCTCACCTGGGGATGCTGAGTGGCGAGAGGTGCATCCAACAGACCTGCCTTTGTCAGCTGAGACAAAGGGCTAAAGAAAGGTCTGGCTGCAAATCTGCCTCCCGCCCTCTTCCCCTGCTGCTGCCTTCCCCTGCCGACTTTCAGGGCGAGCCTCCATCTCCGTACCCACAAAAGAGGCATCTCAGGACAAGGTGAGCGGCTCCAGCAGCTCCTCTGAGAGCTGGGCACAGACGTTATCCTTTAGCAAAAGCCTCTGCACCTCCCTGCACCTGGGGGGGCTCCTCTGGTGGCACAAAAACCACCCAGGTTCTCCCTGGGAAAGCGCTGGCCTCTGCCTTTATTCTCTTCCCCTGCCAGGACACCGGCTCGTTCAGCAACAGTGACTGCTAATTGCCAGGAGCTGATGAGGTCAGCTCTGCTATTGAGCCTAGGAAACCCCCTTTCTTGTTGCCCTAGCAAGAATCCTTGGGAAATTCACTGTTTCTAAAACTATACAGCAACGAGGTTTGGAAGTAGGAAGGATTTCGCACCCTGCGGTTGGTAATAGCAGTGAGCGTGGCTTTGACCTACAAAGAGAACTTCTGAAGCACGCGGGTAGCGCAAGGTCTTCTCTCTTTTAACTCCCATATATGAATGGCAAGGAATAAAGGCCACCATGTGCCCCACCTCCTGGCACACTCACGCTCCCTTCCCAGCCCCTTCTCTCCGCAGGATGCTGCACCCGCGGGCATCCTGACACACCGAGCTCTGCAGGAGCATCGTTTGGCCCCGGCAGATGCCCCAGTGTGTGCCTGTGGGTGCTGCACACACACCAGGAGCCCCGCGTGGGTCTCTTCCCCCCAACTCCAGCACCAATCCACCCCCTGGTCCAGGGGGTGCACTAAGGAGCCAGCCCCAATTTCATTGCGCATCGCACATTCAAAGGGTAAATCCATGGAGCCGAACTCAGTGGCTCTTTGGGATATGACCCTGTGGCTCTGCTTTGGCGCCCGAGACCTTCCCAAGGAGGTTGCACCCACCGCAGGGCAGCTCCAGTGCCAGGCTGCTCTCCCCAGCATGGAAGCATGAGGGCAGGTGCCCATCCGAGAGCCACCAGCCCCACACCGCACCACAGGGAGCCAAGGACAGCCTGGAGCCGCAGGCCGAACGCGCCTGACCTCACCTTTGGCAGCATGACGTCTTCTCCACGGGAAGGGCACCACGCCAACCAGCAACGGGGATGGGGATGGCAGCCACCGCACCATTGCCTGCACTGTCCTCTCCTCCCCGTGCCGCCCAGGCCCCCGCCAGCAAAATCCCAGGTGCCTCAAGGATGCTTGGCCCAGCGCTGCCCCCACTGCCTCCGAGCCCCAGTTGGCTACTGGGAGGGGGTGTCTTATTTTTGAAGCCCTGACCCCTCCCTTGGTGGCTGCTCCCTCTGCCGTCCCCACGTCCCCGCCGAGCCTCGCTGCGCGGTCGCATACTTGAAATGGTTGTGCACCGAGGGGCCGGAGCAGAGGGAGGGAGCGGGGGTCAGGTATTTCTCCATCCCTGGCTCCGGAGAGCTGGTAACAAAGGCGCTATTGAGCTGCAGCCTCTCTGGTCTGTGAAGCAGAAACCTCTTGTATCTACTTCACTGCCTTTGATCTAACTCCCCCAGTGGGATGTATATTACTCATGTCCTGCTGCTCGGGTACTGCTGCCAGAGTGGGACGGGGGGGACAAGTCCCCGCTCGTCACCCCGGGTTTGGGAAGCACTGGGCAGGGGCACACAGCGCCTGCCTCCGCTGCTGTCTTTCCCCATCCCCCCTCTGTCCCCCCGCTCCGTCCCCCAACCTCGCCACCCTCCCAGAACCCAAACTTGGGGGGGTACGTGCGGGCGCCCAGCACTCAGCCGAGCGTAGAGGCGGGAGGAGCAGGGCTCTGCGCCTCACATTCCTCTTCTGTAATTAAAGCCGGTGCGCTGGGTGGAGGGGGAATTTCCCAAAGGGTTTTACTGGCGTCTGGACAAGGGTCAGACAATGAGAACATTTGACAGGGTGCCCAAATCCGCTGTATCTTGGATACACTCAAAGCCTCCCCCGTGCTGTTGGTCCCAGGCGCAGGTTTGCCGGAGGTGGGGGCTGTTTGGGCAGGTTGGGGAAGGTGGGCGGCAGCTTGGGGACTCTCTCACCACGTCCCCGCAGCCTTCGCCCCAGCCAGGCTGCCCCAAAAGGGCAACAGCTTGAGCAGCACCAACTTGCTCCGAAAACACATCCCCACCGGGATCCTCCAGAAAATCCAGGGTAAAGGCATCAAACGCACCTTAGAGACTCACAGCGCTTGGAGCAGGGCTTTAAAAAGTACTTTGCTGCCATCAGCAAGGTACCTGCCGTGCTCCCTCAGGAGCCAGGGGCACTCGGGGCTCAGCCTGGTTTTGCCAGTCCCAGGAGGGCACTGGGATGCTGTGACAACCTGTCTGGAAATCACCCCAGCTACTCAAAAGCACTTGAGTGCTTTTGGAAATCTTATTCTCCTGCCTTTCCAGCTGGTTCACAGAAAACCCTTCACCCGGCAGCTCCTACCGGCACCCAGAGAGGCACACACGGGCATCGCCTTTGGAGCAGGCAGGTCCCTGGGGTGCCCGAATGACAGTCCCCAAAGTGAGAGTACCCAAACCCACAGCACAAGGGGAAGCCTCCCTGGAGCCAAGGGCTTTCAGCGCTGCGTCCCCTTCTCCCAGGGCTCATTCTCTCCTTCCCCAGCTCCCTGCCCATGTCTCAGGTGCAAGGAGAGCTGAGACATGCACAGAGCCCCCCCGGCGCTGCCTCCATCCCCGCTGCAAGGTGGAGGGAAATAATACACACCCTACAACTGAAAGGGAAAGGATGGATGGACAGAGGGATGGATAGGTACTGCAGAACAGAGACCAGCCAGCTGTGTGCACCTATTTTGTTTCCCACAGAGATCCGTACTAGTTGCATCCCAAGAAGGTGCAATCACCCTTTTTTCAGGAGGTTATCTGCAGTTCGCCCCTCCCCAGCCACAGGCTGGCTCGTGCCCGAGGGCAGGGCATGCGGGACCCAATTCTTGTTTAGATTTTAAGCATTAACTATTAGAACTTGGGGAGCAGTTGGAGTCAGAGTTGGGCAACAATCCATTTTCAAGCTGTCTTGGCAACTGGCTCCAGCACAGTAAGATTAGATCTACTAATCACATTTATAAGGCGCCCAGGATCATGAATTGGGTATTCGGAGAATATTTGTCATTGTAACAATGTCATTTCCCAGCCTTCAGCGTGCATTACCTTGTCCTCCAAGTCGTTATGGTTGGACTTTTTTTGCTTTATAGAAATATCTACTCAGGGAAGAGGAGGCTCAAAAGCATTTGCTGTATCGATGCTCTGTACAGCTAAAGGCACACGCTGTCTGTCACTTGTACGTCCCATGGATAGGGTAATACGGGGGTTATTTATGGATTTTAATCAGCTTTCTTATCACCTGATTTTGTATTGATATCTTTCACAAAACAGATATAACCCAAATCTTTACAGAACGCTATATAAATCCCCCAGCTCCTGCAGGCAATAAAAAGGGAGGCCAGGTGAGCTGAGGGACACCCCAGATCAGGCAGCGCATCCTTAATTGAGGAAAGGAAGTCGGCTCTGCCTCCCCATCGCTCTCCACCACGGGGGGCTGAGGGTGAGACCACACCGTCGACAAAACTCTCCAGAGATGCGTTCGGCAAAGCCAGGTTTGCAGCACCAGCAGCCATCCCAGCCTGGGCGCAGCAGCTGCCGCCAGCCCTGCAGCAGCGCGTTAAGGAGGGACCAGTCGGAGCCCAGGCTCCCTGCTCAGGATGCACCGGCAGCCACGGAAAAAAATCCACAGGCTCAAGAAGGGCCAAAATAGTCCAAATTTTGCAAGTGCGCATGCAATCACACACTTCTTCCAAAACACAGAATACAGAGTAAAACTAGTCTGATCTGTTTTAAGGACAGAAAAGAAATCCTTTAATTTTTTGGCTACTTTTGCACTTTGATTTATGCCCCCAGGGCTGCTCAGCCCACCCCTCTCCAGAACAGCAGACGCGGCTGGTGCAGCCTCCCCCCAACACCCTGGCAGACCATGGGATGGGGTTTCCCCTTCCGGCGGGTACCAATGCTCCAGGACCTGGCTTTCCGTAACTCAGGGATGTGTATAGGAAAAAGGGGGTGGTGAGGTGCCGAGGGAGATGGAGCTGGGCTCCGGCTGTCCCAGCACAGCTCAGCCCGGCACCAGGCTCCCGCGGGACTGGCTTTTCCATGGGTGCCTGAGGTGTTTTTGGAAAACAGAAATATTCTTGCTGGAAGGGGCAAGTTTGAGCCAGGGGGAACATTCTGCAAATCCAGTTAGTTTGTACCAGTCGGCTTTGGGTACAAAACCAGCTCTGAGAAGTTGCAAATGTTCCTTCCTGCTTTTCCATTTGGAACAGCGTGCCACTTCCAGCTCTCCTTCGTTCTTACCAAAAATATGTGGGCTTAGGTGACTGGAAATGTAACGAAAGGTTTTTCTCTGGGTGAAAAAAAAACGTTCTCCACCCTTAGATGATTACTTTTTTTCTTGGCTTGCTGAAAAAGGTTAGATTAAATTCCTTTGGCTTGACCCCTCAGTGCTTCTTGTGCTCTGCAAACCAATACATCAGTTCTCAGCAGAGGCTGAGCTGCCCTTGGCGGGGCATGTCTGGCTGTGGGACCACAAGACCATTCCTTGTGTGTCCCAGGTCACAGCCCGTACGAACCTGCTGAACCCCAAAGCTCAGTCCCACCGCGTGCCACGGAGCACTGCTCTCTCCTCCGGCTTTTTTTCAAGGTGGAGGGATGAGAGGGGCAGCGAGGGAAGGGACGAGATAATGACCCAGATCTGTTCCTGCAAACCAGCCATCAATTCGCCACACAGCCCATTAAGAGAGGGCAAATGCAACTGGGGAATCCAGGTAAGTCACTCGCTAACAAGATCCTCCCGGGCCTTTTAGCACATTCTTGGTCACAGATACTTCAGCTCCCGCGGCCCCAGCTGTAATTAAGTCTGGGCTGCGAGGCAGGAGACGCCGCAGCACCCGAGGGGGGGGATTTGTCTCTGTTTGCCGGAGCAGTGCGCGAGGCTGATGAAGGATGGTGTCCCCATGGCAGGGGCTGCAGCCGGAGCATCCCGCCTGGGGCAGGGGCTGGTCCCTCGCTGCGGGGGTGAGCGCTGCTCCCCTCTGGCCTCCGGCAACTTGGTAAAGGAGGGAGAGGGAAAGCGCTGGGCTGACTGGGACGGTTCAGTGATTGGGAGGGACTAGAGCAGAGGGAACAAAGAGATGGAGGAATTAGAGAGGGAAGGTGAGGGAGAGCCCCAGGGAGGGGGTACAGGAGCACTTTGTCCCGAGGTAGAAAGCAAAGGCAGAATAAGCAACAGCTCCGCACCAGCGTGGCCCCTCCAGCTCCCCTGGGGAGCCACTTCCCTGGGCTCAAACCTGCCTCAGGTGACACCAGTGACTTCAGGGACATCACCTTGGGCACAAGCTTGGGAAGAAAAGAGAACAACCCATATCCCACCGTCATAAATCGGGGCTGAATCTGCTGATGACAGGCGGTGCTAAGGGAAGCAGACCCGCTACAGTGCCCTTCCCCTCCCCTCGCAGCCCAGACCCCAAACCCCCTTGGCACAGGGCTGCACCACCACACGCACAAGCTCAAACAGTTCCTATAAAGCCACAGACCCGGTTCCCTGCTGAGAGAGGAGCAGAGACAGCCACCAGCGCCCAGCTGGAGGTCACACCGCGGCTTCGCACCATATTTGAAGAAGGTTTCACCACCCATATCCACCGAGGCCCCTTTTCCTTGCTGGCATGGGGGATTTGCACTGGCACAACCAAGAGAAATCGCCATCTCCTTCACCAGCTCCGCTGCCTCACACTGAACTTATACCCCTGTCTCTGCCATGGTGGTGCTGAGCTGGCAGCCCATGGAAGATCTCCCGAAAGACCCCGGCCCATGGGCTCTCCTCTGCCGTCGTTGGCAGCTCGGTGCAACAGGCAGCGTGGCAGAGCAGTGTGCCCTAGGAGTGGGGAACGTGGGGCTGAAATAGGAGACAGCACGTGGATGAGCCCCTGGAGAGGGAGCGGTGGCGGCCATGCCTAGAGGCAGGTTTGGATGGCTTGAGTGGCGGGGTTTGGGGAGCATCGTGGATGGATGCATCCTCCATGACAGGTCCAAGGTGATGCAGACGTGAGATACTCGTGTTTAGTCTGCTGCTGGCCCCGTTGTTCACTGTTACCAGAGATTTGTCATGTTTCGCTGACAAGTTATCAGGGACTTGTGACATAATGTGACCTATTAGCATGAGGAGATATTCTGGTAAAGTGTCTCTTTTCCACTTTGAGAGCTTTCCTCTGTTGCTCACCCTGCTGGAAAAGGCACCAGGGTCCCACTGCTCCCTCCCAAGGGACATCCACACCGGGGGGAAGGCGAACCCTATGGGGAGATCCACAGGCGCAGCGTGAAGGTGCCCCAAGCCTGTACCCGAGCCTCTTCTCTGTGCCCAGAGCCGTCCCAGCCCCGATCCCACCCAGCCCTGACGCTGAAAGGCTGCCACCACTCCTGGGGACACACAGACATCTGCAGAAACCAGGAAGGAACATCCCTCGGACCCCTCCAGGCACCCCCAGCCTGCTCCTTGGAGGGGTTCTCGAGGGGCTCTGCCGCCCTCCCCTCTCCTCACTGTCACTGAAGCTTCCAGTGGCAAAAAATTATTATTCTCCTTAATGGGCTATCGCAGTCCAGACAGGCGAGTGCACCCAGGAACTACACACACACACACACACACACACACACACACACACACACAGAATCTGTGAATCTGTGTACGCCGGTACCCAAATCCCTGCACAAGCCATTGGGAACCCTTTGGTCTCCCCAGCCCTCGCCAGCCCCCCAGATCCCAACGCCAGAGTCTGAAATAATGGCAGGAATCAAACAACACCGAAATCAAGACAATTCCTATCTCAAAGTAATTAATTTCCTTTCCCCTCGCTGACATCACCGTGCAGGTTAATACACGCACCGCTCCCCTTATCTTTCCTGGGGATTACCTCATCGGAGAGCACCCAGAGAGCCTCCCTCCCCGCCCTGCCGAATGCCAGCACCGCTGGTGGAGCTGCAAGTTTGCAGCCGGAGGAAGGATTGCTCAAATGCGGCTCCACCAGCACACCCAGCTCTTCCCACCGCACCGGCACCCCGCGCCGTTTCCGTGCAGGATTCAATGATATCCAGCAAAGGACAAGCGTTAACAAACCTGCTCTTCGCCCTTCGGTTCACACTCAGAAAGAAAAATACTCTTCCGCACCAGGCAGAGTTTCTCTTTGCCTGCAATCGGTGGCTCGTGCATGGATTTTATACACGTTACAAACAATGCAGAAGTGTTTGCACACACACACAGGCATACGCAGTCCCACACAAACCCCCCCCACTTCACGTTTAGTACCCGAGCAAGACAGAAAACTTATCATATATGTACACGAACTTACATTCACACCCAGGAACACTCACACAAGTGCACACCTCACGCTGAAATCCAACAGTTAAAGAGCTGACGTGTAATTTAGCTGATAAGTACGTTAACATGTGTGGCATGTAATTGTGTGTCAACCGGAGTAATGAGAATACACGTGAATATGTATATACACATCTTCACAAACATCCATATATTGATGAATTTTGACTATTTGGTGGTTATTCTCACCTAAAACAAAGAGAATTCTCTTTTTTTCCCCAGCTAATCACATGTATATTAACAAGAATATAACTACTGCAAGCAAACACCAAGCAGTAGCGACAACACGGTGTGAAGAGATGTAAATATATATATTCACGTAGACATACATAACCACATTTTCAACATGCACAATAAACAGATAAAGGGCTTGGATTTCTTTGGGAAAGAAATACGCGGGCAGCGCCTGCAGAGTTTAAGTCCCGGGGGGATCTGTGCGGGTAATGCAGGCACAGGGGAGCAGGGGATGCAGGTGTCTGTGTGTGGTACAAACACCCATCGCACCCCGAGCGCGCAGCACCCACCGCTACTCTCACACACACAACTCCTCCAGGCAAGACTTCAAACAAAGAAAGAAAGAGAAAAATGCCATCTTACTTTTTTTTCTCCTTTTTTTTTCTTTTTTTTTTTTGGTTTTGGTTTTTTGTTTTTCCCCTCCTCTATCCTCCCCGCCGCCTCAATCACGGGACTTCCATGGGACCGTGATTCTTTCGCTGGCGATTACGAAAAGGAACTTCACACGCCGCCAAGCGCTGCGCACCGCCGTGCGGAGGGGAAGAAGAGCTTCGCTGGCAGGGAAGAGAAGGAACAAAAGCCCAGCAACGCCAGAGCGGCACTGAATAGGTGTCTTCCGAATTGTAAAGGGGATTGTGTGGCTGCGTGTGTGGTTGCGGGGCGGGCGGAGGCGGGTGGAAGGGGCGATGGGGAGAGGCCTCCCTCCCACGCCGGCTGGGGACGGCCGCCCGCAACCCCAATCTGAGGTTAGTGCATAAATTATCTGCCGGCTCTCCCGCCCTCGTCATTGGGTCGCGGAGCCCTCGCGCAGGGCTGCATCCCGCTCCCCCAACAGCTCCCCCTTCCCCGCACAGCCCACCCGCGGATGCCCCGGTACCCACGGCCCCCTGCCTGCCCCCAGCCCAGAGCAGGGATGCCAGTTCTCCCCATCTCTCTCGTTCATCTCTCTCCTGCTTTCTCCTTTTCGGCTTTGTCTTCGGCCTCGTCTCCCAGCCAGGCAGACACAAAAGAGCCTCTGACCTGGGAACAGAAAGACCCATTTCCAGTAAAAAGAAACCCCACGCCACCTGAGTGCGCCGGTGTGTGCTTTCAGCAGGCAGGGAAATTAAAAATAGCTGGTATAGCTCGAAGTCGGAGGCAGCATTTCTTCCCTAATGAGTGTAATTAGCGGAGTGAGGATGGAAGCGTGTTTCCCCGGCTGTTCCCTGCATCTTTCCGTGTCTCCAAGCCACCAGCCTGCCACTGCTCCTCCACGGGCTTTTGGGAAACGGTGTTTTTCCACGTCCAGGAGCTGCCAGGGTAGGAGCTGTGCTTGGATGCAGCTATTGACATGCACTTCAGCTGCCTTAAGCACTCCCTCCACCTCCGTCTCAAAAGTGAAGGGTTCAGACAGGATTAAATCCCCAAACACACATCCCGAGTCCTCTGGGGCTCACAGAAGCAGAGACAAGTCAGATTTGGGACTTTTTTTCCCCTGCTCATTGCTATCCATTCACTTGAGCTCTCATAAATCCCGAGCTGTCAGTGTAACGGGGGGTGATTCATCGGGGATTTAGCCAGGCTTTGGACCTGTGAAGCAAGCCAGATCCTGCTCCCATGGCAGGGACCGACCCAACACGAGCACGGCGTTACCTCACCCTGTGCCGGGACATGGGGCAATGGGCTGCTCTCCCATGGGGAGCCGGGAGGTCCCTTGCAGGGGGCAAGGAGCCTTTCTGTCCTTTGTGCTGCGTGTAGCTCTCTCAACAGCTCTGTAAATCCAAATTCTACCTGAGATTAGCCTAACCATTCATTTTGGCTGCATCACTCTGGGTGAGAGCAGCAAGCGCCTGCGATGGGATGAGGATGAGGATGCACCCCATGCATCCTTCCCCCGAGGAGGGAAGGGGCAGCAGATGNATGAGGATGAGGATGCACCCCATGAGGGAAGAGGCAGCAGACAAAGCCCTGTGGGAGGGCAGCACTCCGGGAGACATGTTGGGCAGCTCATTAACTGATGGGCCTAATGAGCTGCTCTGCTGGGTTCTCTGCACAAGCCAAAGGAGGAGCAGGAGCATCTGGACCGGGCGACACGTTGGATGTGGACACGGGGCTGTGGGTCCAGCCGTGCCGCCGGGCTGTGGCAGGCCAGGAAGGGCTGCGCCGTCTCTCAGCATCTGCTCGGCTCTGACATTGTGCTCACTTGGGCTTTTTTTTTAATTGTCTTGATGTCCCTCATTTGCATAATCCCCATAATGCAGCGCAGCAGGACTTTTGCTCTGAGCTAATAAATAGACGACAAAAATAAATGTGTCATGTAAGATTTGCTTCCATTTCTTGCCTTTGTGAGTGAGCTATCACCACGAAATGATGCTCGCGGGGCTGATCTCACAGGAACTGTCAGCCTGGCCTGCCATAAGCAACGATGTTCGCTTTGCCCGTGGTACGTAACTTTGCCAGATGTTAGGCTGAAGCTGGGAGCTGGGAGCAGGAGGAAAAGGTGGCTGCAAAATGTGAGGATGTGCTCCTCGCTGCCTGGGGTTTGCCCCACATCGGCCCTCCAAAGCTCTTCCCCAAAAATCGCCCCAAAAGTGGGCTGGCAAAGGGCTGGAAGGACTGCAGACAGCAAAAAGGTTCATCGTTGAATTTGTAGCGTGTTTGCATCCAGTAACAGCCAGGCAGGTGCCTGGGGTGTCTTATTTTTAGATATATTTTCTTCCAAATTCCGGGGCACTGTGGTTTCCCTTTCTCCCTAACGCTGCAGCCAGCTCTCTGCTCGCGACGGAGCTGCACCGTTCATGAAATTAGTTTCCCTTAGCTGAGAAAAAGAGTAATTGCTCCGCTGTGAATATCCAAGGGGAGTCTTGAGGCTGGAAAGGCACCATGTGTTTGCTACAGGACAATTTCCCCCTTGGTCTTACAAGAATTTATTTATCACCTCAAAGAAGTTGGATGGATGATGCACAGGGCATTGATGGCAACACCAGAGATCCCACCCCAAAACAGGCTGAAAGTTTTAAAACAGAGACTGCAATTAATCACTGGGGCTCTGTATCCCTGTAAATCTTCGCTCTGGGGTTTTCCGAGGCTGGAGCTCAGCTGGAAGCAGGGAAGCCACTGGGCATCACCCCCGCATCGGGTCAGACCAGAGGATCCCTTCTGAAGTCCAGGTCTGTGAAGTGACGGAGACCCGGTGGAAGGCAGCAGTGAGACTCGTTAGGTGTCCGAAGACGTAGTAGGAGATAGTTGCTTTGCAGAGGGTGCTGGCAGCTCTGAAGACCGTATCTCGTGCATTCCAGCACTTGGTATATATTTTTTCTTCCCGCAGCCCTGTGATTCTGGAGGATTCTCAGCTCTTATATAAAAATGGTTTAGCATTTCCAACTGTGTTGTTTGTTGAGAAAAGCCTGAAAACATGAATCCTAAAGGGTAAAAGCTAAAAGAGAAATAAAGACCTGATAATATATGAGCTTTCTTTTTTTTTTTTTTTCTCTTTTAAAGCCTTGACCAATTTTAAATCATTTTTATGACCGCACGTAACACATAACTGCCTTCTGGCATGCGAATGCTTGAGCCTGGTGTTACCATAAAGATGGATTCACAACTGCTGGTCAGTGGAAGAAAAAGCCCTGCCTGCGGTTTCCAAAATGCTGTGAAAGGAGCTCATCAGCCTCATAGAGCTGCACTTAATTGACATTCAAGAGGTCTCAGGATGTGTTTGCAGCAAACTGGGCTGGCAACTGGGCACCCAGGGCCACTAGCCTGTGTCAGCCACGGCAGCAGCCCCAAGGAGGAGACTAACGTGCAGATGGGTGCTCATGGGGAGGCAAAGGCAGGGGGTGAAGAACAAGAAACAGGGAATGAAAGCAGAGGAGGAGGGAGAGCTGAGTCGTGGCGAGAGGCTGGGTCGTGACTCTGTCTGTGGTGGGCCCCAGCGGGAGAGATTTCCACTGTGGGCAGCCAAGATCTGCAACAAGTTCCTCCAGCTCATCCCAGCAGCAAGGTCTGCACCCCAAATGGTCTGGACCAGGCTCAGCTGCCTCCCAGCATGACCATCATGTCCATCTCCCAGCACCTGCTGAGACGGTGGGATGCTGGGACAAGGGAAGGCAGAGAGCCATAAGGATGGAAAGAAGAAAACAGCGAGAGAGGTGGAAATTAGATAAGGCACAGAGCGAGGCATGAAGGACTGCAGAGTATCCCTCCAGGATGCGGTGAATAATTTTCCCCTTCCCCAAAGCACCGTGGCGAGGGGACGGGATCATCCGTCTTCATTACATCACCAGAATAGGCTCTGTCAGGTTACACTGTAAAACGAATCAATAGTCCCTGCGGCCTCGCTGGCCGCAGCTCCCGCCGTGCCGCTGCGGCGGGCTGCGTGCCGCACACGCGTGCTGGCACCCCTGGGCACTGCTCCCCGGGCAGCACGGGGCCCATGCTGCTGGGGGAGGCAGAGGCACGCAATTATGGCCACACACTGTCCACACATGCTTGGTGATCTTTTTAAAATGAGTTCACACTCTTTCTTATCCCCCTACCCAGGTATTTCACTTCCCCTTGCCATAATACCCCAGCACCTGGCTGCTTATTTTGTGTAGACAACTGAACAAACCTCCTGCAACAAAACCCCACAGAAGTGTGTCTATTCAGGGAGAAAAATCACCATGGAAAGCCTTGTTTGCCCAGTTGCAATCACACGACCCCGCTTAGCTTGTAAACCTAAAGCACGCGCAGTGCCCTAGAGCCCGGGCACAGGGCGAGGCACTTGGCAGGGACATTTCCTCTGGAGCAGAGAGAAGAGAAGGGGTGTGCTATGAACATTGCTCGGCTCCTCGACAAAGTTTGGATCAGCCTGGCCAAAGCGACCAGTACACAGCACCTACCCTTGCGCCCAACACACCCATCCCCTACACCCACCCCCTACACCCAGCCCCTACACCCATGCCCTACACCCATCCCCTACACCCAGCCCTTACACCCAGCCCAGCCAGGCGTTGCTTCTCCCTGGTGCGAGCTCCCCGCAGAGCCCAGGCAGCACTGGAAATGTCTTGTTGCCTCCTGTCCCTGCTCAGTCCACACAAACAGAGGCAGGGAGTTCATAAACCTGGGAAATAAAGGTCAAGATTCAACCATCGGGTGCTGCTGAGAGCGGAGCAAAGATGCGACGGCTTTCCATTGCCCGTGGTTGAAAAATTATGGAGGGGTGCAGGGGACGTGCCTGTGGGAGCAGAGCTTTAGGAGAGCAGGGTGGTGTGCAGTGCAGAGGGTTCACCCAATCCACACCGCCTGGACAAGCTTTCGGGATCAGCCCTTCCCAGCGGAGCACCTGGCTGCACCTAGATCCCAGGCTCAGCAATATTCCCGCTGTCTGATTGCTCCCAAGAAACACCAGTGAGAAAACAGACCCCTGGGATGGGAGACCCTCAGGGCAGACAAGACCCTGACTGCCACAGGGGTCTCTGGATTTTACTGGGCGATGCTGCAAGCACACTGTATCGGGGGTCCCCCGCTGGGGGGGACTGCCCAGCAGCCATCCCACACCAACTCATCCCAGCCTCATACTCAGCACGGCCCGGTCCATGCTGAACCTACAGACCATTCCCAGGGCAGGAGCGGGGGCTCCCTGCTCTGCACCAACTTCGCTCCAGCTGTTTTCAAGGCAGCTTTCAAAGCCATCACTCCCACCCCACGCCCAGGCTCCTACCGCAAGCAAAAGTCTCGCCCAAGACAAGACCCATCCATCTCACTCTCAGCTCAGCCGCGTGGCTAAAAATAAGCCAATAAAGTAGCAATCACCTTGGAGCAGCAGCAGCTCTATTAAAGCGGAGCGAGCTGCAGCACCTGCGCCCCAGCACTGCGGCGCGAGCGAGCCAGAACCCCGGGAAGCCACCACCTGCCCCGCTGCCACGGCACGACGGCGATGGGAGCCGGCACCGCAGCACCTGGTGCTGCCCCACGGCCCCGGCTCTGCCCCGCTGGGCTTCTCCAGGGATGCTCCTCACTGCCCCACGGCACAGCCACGGTGGCACACACTGGCATGGGATGAGCCTCCGGCACATCTCCTGCTGGCTGAGAGGAGGAGAGGAGAAGGGCTTATCACGGCAGCAGAGTGGCAGCGATGGCTTCGCGCATCTCCCCTGTCCCAGCGGCTCTTGTGGCCTGAATTGGCCACCAGGGCTCCTCCGCCCTGGCTGCAGGAACCCCTGCTCCTTGGGGCTGCTCCTGTGCCTCTTCCCATGCAGATGTTGGCCGAGGGCAGATCCACCCTGATCGGATGTGCTAGATATTTGCATCAGTTTCCGTTGCAAGCGCTCATTTGTCATGTAGATCTCCTGGCATTTTTTTTAAAGGGTAGATTAATTTAGGGGAGCTCTCAGATCCAATTTCCTCTGGCAATGGCTCTATTAGGCTGTGCACAGCAGAGATACAGGCTCCCGTCCTCCTGCTGTTACTGATGGAATTTGATTCCGCGCTGCCAAATCTGCAGGGCTGCAAACACATTCTCACTCTTGATTAATGTGAGTAATTTCTGCTTGAAAGAAGGTTGAAATGAGCAGCCAAGGGGAAGCGAACGGTGAGGGTTCCCCCCCACTACCCCTCCTCTTCCCCGATCCCTCACTGCTGTTTGCATTTTACCAGCTCTGGCATGGGCTAACAGATAAACAGGATCGCTGGCCCCGTTTCAAGAGCAGCAGAAGGTGCAGGAGGCGGGGGGCACCTCGGCGCAGGCGGGATGCTGCTGTGCTATGGCTTGGGAAATGCACAGGGAGAGGGATGGCAAGGGATCGCCCCCCAGCCCCCAGAGCCAGGGGGTCCGGCCGTGAGGGGCAGAGGGTTGGAAACGTGACGGGGAAGGGGGGTTTGTACATGGGGAGAGAGGACCCCCACGCCTGGCTATAGGGGGGCCTTTCCCCATGCAGACATGCCATGGCACAGGGTCCTGCCCTCAGCCTGAGGTCGGTCGCTCCCACTTTGAGGAGTGATGCTGTCAGCGGGGCTGCTCCAAGATGGAGATGCTGAACCTCTCCCCAGCCGGTTTGGGGTCCCCATGGGCCCAGCCTGCTCCCGCTGCCAGGATTCCCTGCTCCCCTGCAGGGCACTCACACCATCGGCTTTTGATTCCTTCAGGCACATCACCTGGGGCTGGTGTGGGGACCTGCCATGCCCACATGTCTGGTTTTGGAGAGGAAGATCTAGTTGCCCCACGCCAACACAGTGAGTACCCCCGGCCCCAGCATCCCTGCGGTGCCCACCATGCAAAGACCCTGCCCCGCAGTCCGGGATTTTGTAGGACACCAATGTAGCACCAGTGATAAAGGGAGTTTTTCCCCAGCGAAACCCTGTCCCCACATCCTCTCCCTGAGGAGCAAGGGTGGCTTTGCATTTCCTTTTCAATTTATTTTTATAAGGAAGGAGGGAGAGAGAGAGTCACATCCTAATCTGGCAAAATGTCAGGGAGTGATTCAGAGAAGAGGCGAGCAGCAGAGAGAGGCAGCCCACACAGGAGAGTTGTTTCTGATTTCCAAATGTCAGCATGTCCTTTAATTAAATGCTGATTAACAGGGGACGTGCTCCCTTGCGCTGGAACCGGGGCTATTGCTGGTAACACCGCGCTCCGCAGAGAGCCTGGGTAAAGCCACCAGCCTCTCGTCCCCATGGGATGAGCTGCCTGGTGCCAGAGCTGGCCCTGCCTGGGCCGGCAGCCTGGCCCTGCGGCTTGGAGGGCACCAAAAGATGCTGGATCAGCTGCTGCATGTCCTCGCCACAGCACACAACCCCCTTGCACCCAAATCCCCACTGTCTTGTCCAGCCTCTGGGCTGGGATAGTGCCTGGGATTTTTTTTTTTTTTTTGTCACCAAGTGGAAATCGCACTAGATTTAGTTTAGTGAAACTGGATGCAAACCCTGGTGTGGATGCTCTTACTTTAGTTGGAGCAGCTCTTTTCTTCCTCAGCTTCTGTTTTCTGTACGCTAAAGCTGGGCTGCAAAAATGCTGTTGCAATGGGGATCTCTGAAAGTGACTTATGCACCTAATAGTGTCCCGAGCGTTATCTGTTACAATGCTTCTCTGTGTCCTCTCCAGCATGCCTTGCCTTTGGAGTCAGCCGGAGGTTATCCCTGGGGCTGGGAGGGCCGGGCTGTGCTCCGGGCTGTGTCTGCCCTGGGGGGGTGACAAACCCTCCTTGACCCTGGCACCGGGGACCGGTACCGCACAGAGATGGCCAGACCGGCGGGCGGCCAGCAGCTTCGGTCCTGGCTGCCACCCAGCTGCTGCTGCCCGATGCTGTCCCCGAGCCCCGGGGCCGGTCTCCTCCCGTGGGGCTGGGAGGTGGGACACGGGACGGAGCCGGTAAGGGTGGGCAGGAGTGTGCCTCGCTGCGTGCTCCCGCGGCCCCTCCTGGCCTGGGCAGCTTTGCCCGGGACCTTGCGATGTGCGGACCCTCCTGGTGGACCTCACTCCGTGCCCTGGGACGGGTACACATGTGCCTAAGCCCAGCTCTGCTCTGGCCTGCGGGTTGATTCCAGCTTTCTTTTTTTTTCATTCCAGGCATTATAGGGTTGGGGCAGCCCCGCGCCAGGAGCAGCAGGTTGCCCAAGACAAGAGGTCTGTGTACGTTCTGCTCTGCACCCCACGCGCCTGGCTGACCATAACAGTGCTCCCGAGCGTACGAAAGCTCTCTAGCCTGCACAGAAACTTTTACCTCGGGCAGCCTCCCTCAGAGACCCGTCTCCCACTGCGTGCACGGAGCAAAGCCTGCCAAGGAGGTTATGGGGCTGAAGTCACATGCCAGACACAGCTAAATCTGAAGAAATTCTCTATAATTAAAATCACACTTTTCCGTGCCAGAGCTGAGAGAAAAAAGCTTTTCACACTTATCCTCCTGTCTCTACAGCTGCAACTGCTCCGTGCATCCCTCCCAGCGCCTGCCGAAAGCCTTTGCTCCCTTTCTCTGTTGTCTCCCAGCAGCTGGCGGGGCCGGAGGCGTGGACGCGGTGGCCAGAGGTGTGGGCTCGGGTGGCCAGTGGCTCTGGGTGCCACATTGTCCCTGTTTGCTCGCAGCAACAAGTGTTTGCTCGCCAGACTCCCACAGCGACGCTGCTTATTCCAAGCGCCACCTGACGGCATCATCTCCAGAAAGGGCTTGTTAGACAATATTTATACCGGCACAGACAGAGGAACCACCTCCAACACCAGGGAGAGTGGGAATGAGAAATGGCTGGCTGGGAGCAGCCCTGGTCTCAGCACCCTGCTCCGTGCCCGTCCCCAGGATGGCACGGACCAAAGCGGAGTTCAGCAAACGCACACGCCAGCTGCTCTCCTCTTCTCAAGGCCACAAAAGTTCTTCCAAGCTGCCCAGGAGGCAGGCAGATCTCTTGGGGAATCCACGCAACTCCCCCCCCCTTTTTCATTCTCCTTGATAGGCCTGAGAAAGCAGCTCTGTGTTTATAAACGTGAGACTGAATTCCACAGAAATCCTGGGGGCAGCAAGTCCTCAACACCTCCCACAGGGCAGTGGGAGAGGAGTCCCTTTCTTCTACCACCAGACAAGGGATTTTGCCACACCGCTCTCATCTCCTCTGCCTCCCCAGAGAGGTGCCACCCGGACATTTGGTGGGGACCCTTCAGCTGCAAAAGCCAAGTAGTCGGTTGGGGTCCTCCCATCAAAAGGAGAGGGTCTCTCCCGACACAGAAAATGGTATCCCCGGCTCACACGGCCAGCAACAGTGCACAAAGGGCATCCTTCACTCAGGCCTCTCTTCCTCCCCTCTCCCCACACCAGTGCCTGTGCAGGGCCTTAGATGAGATGAATACAGCTCTGGCTCGGGGTCCTCCTTGAGCTTAAGGCCCCGGTAGAGGGGAGATTAACTCCACCGATGTCCCTGCTTCGCTGCCTCCCCTATCCCCTTCCCTCCCTCCCCTGGGTATCTGACCCTTCTTGGGGGAAAGGCACCCATTTGGGGGAGCCCCTGGATGCACCCCGAGCGCCTGCGTGCTCAGCAGGGCAGTGCCCGGCTCCCCAGGGCTGGTTCTTACCCACCGGGATCCCTGCTCAGCCTCTGGCACAAGTGCCTTGGCTTCGTCACCCCTGCAGTACAACCCTCTCTCCGGCTGCTCTCCCCAGGTCTCCCTTAACCTCTGCTCCCGACCCCAGCGCACATGGGAACGCTAAAACCCCCGACATTTAGGCACCCAGATGGAGAGAGACTGCAGCAAAGTGGTTTGTGCTGGGAGGGACAGGGAGAGGACGCCGGGGAAGGGAGGTGGCGGTGGTGGGAAGGGGGGGATGAATCATTTCGAGGGAGCCAGATTTCCATATTCTCCCTGCTGGAAAATTAAAGTCTGCTCTGAGTTTGCATCCCAAATGTGATTGCTTTCGGATCCCTGCCTTGGAAGGCACGTACCTCTCTCAGCAGCCGGCCCTGCCGGGATCAGTGTCCATGCTGTCTACCTGTCAGCAGGCTCTTCCTTCTGTTCACGCTGAGCATCATATTTTCTTTGAACACCGAGGTAGTTAAAAGCTGCAACTTAAGGACTCGAGGGGGGGTGGAGGTGGACGGACTCACTGAGCATGAAAAGCAGCTATTGGCTCTGCCTCTCCGGCTGCTCTGCCACTGGGTTGGGCTGAACATGTGTCATCCTTCCCCTCGGTTCCCCTCGGTTCCCCGTCACTGTCCTTCCCCGCTCGGTGCCTTCCCCGCTCAGTGCCAGGAAGGTGGGGGACGGAGGCGAGTTATTGACAGGTTTTGATCCCCCCTCCCCGGTGGCGTGCATCCCACCTGCCCCCTCCCGGGGCCGCTCGGGCAGATGCAAACGCGGCTCGAGACGCCCCGCTCCCTCCTGTGCCGCGCGGCATATGGTGCATGATTTTTAATTTCCTCGGGACGGCGGCTTGTATGGCAACTGGCAGGTTTCTCATTGCGCTTTAGCAGGCCTTTCATTAACCCCAGTAGATCCTTACGTGCCAACTGTCTGTATGGGCTTGAACAAAGCACTTGCTGATTCCACTGCGCCCTTCTTCCTCCTCATTAACGGGGAGCTCTTCGTTTGAGCCCCAGCCAGGACAGCGAGATGGGCGTCCTGCCTTTAAAGCTGCCTCTCCCCACGTTATGGCAGGTGAGAGCCATTGCTGGGAAGAGGAACCCGGCTAGAATCCTTTTCCCTGCCTCCCTGTTAGATGTCAGCCCTGTGCAGGACCCATCTTGCCAAGTGAAACAGCCGGACCTTTGCATCAGTGGTGATGAGAGAATCCAGCTTTTCTGCGGGGCTGCTCTCTCAGGCTCTCTGCAAACACAGGCGGAGTCGCCAAGTTTCCCTCAGGCCCTGCTGGGAAAGATTCCTCTGCAGCTCTAGCCACTCTTCTCGCAACATTTGCAGTCCTTAATAACATGAGAAATTAGTCCACTCCTTTGACAAATCTCTGCGTGATTACAAGGAGCTGTGCTGTGCCTCTTGGGTAACAAACACCATTTCCAACGGCATCTAGTGTGCTTGCCGATCAGCCGCAGGTTTGTTCACTCTTCCGCATTAATTAGTGGTTCCCCCTGGGAATGGCTTTCACTCTGCAGACTGTTCAAACCCAGACTGGGTCGGGGATGGAGCGTTCAAGCACAAACAGGCAACGAGCAGCCTGGTTGTCTCCTCTGCTGAAAGGTTTCCAATCTGTGCGGCGTTGGCTGTGACAGCAGGAAAGTCGCTCATTTAATTCCCTCTCGTATCAGCAAGGCCCTACTGCTCCTGCGTGCGGTCCTGGGTACGGGGGCAGGACGGAGAGCAGGGAGCCCCTCGCCTGGCGGGTGGTGGTGGGTGGATGGTGGTGGAGAAGCGTGGAGAAGATGCCTTGGTGGGGATGTCCACACACTTGCCACCTCTAACCCAGCTCTGCCATCTCACGGCAGCATCGCCATGGCACTCCGGTCCTCTCACTGGCATCAGAAGGAACAGTCACATTGCCTTTTGCGCACAAGGAGCATGGCAAATGGATTTGCCATCTTCATGGACTTTGGATTCTTTAACAAAAGCAAAAACTACTAAAAATGTAATCACTGTAATGCTGCTGCTTTTACAAAACAAAGCTGGGTCTCATGCCTAGCAAACACTAAATCATTCACCTTCGTTCAGGCGAAAGGGGATCATTAGGATAGCGGAGGCATCGGGGAAATCCTTCTGTTTGTTTTGTTCTTCAGTGGACCCCACAGCTGCAAGAGCATCCTATCAGCTGTGTGGGAAAGGAGGGCTTTGCTGTTTCTGTGATGCACGGGATGCAGATTTTGGCAGCACCTCCAGACTTGGGACACCACCTCCTGGAGCTGAAGTGCTTGGTGCCCTGGCTGGAGGCAAACCTCCAAGAACAGGTAAAGCTGCTGACAAAGAGGCATTTCTGATGCTGCTCGTGAGGGGCAGATCACGATAGCACAGCACTTGGATGAACGGTGGGGGGAGTTCCTGCAAAATTGCAGTGTAGGGGAAGAAATCTGCCACTCATGCGACCGGTGACGTGGTTGGACTCTGTTTGCTGCTGGCCGGGCACAGTCTAGCAATGCATCCCCTGCTGCAGGAGTTTTACAGCCTTGCAAGCTACAGGGAGCTGCAACAGAGCTGTAGTTGATGTTGAGAAAGCTGATTCCAAAAGAGTGGCTACATCCTCTAAAATACACATATTGAGTCGGATTTCTGAGCTCCACAGAGGGCGGAAATGTGGGGTAGTTTTCCATCCTCGGGGCATTTCAGAGAGATACCGCTGCCCTAAACCACCGTGCCCTTACAAAGGCCCACCTGGTTCCTGTAGCAGCATGTTGGGGGACGCGCTGCCAGGTTTTTAAGTGTTTTTCCCAAATCCAGCCGCTAGCAGGCAGCAGGACGAGAGGCTCTTACCGGTAGAAATGAGATGCCGCCTGAGAATTGCAACAGAGCGATCCTTTGTCTTAAAAACATTCAATGTGAAGTGTAACAGTTGTGTCCCGAAAGAAAACCGCGGATGTTTCGTCCTGATCCTGTGCAACATCCAGCCCCAACCCCCGTGTCCCAGCAGGACCTCCGTGTGCAAGCTGATGGCTTTTCCCCCGAGTGTTAAAGCCCGTGTGGCTCCCACAGTGGAGCAGAAGTGACTTGCCAGGGTTTTCAGACGCTGTTGGTGGCAGAAGCAGGATGGGGACCCAAGACAGAGGTGTGACCCCCCCCCCTCCCCGCAGCATTTCCCACTGGATAGGGAAGATTGCGTGGTGAAGCCCTGAGTGTCGCAAGGTGCCCAGCGCTTCCCACCGTGCGCTCCAGGCTTTTCCACTCCTTCCCCACCCCAGCTGCCTGGGTAGGCAGATTTTGGAACGGAACCAGGAGTGGGGATGCTGTGTGTGTGTCGCCCCCCCCCTTCCCTAGCAGAACGGGTTCGGCAGCTCCCGGCGCCCCAGGTTGAGCTTTTGCAAGCACTTGTGTGCCGGTGTGTGAGCACACGTGGGATGGCAGGAGGGTGTTTTAACAGACCAGGGGCTGCTTTAACTCCTCCTCAGCCCTGCAGCAGTAGGGTAGCCCTCGAGAAGTCCATGCTTATCCCATGGGATACACCACTGCTGGGAAGGCCGGGGTCCGCTGCCAGCTCCCTGGCTGATATGCGCAGGGTGGTCTGCGCTGCCGGCAGCATCCAGGCAGTGCCAGGGCTGGGCAGAGGAACTAGACACCCCAGTTCAGCCGGGGGGAAGGCAGCAGAGCCAGCAGAAAGGGTGGCATGGCCTTGCTTGCGTCTGTCTCTGATGGGTTGTGTGGCTGCAGCCTGGCATTTCCCAGCCCGTCGTTTCTCCACAGGGCCACGAGGTGGGAGCATTTTCCAAAAACTCCTGCGATGTCCCCAGGAGCGTGGGGGCAGCCTGCCTCTGGCGTGAGCACGGGGGACAGGACCGCCGAGGAGCTGTGTCCTGGAGGAAAGAGCTGAGAAGGGGTCAAGGAGGGGCAGAGCTCACAGGGGTAAAAGCCCCTTCTCCAGGAAAAAGCTCCTGCAACTATCCATGACGTTGGCTGCCCACTGCCCAGGGGAAAATGTACAGATGGCCTGCCCGGTCATCATCTGTGTGTGATTTCTGGCCCCCAGATGCTGAGCCCAGACATCCTGCAGAGATGGCCAGGTTCCTCTTCTTCCTCCTCTAAAGAGAACTTGTGGACACCTGGGTTTGTGGCAGCTCTGCGCCGCCCACTCCCTACCCCCTTTCACAGGAGGGCCACCGTCGATATCCAGATCCCTGTCTATCAGCCTCCCCACGTGCTGTGTCCTGCTGCCTAGAGCCAGCCAGTCCAACCAGTAGCCCCAGGGCTGCGAGCCTGGCAGGACCTGCCTCTGACTGCTTGGGAGGACCAGAGCTTTCACGTGGGCTCGGCAGCGGGCAGGTAACACAGCCAGCAGCCGGACTTGCCGCTTGGCACGGCGTTGGTGCACTCAGTCCTTGTTCATCGTGCCTGAGATGGGTTAGGGGTGCCGAGTCATGGCCGCTCAGCTGAGCTTTATCTGTCCCGGGGAGCAGGCAGCTTCCCGGCCCGCTCAGCCCTCCCGGCCCGGCAGGAATCACCTCACACTGCTGAGCACCAGGGACCAGTCTGCCAGGAGCTCGTCTCAGCACATGGGAGACACTGGCTGGGGCTTTCCCAACCAGGAGAGCTCGGCTGCTGTCAGCCAGGGTCTGGCACAAAGCAGGTTGGGGACCAAGCCCCCATAAAAATCATTCCTTACGGCCACCAGTCTGTGCAACAACACGCCGCTCTCCTGCAAAACCTCAGTGCACATGCTGAAAGCACACATTTCCCTGAACTATTTTGTAAGTGAGGCACAGAGAGGATAAAGCAGCGAAACGGTGATGAGATTCGCCTCTTGTGGGGGGCTTCTGTTCGGTGCTCCACTCCGCCACATGATGCCATCAACCTTGGGCAAGTCCCTTCACCTCTACTCCATTTGTGACACTGGAGCTGGATGTTTCCTTGTTAGCTGCGAGTGTGGAGAGGTTAAATATGGTAAAAAACAGGAAGGAGATCATATATACAGCCAGGTAAATGGGTACTGCGCTCCTTTGGCAGCTGATCCCACAGTCAGGAGGCACTTGGCTTCCAGAGGTTTTGGGGGGGGAGGATTACAAGCAGCACCAGTTTCCAGGCAGGACCCACATTCCTCGGCTGGCCCTGCTCCACCCCCGGCTCTAGAGCAGAGAAGTAGCTTGGTCCAGCATCCCTGTATGTGACAGAATGAATGTGCGGAGTCCAGCTTGGTATGCAAAAATGCCTTGACATTAGCCTTCCCTTGTGTTTGTTTAATAAGTAAACAGCTAAAAATAAGTTGGTGATACCCAAGGGGCTTTCGAGTAGCACTAAACCAAGAGACTGAAGGCTATATGCTGGGTAACAGAACTGGTATTTTCCTCTCACTCTCAGTTTTACTTCAAAGTATTTTTATGGACTTTATTTTTTTCTGACTTGAATCATCATGAGCACAAGGAGAATCAGCCTCAGCATCTTCTCTGGTGTTAATTGATTTAATCTGTGAGACAACAAGAGAGTAGATTTATCCACAACAGTCCTGCCTTAAACCTGTATTTCATTTTTTTGCTTTTTTCCCTAGGAAGTGCCTTACTTAGTCAAAAGTGATGGCATCAGTGGACTTAACCATGGATTTAACCATGCTGTGGAGCCTCAGCGCTCAGAAAACCAGACCAGCCAAGGGCAGGATCAGGCTGGGACCCATGGAGCCTGCTGGGCTGCGGCCGCCCCATCCACAGAGCGCTCAGCATCTGTCAGAACGAATCTTGAGCCTCTTCCAGCCAGAAGAAGTCAGCGGGGAAGTTTCTCTGCCGCCTGTCAGGGAAGATGATTTCAGGCAGTGTTCATAGCAGGTGTGCAGCGTGCGAGCAGAAGAGACTCAACATGCCATTAGAGCATTTATTGGACGGGAGTCACGGTGCTAATGAAATAATAGGTGCGTTCAGCTGGGAAGAGGCTGGTGCTGCTCCGTCTCCCCAGAGGCTGCCTTGCAGGGCGCTGCCTGCCACCAGCCCGCGGGTGGTTTTCTCCTGGGCAGATGCCTCAGCACCAGTTAAAGCAAGTTCTGGCCCTCAGCCCGAAAGCCCTTCCCTGCAGGAGGAAGGCAGCCCAGCTCCCCACAGCCCGGAGCAGGACCCGTGCTCTGCCTGCACGGTGCTGCATGCTATCCCTGGGATGCTCCAGGTTTTCCATGGGTGCAGGCTGGCCTGCAAGGCTTGTCACCGAGTCTCATCTCCAGGGACTTCTCTCTGCCCATCACAACCTTCACCGCCGGCGCATGTGTGTTTGCTAGCTGGGAAGGAGGGGGCAAGGTCCTTGTCTGCCCTGCCTGCACCAGCCGGCTTTGGTTTCACCCAGGGGAGACGCAGCACAGAATAACCTGCAAATGTTTATTGTGGAGGCAGAAGAGCGGAGCAGCATTGTATTCACGTGCAGGTTTCCTTAAAGCCTGCTGGGATGAAGACTGGAGCTGACTCTGAGGTGCCTGGACCTGCAGGAGCTCACGCAGCCCCTCAGGGCCGCAAGGAAGAGGGACCCCGCGGCTCCCGTGGTGCCACCGGTGCCTTGTCACTGATCACACTGTGGTTCACACCCCATGGATGCCTCCCCAGCAGCCCCCAGCCCCCCACTGGGAGGCTTTCGGAAGGTTGCCGCTGTAGCCCCCTGCCCTGGCAGCTCTCCTCCCATCACAGGAGCTGCCATCCTCATGAATTGCCGAAGAGGGAAGGACTCGCTTACAGCAAGTAGCAGCTGTGTATGAGATTTTTTTTCCTCTTTTCAGCTAACTCTGCTGCCATCTGCTCCAGTTCCTTAATTATAACAGCAGCGGTGGGGGATGTCAGACTGGGTAGCAGGCTGTTTGGGGTGAACATCATATTCCAGCCGCCTCGATAGACCCGTGTGGGCCGAGCGGCTCCCAGGCGCCGCGAGCTGGGCTGGCTGCGCCCACTCCACTCCCAGCTAAGCCAAGCATCTTCCTTGGTCATATCCCTACCATTCCTGCCCTCTCCGGGATGCTTTGCTCTCTGCCCCATGCTGCATGTGTCCAGCACTGCAGTTCAAGCCCTTTCTTGGCTCTCTTTTCTGGAAATGTTCTTGCATTTATCATCTCTCTAATGCCAGCTGAAGTTTCTGCCTGCATCAATGTTTTGGGATGCCAAAGCTGGGTTGTATTCCTCATTTGGGCTGAAAATAGACAGACTGTGAGGCAAGCAGCAAATCCTGGCTTAGCATCCTGAGGCTGTCATTGTCAGCAGTGAGGGAGTCCCTTTCTGGTGCCATCCAAGCTTTTTCTTGCTGAATAGTGCCAGCCTACTGCCATGGCTCCTCCCCTTCCATCCATCCATCCATGTGGCCAGAGGCTCAGAAGAGTCCTTATCGTTCTCCAGCCAGACCTCCTGCACTGCCTAGGCCAAAGGATTGCATCCTGCTAACAGGGGTCTTCCTGATTTGGGCTGGAAAACCCCCTTTGATGCTCTGTTCTTAAGCACTGCTCTGGTCTCGGTTCAAGCAGGGACTCCCACTTTCTGTCAGCAGGAAAGCACCAGGTACTTTGCTGGTGTTTCTGGTGTGCGCTGGGGAAGAGAAGCAACTGGTGTGTTAGGTTTCCCCAGGCACATCCCCCTGCAGTACTTTAACCCCGGTGCTCCTTGCTCCCAAGAGGAAGCAGAGATGGAAGCCCTTGGTGCACTTACTCACCTTTTCCCAGCAGAGAGGACTGAGTGTTCAGCCTGCGGCTCACCCCGGGAACTGCCTTGGAAAGGGGAAGCTTGTCAGTGAGTCAGTGGCAGGGAGATGGATTTTTCTCTGAAAAAAATAACTTATCTCCTCCCTGCACTTGCTTCACACCGGGCGATGAAGGACAAGGTCCGCTCACAGGAGCAAACTCCTTCGGGGCCGACGTTTGGTTACTTTTGAACTGCAGAGCTGGCGCCAGGGCTCCTCTCCAAAGGGCTGGGATGCTTTAACCCCTGTTTACCTCTCCTATGAAGAAAGACTAAGGGAATTGGGTCTCTTTAGCCTGGAAAAGAGATGTCTGAGGGGGGACCTAATCAACACTTATAAATACTTGAAGGGTGGGTGTCAGGAGGATGGGGCCAGGCTCTTTTTGGTAGTGCCCAGTGACAGGACAAGAGGTAACGGACACAAACTTGAGTATAGGAAGTTCCACCTAAACATGAGGAGGGACTTCTTTACCTTGAGCACTGGAACAGGCTGCCCAGGGAGGTGGTGGAGTCTCCGTCTCCGTCTCTGGAGACATTCAACACCCGCCTGGATGGGTTCTTGTGTAACCTGCTCTAAGGTGGCCCTGCTCTGGCAGGGGGGTTGGACTAGATGATCTACTAAGGTCCCTTCCAACCCTAGGATTCTGTGATTCTGTGTAAAACCCCTTGGAAACCTTCAGGCGGAGCAGTCTTGATGGGTTTCTCCGTCTCCCATGGCTGGGTGAAAATCAGAGTTGTTAGGGAGCGTCAGCACGGGCTCTGTATGCCAGCCTGGCCTTTGTGTTGAGCCTTTCTCTCTGCTGTGTCACGGGGTGCACAGAGCCCAGAGGGAAATGCCAAAACCCAAGGCCAAACTCACCTTCCAGGGGTACTGCTGGCAGGGCAATGGATGCTTTTCTTCCAGAGCTACTTGCTGGGGGCCATGTTTTAGCATCCATCGTACTCTCTGCATTTTTCTGGCTTTGCCCATCGTGCTGCTGGAGTTTTGCACATTTACAGTAGGATAGTGGAGGAACTCCTTTGTGCATAATTTTTTCCTTTTTTTTATAATTTGGCAGCTTTTGGTTGCTCAATGCATGAATCTCTGGTGTGGATTGGTGGTTCTGTTGTTATGGTGATGCTCCAGGGGCAAAATTAAGAGGAGATGCTGCTGGATTCATTGGTTTGCAATTGGCCTGATGGTTGCCATGGTCAGCTGTATTTTGGCTGACTGCACTTTGTGGATGGTGACTTTATTTTGCATGCAGTACATTGGCTTCCACATTGAATTACACCACATTTAGTTTCAGGATGTCTGGTGTTCACCGAGAGTCAATTCTTGTGCGGGACGAATAGGTTGCAGTTCATCTGGGCTATGAATGTTGTTAGAGATCTGCAGTGGGACCTTGAGGAGCTCCCTCAGCTCTGGGAAGAAACACTCGTCTGCGTTAATCAGGATATCTGAACTTGTCTCCATTACTCCCACTCCTCAGTTCACCTGCCCACAAAATGGGAATAACAACATTCCTTTCATCCTGCCCAGTTCCATTTTCAGAGTCAGTAGAGCTGCAGATGCCCAACAGAGATGTAACTTGGGGGGGGCTTCTGTCAAATGGGGGTGACCTACAGCCATTGCCCCCCTCATTGACATCGGGCACGGTCACAGGCTGAGCCTTGGGACGCAGCAGCAGCCACCCCATAAGGACAGCAGCATTTGGCCCCTCCAGCTGTGGCAAGGAGCAGCCCCTGACATGCCAGGCTGGCAGTCAAGCCCGGGGCCCGTTTGCCGGTTTTCCTTGGCTTCGCAGCCAGCCTTTAAACCAAAGCGCTGCGATCGTTGCTGAAATGCAGCGCTGGTCTCCGAGCAATGATTTCCACATGCCTGCGCGTGCACAAGGGAGAGCCATCCACGGGCAGGGGAGGCATTGAACACATTTTCTTTCCATGACTCGGTGCCTGCGTTACTATTGAATGTCAGGGCAGCAGGGAAGGGAACCGCCGCCTGGATGCAGTGACTGTAAAATATTCCCTGCAGACCTACACACAGCCGCTTGCCTTGGAGCAGCACACATGCGTGCCCATGTGAGTTCAGCGGGGGAGAAAACGTGCCTCTGAGCTGCTGGGGGATCTGGAGGGATGTGCAGCCCCGACACTGCTCTGAGCGGCCAGGGAAAGGAAGCCGGAGGAGCTGCAGGAAGAAAACAGGTGAATCCGCCCTAGAGCTGACCTGAGTTTCCTCAATAAGTCAAGCACATTCATGTTGCTGCCATTTCTCTAATGCTCCAGTCGAAGCTGTCAGGTTTAATATACTTCCTGCATTTGCTGGAATTGCCAGGACTCTTATGTGAGAGCACTGGGTTGCGGATTGGAGCTCTGGATGTCTCTCCAGGGAGGCAGTGATGTCCACTGGGTAGAGCGCTGCTCGGTGGCCGCATCTTTCTTAACTGGCCCTTACTGGGCCTGCCACATCATTGCTTACTGCGTTTTTGCACCCTTGCTCCATTCAGCTCCCTGCTAAGCGTATCCAAATGACTTCCACTTTGCATTTGACTCCAGTCCCCCCAGCCTGGAGACTTCATAGGCGAGCTCCTGCCTCTCTGCAGGGCGCTGCACAGGGCACATGCAGGGACAGATGGACAGGGCTGCCTCCCAGTCTGGGAAGGGGTATTAAATGGGGGCTATCAACCTACAGCAAAAATTATGTGTTCTTACACCTGCCTGCAAAGGATGCTTTGGCATGGCTTTAACAGAGAATAGGCTGTTCCCTCCCACTTTTCTGCATTTGGAGACTGCTATCACCTCTGCTCAGCTTTTCCCCCTCCAGGCTAAACAGCCTGAACTGCCTTGGTCCCCTCCCGAGGCAGGTCTGCCAGCCCTCTGGCTGTCCCCAAACCGCCCTGGGCACTCTCCCTCCTCTCTCCCCAAGCTGGCGCCCGGGGGTGGATGCAGTGTCCCTGCCGGGGCCTCACCATGTGAGGGAGAAATGGGAGGATTTAATGTGCCTGGCCAGGATCCAGGCAGGAAGCATGCCTGGGGCAGGGTGCAGTCGTACAAACCAGGCTCTAGCTCCGCATCAGGCCATGCCGCACTCCCGTATCCCCGTCCTGGGGCAGGTTTCCGCAGGGACAAGGGATGCAGCGCGGAGTCTGGCACACTGTGCCTGCCCTTGCACCTGCTGTGGGGCTGGGACCGCTCTCCCCATTGACCCCTCAGCGTCCCGCCGTCCCTCTCGCATCTCTGCGGCAGTGTTTGCTGGTAAGGAAGGTTCTGGAGAGGAGCAGCCTCAGAAAACCCCTTGGGTCTGTGATTGAAATGCTGCTCAGGATGCTGTGGCCTTCCCTGCTGCTCCTGAAAATCACTCCAGCCTGCATGCCACTCGCAGCCTGAGAAAGAGAGGGAGCATTTTCCCAGCTCAGCAGCTCTGCCCGGTGTTCCTGGGGGTGGCTTTTCAGGAGAGGTGAGGGTGGTGCGTGATCTCCTGGTGTACAGCAGAAACAGGATTGCTTCTACCCACGGGAAGTCCCAGGACTGTGCCAATCGAGTCCCAGGACTGCGCCAATGGCATGAACAGCTCAGAGCCGTCATCCCGCGTTATATCCATCACAGCCCTGCCCAGTTACAGCCCCCAGCCAGCCCGGGCCCGTGGGACAGAGGCAGACACGAGCGTGCAGGTCTCTGTCAGACCCGACTCTCCTCTCCCTCACACCTCCCCTCCTTTCCTCGCTCCGGCCCAGCACACAGCTGGGATGAGGTGCTGTTTGCAGCAAGGTGACAGCAGACAGGCCCCCGGTGAGGAAGCTCAGCCTGTGAGCCTGCGTGATGGCTAACGTCACAGGGAGCCGCCGCTGACTTTGCAGCCCACATGAGCAGGTACTCATTGACCAGGGGTTAGGGGAGGGCAGTCGTTCACGCAAGCCGAGAGCCAGCCCTGCACGTCTGCCTCGGGGTCTCACCCTTTGCTGCTCCTCCCTGAGCCCTGAGGAGCAAAGGATGCAAATTGCCGCGATGCAGGCGAGGAACAAGTGGCTCAGGGCAGCGAGAAGCAGCCGCTCGCCCCATGTTGCGGAGGACGGGGTCTTACCCCTGCTGTGAAGTCGTCGTGCCCCAGCTGGGGCAACGGGCTTGATCTCCACGTCTGCTTCTGGAGGGGCAGTTCCAGTTCAGAGCCTGTTCGTTCAGCCCCGTGTGCTCGGGCGAGCCTCACCTCACCTGCCCACTGAAGGGGGGACTGAAGAGCTGGTGTCGAATGCTTTACCCCACTCACAGGGCAGAGAAGCATTACTGAGGGCTTCAGGTCTTGGCTGGGTGTTGCCATGGGTCAAAAAACAAAACGGATCCAGGCAAAACAGCCCTTTCCTCCATGGGGGCTCAGCTTTCACGCTTCTGCAATGCCATCTGCAAACCACTTCCCTGTTCCTCAAAGTGTCTCCCAGCAAGCTTCATAGTTCTAATATAAGAAATGAGAGTCAGCAAGTCCCCCGAGACTCCCACGTTCAAATAGGAAAAGGGAAAAAGGAGTTCTGTCAGCAGCAGAACTAAGGAAGCCCCAATTTGTGTTTTCTGGACGGTCTTCCGTGTGGAATCTCAGATGTCTGGAAAGGAGAAGATCCTATATGCTTCCCTGAGATAAGATTCTACCCCAGAGATCTTGTGCCCTCTTTCCTGCTCCTCACCAGCTCTGCTGAGACCTCCGAGTTCCCACTTCCCATACTCTGTGTAGATGGATTTTGTTCCTTCTCTGCTCAGGTGTCCTGCTGGCATCCCTCTGCCTTCCCCCACCACGTTAACCCTCCTGCACATCCCCCACATTTCGGCATAATACCCGCTAATTACAAAAACTCTACTGGCAGACAGGATGGTCTGCAGAGAAAAGGCAAGGATTAATATAGGCGAGGGATATAAGAAATTAATTAGTTTCAGACAGACAATGTTGGCACCTCCAGTCAGCCTGATTTATTTCCATGGCTGGTCTATTTTTGGCAAACTGAGACTGTTTGGCTAAATATAAGACAATAAATAGCTGGAATGGATGGTGAAGCCGCTGCTGAATACATAACCCCGCTGGAGAGACAGAGGCTGACATTTCCAAGGGCCGCAGGCAGCCCACGGCCCCCACCGGGTCCGGAGCGTGCCCCCCATTTCCCGGTACCTGCCAAAAGCCTCAAGGACGAGTAGGAAGAGCTCCAGGAGGGAACTCCCCCGGCCGCTGGCTGGGGCTGNAGGAGCCAGCGCCGCACCGAGCCCAGGGCCGGCACCGCGCCGGGTCCCGCACCGGCACCGCCTCCGGCACCGCTCCTGCTCCGCCAGCGCTCCAAGCCCTTCCAGCACCGGCACCGCACCGACTCCGGCACCAGCCCCTCTCCGGCACCGGTTCAGCCCCTTCCGGTACCGACTCCGGCACCGCTCCTGCTCCGGCACCGGCACCTCTCCGGCACCGGTTCAACCCCTTCCGGTACCGGCACTGACTCCGGCACCGCTCCTGCTCCGGCACCGGCACTGCTCCAACCCCTTCCAGCGCCAGCGCCGGCTCCGACACCAGTACCACTCCAGACCCTCTCCGCCACCGGCACCGCTCCCGACCTTCTCCGGCTCCGGCCCCGCTCCGGCCCCGCTTCTGCTCCAGCCCCGGCAGCGCCCGCCGTGCGGCCCCGCTCCCAGCCGGTCCCCGGTGCGGCCCCGCGGCGCCGCCCCCGCTCTTCCCCGGGACCCGGCGCGGCGGCGGCAGGAAGGAGGAAGGAGGGAGAGCGACCTGCTGGGCGGACGGTGAGTCCCGGGAGACCCCCCTGCCCTCCCCTCCCGCCGCCCCGGCCGGGGGATGTCGCAGCCTTCGGGGCTGATTTGGGCTTAGGGGAGGGGATGGGTAAAGTTGGAGTTATGGTGAGGGAGGGTTCGGCTCTGTAGCAGGCGCAGCAAGAATTTATAACTGTCTGCTCCCTGGCGGAGGAGATCCCTGAGTGTGCTTTGGTCCTAAATGTGGTTTAGGGAGCCCTGCTCAACCCTTCACTCACTATCGACTTCTCCAGCGCACACTGTTTGGTGGGCACCCCCGGCACGGNACCGGCGGCGGGGGCAGCGAGGCCGAGCGGGATCCTCACTCCGGGGCTGCGGCGGGGAGGAGCCAGCGCCGCACCGAGCCCAGGGCCGGCACCGCGCCGGGTCCCGCACCGGCACCGCCTCCGGCACCGCTCCTGCTCCGCCAGCGCTCCAAGCCCTTCCAGCACCGGCACCGCACCGACTCCGGCACCAGCCCCTCTCCGGCACCGGTTCAGCCCCTTCCGGTACCG
>VXBO01006056.1:92954-137009 GCA_013400135.1 Rhinoptilus africanus | reverse complement strand
GGCTTGCAGGGGGGGGACACGGGGGTCTGTCTGGTGGGTTTCCCTGCTCAGGCTGGAGCCCGGCTGCTGGCCATCCAGCAGCATGGCATTCTCCTTGTGCCGCGTTTTTGTCTGGCTGTCAGTATCAGCTGCATCTCTCCAACACGCCTGTTGCTCTGACAAGTTCCCAGGGGTGCGGAGAACCCAGAACACCTGTCCCCCTCCTCACTGGCAAGGAGCTCCCCAGACAAAACTACCCCTTGAGAGCGGGTCTCCCTGCCGTGCCAGCACTAGCTCCTGTAAAGTCAGGCTTTAATAAACTGGCTGTGAAAACAAACCGGAATGAGCACACTGGGCTGGTGGGCATAATGGTGGCATTAGCTCCGAAAAGAAGAAAGCATCAAGGTCAGGCCTGGGGCTGCCGGCATTGGGTATTTTCGTGTTCCGCATCCACCCAATGAATGGTGCGGTGTGTGCGTGCTGGGGGATGGAGAAGGCGCCTGAAGGGGAAGCGCCTTGAACAAGCGGCAGGTAGAAAGTTGGTGCCTCTGGGTGAGATTTGTGAAAGGGCAAGTGCCTTCGGACAGGACCCTCTTCCCATAAGGAAACAGGATTAATTTCCTCCTCAGTGGTAATGAGGCAGCCTGTAGATCTGCAACATGTGCTGACACACAGAGCTGAAATGTGGTAAATGCAAGCAGAGTCTTGTTTTCCAGCCTCACGAGGCATTGACAGGGCATCTGGGTCATGAAAACCAGTTCTCGTGATCCTGAAAAGATTCCCTTGATGCAAACATCAGGCCATTAGATAATTGGTGACTTAGCGTCAGTGGGACACATCAGCAGTGGCACGCTGGGATCTCATAGTGTGTTTCTGCATCTTTTCCTCCCTGGAGAAGACACAAGTACATCGATGGGATGTGATGTGTCCAAGAGCCTGATGCAAAGAAGGAACAGAGGCAGGAATAGGAGGAGGGCACCTGGTTCACCAGCTGGCCCCCCTCCCATGAAACTCCATCTATGTCTCTGTGTGTGTGAGGCATCCAGCTCACGTTTTGGTGATTTTTAGACTCTCTTTGTCATCCCAGAAGACTTTTGTGCAAGTTTTGGTGCCCATTCTCTGGGCAGGACCCCTTTTGATGGGAGGTTTTTCAGATTTCACAGATTTGTTTCCAAGAGCCCAGACTTGCTCACTAACACAGGAAAGTATTGGTACCACATCCCAGTGAGGGCAACTAACAAGTGAGTAGTGGAACAACCTCGCCAGCAGTGGCTGCAAGTTCCTCCTCTCTTATCCTGCTTGGAAAAGAGAGGAAAAACTCTAACTAAAGAACAAGACTCTGGAGATCTGACCCTGTCCCTGGCCTTGCCACGGGTTCTGTCTGACCTTGGACATGTCACTGCATCCCTATGTCTGCGTTCCCCCATCTGTTAACACTTGACCTTGCTTTGTTCTCAGAGGTTTGATCCCTGAGATCTGTAGAGCTTTGGGATGCTGGCAGAGATAGGCATGGAAGCACTAAAAGGCTTGTCTGGATGCTGTGAAGGCCCCTTTCACTAAACAAGCACTCTTTGTGGTCCCCTGAATGGACCCGTCAGACAGGCTGCGCTGGCAAGCGAGTGACAACGAGTGAAGTGATGGTGTCACATATTCATACGGTACAGGTGACCGAAATGCAGCTGACGCGCCCGCCTGCTTTTTACTGGCTTCCAAACAGTCTGCTTTAAATCTTTAGCTGCTGCCGTCCGTACGTGTTCGTTGCCATCGCTGGGGTCTTGTTTATCGGAGTTGGGCAGGGGCTGGGGTACAGCCCTGCTGTGCCAAGAGCACGGGGGCAGGAGGAGACAGTTTTTGCATTCCGTTGCTGGCTCTGTAACTAGACAAAACAGATGGAGGCAGCTTCATTTGGGATATGGGAAAGCGGAGAGACAAACTGACTTGCTGAAGGGGCTGCAGGGAGCCTGTGGTACTGCGTTTTCAATACCACAGGGAATCTCCCAAGTCCATGAGGGTCCCGCCGTTCCCTTTGATGAGACGGAAACCTGTATATGCACTTTCCATATGTTGTGTTTGCATTAAAATATCCACGTTGCAGTTTCCACTGAGGCCATCCCCATGGTCTGGCCTTCTGGAGAGAAATGAATGTTTGGTCAATCCTTGTAAAGCCTGAGACATTCCTCTGGCTTCCATACAGACCTGAGGTTTGGGCCAGGAGGTCTGAGAATCACCAGAAAATCTGGGACACATGTTTGGAGTCATGTCCAAATAATAGTAAGAATTTCCAGGAGGGTTTATACTGAGTAGGAGAGTCCCAGATTCTCCTTCCATGCTCAGGGAAATTGAGGCAAACTTAAAGCAGCTTCTCCATGCAATAGGGCAGGGGGTCTTGGCTCTGGGGCCAGCTACAGAGTCCGGAAAAGATCCCAACCCAGCCTGGACTCTGTGTAATTAGTGTACTGGAACCCCGAAAGGTCAACTCTGGTTGATGACATAGTCTCGGTTTACCTCTTCACAGGTAGAAAAACAATAAAAGGTGTCTTTAAAAAGGCCCTTCAGCTGCTTTCAGCAAACCCTGCCTGTGCAGAGGTTTGACCTTCTGGGTTTGCTTTTCTCTAAATTAACTTGCTTCTGCTGTTTGTAAAGGGAAAACTGATGGCAGAAAGCAACCTGTTGATTAATGTAGATGCGAAAGCCCAGATTACAATCTGGTGAACAATTAACTTTGCAGAGTCGATCTGTAATCAGATCGAGCATCTTTTGGTCTCTCTTTACATTTCTAATCAAGGTTTCTTTTCAGGTAGCATTTTGCCTGCAGCCAGTATTGCTCATCTGCTGCTTGTTTGCTCAGTCGCTCGCAATCTCAGCTCCTATCTTTGTCTAGGCAGCCGGGCTGGAAAAGAAACTGATGTGAAATTATTTTCAAGCCGCAGAGCAAGCAAGCCTTCAGAGGTGGCTGGGGTTTGCCTGTGCTTCTGACACCGCTGCAATCTCTCATCTCTCCTGGTCTTTCTTTGCCTCCCTCCTTTCCTGCGGCTCATTCTCGCTCTATCTCCAATTGCAGCTTGAGCTCTGTATTCCCTTGCTCCTGGGTTTCCTCGCTGTTTCAGGGATGAGCACCAAGCCACCACAGTGAAGGCTGAATTTTTGCAGGAGGGCCAGTCACGCCGCATTCCCACTGGGAATGTGTCTGCCTTTCTCCAGCCGAGCACGCCTGCCCGCTCTGCTGAAAATCCCGGAGTTTGCTTTTCACACCTGAGCAGCGGCTGGGCTCTTGTTGAAATTCTCACTCGTGTGCTGAATGCGTAATGCCCCGCAGTGGGAAGCGTAGGCAGGACCCGCGGGAATACAGCCCATGAAGCGGAAGGATGGTCTGGGGCTTTGGGGCACTGCCTTCAGAGAGCTGGATTCAGATGTCAGCACCGGCTCTTCTGTTTTTGTTGTGGCTTTTCTGCGCTCCCGTCTTACATCAGGTACCGTCCCTGCCACAGCAGGGTGCTGGGAGGATAAATAACTTGGGAGTGTTCACGCTGTGGAACAGGGGGATGTTTGACCTGCTCTTTTGGAAGATGGATGCTCACTGCTTTTGGGAACCAGGTCTCCCAGAGTAGCTCAGGTGGAGGTGTCTCGCAGCATCTCAGGCTGCGCACGGGCGGTCTGGGTCTGACGTCGTCCGCCCGGCTCTGTGTTCTGCTTCCCTTTCATCATCCTTTGTGGATTTAAATCAGGGGCGTTTTGAAGCAGGGACAATTTCTCATCACTGCCTTTCGCGCGGCGAGTCCTCAGTCTCTGGGGCCAGCAGGAACTGCCATGGCAAAATCAGTAAATTATTTGGGTAGCAAATTTTGGATACAGGGCTGTCAGTGCCCGGTAGCTGTTGCCTCTGCCAGCGTTGCAGGGACACGGGGTATCACCAGAGCTGTTATGGCTTGTGATGCGCAGAGAGGGAAGCAGAAAGGATGGAGTAGTGATGAGTTTTAGTGCCCTTTTGTGAGCACATGGGGAAGGGAAAGTGGGCAGCTTCTGTGGGCACCTGGAGGGAAGGGCCCTGCTAATGAAGACACTTCGTTGCCAATTACTGCTGCATTCAGTCCAGTTATTTTGTTGCTTTTTCATTTTATTAATCACCCCCAAACAATCCACCCTGGCAGCACCCTTGAGCTAGTGCTATCACCTTCATTTATCAGGTGGGGAACTGCGGCAAGGAGCGTATTCCTGGTGTTAGCAAGGTCCCACCGCCGATGGCACTGGATCTCCAACCTGAGGTCTAATACCCTCTCCAGCACGTGCTGGTTTGTGCTGGTCTGTAGCTAACAGCCCATCTCTCGCTGTTGTCTGAGGTGACATGAATTTTGTTTGTCTTTTGGGCACCCTTTCAGTTTTCACTCATGACCTGCCAAGCAGCGATGTTTTTATTACTGAAGGTTTCTCCCTTTTTCTTCCCCTACCTCTGAAATGCTCAGCTGTTTCCTATAAAACAACCCAAATTTCCCCAGCTGGGGGCTTTGGAGCAGGGGTGGGGGCCTAGATTTGACCAGTTCCATGGGGTGCTGCTGCTGTTTTGCTGACTTTTAATTGAATTGCTAAATTAAAAGGGAGAGACTGTTGGAGCTGACCATAGACACTGAAACTTCTGAAGAAATCAAAATGTGCCTTTTTTGGGAAGCAGAAACATTCCAAACGTTCCGTTTATTCTGCTACTTCTCTAGTTTGATTTAAATAGTTTATTTTACCTTGGTCTATTTAATTATTTGGTAAGTGTTAATATGCTGGTCGCTCAGGGGTTATGATTCATGATCCCAGTTAGATTTAGCTGCAACCCCCCCCCTCCTTCACTTCTCCCTCGCACCCACTTCCCCCCCATTCCTGAAGCCGTATCTTTTTTTAGTTGCTAAATCTGACAAGGTTTATGAACGGGAGCCTTAACTCTGCGCCTGTGAACATGCACACGCATATAAAGTCATTGGTGTTGGGTATTTTCTGTATTCCAGCGTGGAACATCACCTGGAGCTTGGTTTTATGCCTTCTAGCATGACTTGAATTATTTGGTGGAAAGCCTCTTAGGCTGGCAGCTTACGCACCGAGCCTGTGCTGGAGCAAACGCTGCTGATCCATAGATACCCGAAGGTGCAGCTGAGGACCTCCAGGGATCTTCAATAGCACTTTGGTTGGGGTTTTTTGATATTTATTTTGGACTTTAAAAATCTGGTTTGAAGAGTCTAACAGCTGAAGTGATGCCTTTTCACCCAGAAAATGCGTCCTCTCATTGCATCTGCCCATGTGGGTGGGTTAAATTCCACTTTCGGGCTTTCTTCACCAGATGCTCAATTGGTGTAAATCAGCATTGCTCCGATGAAGTCGGTAGACCCAAAGCGGCACAAAACACAGCAGTTTTGTCACCAGCCGGGGCTGTGAGTGTCACAGATCCTCTCTAGTTTCCCAGTGTGAACTCTTCTGTGCCGTGTGCCTGTGTCATCTCTGCTGTCACCCGGATGACACAGAGAACTAGACGCTACCGCTCATTTCTGCAGAGCCAGCGTCGCCAGTGACCCGGTAGAGTGTGCTTCAGAAATTCAGGGTCCAGCCCCGATGCGGTGGATGGGGGAAGCGGTGATGACCAGCAGAGCGAAGGAAGTGGTTTGGAGGTAGGATCCAGGGCGAGATCTCCCGGACTCTTTTCCTGGCCGTGCCCTTGACTTGCTGTTTGACCTCGGGTGAGTCCCATCCTGTCTCTGCGCTTCTGTTTGTCCCGTCTCGGTTGGGGGGAAAATAGCCAAATGGACTGCTAGGGTGAGGTACGGTTGGTATTGGTGAAATGCTTGGCTATCCTTGAATAAACAGCGATTACTGAAGGGCGAGGAACCATCCCTGTGTTACTGTCGGCATAACCTCCCTGGCATCTGTTCTCCATGCCTTGAACTGGGGCAGTGATTTAGGTGCGAGGGAGAAGCAGTAAGGAAAAATCTGCTTTTAGCCTAAAGCACGTATTGCTCCTTCTGCTACACATATTCCTGAGGGTTGGTCAGTTTGTAATTATTAACTAATTACTGCACAGTAGTCACTGCGCCGCAGGATACAGGAAGTATAGGCAGTCAGGAACAAGCCGTATCTCACAAATCCCTGCCTTTTCTTATCTGTCCTTTGTATTTTTCCCATCGTGGTGGTATCTGACTTTACACCCCTGCCCATCAAGCTCTCAGAAGGCACATAACGAGTCAGCCTGGGGCTGGATACCTCCGCGCTCTGTTTGCTTTTCATGTTTGCAATGAGGGGACTGAAGGACAGTGTTAGTCCGGAACAGGGAACAGCCACATCCCGGGCAGTGGCTGCGAGGAGGACCTCTATTTGCAGGTCTGCCAATGTTCCCCGTCCTGCTTGAAGAAGACCACATCTAGGGGTGAGCCTTTGCAGCCCTCGCCATCCGCCTCTGCAATAAAGGCATTGATATTGTGTTTTTCTGGCCGGTGTTGGTGAATTAGCTGCCCTGGAGACTGAAAGCCTCTATCTGTGCCGGGAGCAGGTTTGGCACAAGCGGGAGCTGCTCGGCCACTGGAGTGCCGCGGGATGCGGGGACCTGCGCAGGGTGTGATGGAGTCGGTCCCCGTGGGATGCTGAGCAGAGGGGGTCACGGGGCTCCACGGGAGCTGGGGGATAGCGCAGAGCTCATGTCATCCCTCACTGCAGCCTCCGATGGAGCAGGGGAAGAACCTGCATGGTGCCTTAGTCCATCAGCGGCCATGTTTTCTTATTCGAGGAAGAGCTAGAGTCTGAAACGCTGCCGGGCGCAGAGGAATCCTCTGCGGGGCCAGGTCTCACTGGGGGAGGACAGGCTGTCGGGGCCATCACAAAATCATCCTCGGCATCAAAAGCTGCTGCTGGGCTTGTAGACAAAGGGGTTTGGGGACACAGGGACCTGAAGCTGGAGGAGAGATAGTTTAAACCCTGTGGTCCTTGTGTTGACCAGGCGCCTGGGAGCCTTTCAGCTCTTTGGAAGGTTCCCAGAACGGCTGCGGATGGTCTGGAGGCACCTGGGCAACCTTCCTAGGAGCTGGGGTTTGGGCAGGAATTTGAAAACACCATTTGCAATGTAAATTGGTGTGTGTGGGACAGGGAGGCAGCATGACCTGCCTGGGAGTCTGAGGAGGAGACAAAACGAGTGGGGTTTATGCTCCTTTTGATACGCAGGGATGGTTTTATGTCTCGTCCAAAAGTCAATTAAAAATTGTCAGAGGCAGAGTGCTGCTGTGTCCCCAAAATTCTCTCCCCATTAGATGAACCATCACCAACCCCCAGCGCACACCTCCAGGATCTCCGTCGCATCCCTCCCTCCCACCAGCATCCTCTCAGAGCCCCGGGAAGAGCAGTGCCAGGCCGGAGCTTCCGTCGCTCTGGTCGCTGCCCTGTCCCTGGAGAGCCGGGGCTGGGATGCGCAGAGGTCGCTGTCGCCCTCTTGAATTCCTCTCAGAGCCCATCTGCAGCGATGGGAACAGGTATTCCCTCTCTGCAGGAGGGGCAGAGGAAAGGTCCCATTGAGTCATCATAATTCCAGGAAAAAATGACACAGTGTCTGAGGGAGAAGGCGTGTTTTTATAAATTACCATTAGCAGCATCTGTGCTATTTAAGTACTTAATCCCTTTCAATCCCTTCTTATTAAGGATTAATTGTGCAACTAATCGCACTATGATAGCAGCATTGCGAGTGCAGCTCGTCGCCGTGTGTACGAGCAACTCCACCGGTATCACACCAGATAAGAATTTGGAGCGGTGGTGGGAGGGGGGCACCTCCACTCGGCTGATGCTCTGCCATGTGAACATAGGCCAAATCGCTCGTCTCTGTGGGTCTCAGAATTATAATCCTTTCTTATCTTGAGTGTTTCCTCCAGAGCATACAGTTTATCAGCTTGCGAGGCAGGAGAGGAGTAGGAGTGAACACAACCGCGTGAGCTGTGGGCAGCCCTGTGTGATGTAGACCCTTTTCATCTCGCTTCCTGAGCTTTGAGTCTCCTTGACTCTCGTGGCCCATTGCTGAAAAGCACATGGAAATAGGTCTGTGTTTTGATTTGGGGGGTGGAAGGAGCTATAATTTGAAATATGGCTTATGAGATATGCTTCTGGTGTCTTATAAAAGGGCAGTGGACTGCAGGCCACCACATGTGACATCCCAGCACCTATCTGTCCCTAACAGGGTCTGAGCTGGGGAGTCCAGCCGTATGTTTTCTTGCAAGACATCTCTCTCCTTTGCTCTTTCGCTCTGTTTATCTCACGCTGGGCTCTGTTATCTCCACCCGGTTTCCAGGGCTCGTGTAGAGACCCATCGAGCTTGTCAAGGACACCAGATCTGCGGGCAGCTCAACCAGTACGCAATGGGAGTTGCGATAGTTTTTAAATCGCAGGGGGGAGGTGGGTTGGGAGTGAAGAGAGAAGTGGAAAAATGAGCTTAAAAAAAAAAGAGAAAAAGCCTTTATTTTAAAACCCCACCAAATACACTTGCTTTGTCTGCCATTCCCATGACTGACACTGCAACTTTGAGGACAGCGAGTGGCGAGCTGGGGCTTGGCTTGGCGAAACAGCTGTTATTTACAGTTTAACAAGGAACAAGGTTTATCTAAACAGCGTGCGCTTGCCCAGTTCCCAGACATGCATGAAATGTTGCCCTCCACAGGGAAGTGAGCAGAGGTTTGCAGGCCCTGGGGCATGATTAATCTGTTTATACACGTTTCATCTGGGATCTCACTATTTGGTGTCCAGATGTGTCTGTATTTGGTTGAAAATGAAAATGCCGTAGTGGTGGTGGTGCTTAGGGTAGGGATGTGAGGGAGTTGGGTGTCCCCAGGCAGTGCAGAGGGATGAGGATGCTCTGCAGGCTATGTGCTGCTCTCTTGGGGATGGAAGTTTCCTGGAAGGCAGCATCTCACGGGGCTTGGGATCCTGCAGGGCCTGGGCTGGGCTCTTGGGCAATCCTCCTGGTGGTATCCCTGTGTTTAAGGAAAATGGTGTTGCTGGTGCAAAATACTGATGAAGAGCTTGCTGAGCAGAGGGGGTACAGCACGACGTAGTGGGACAGCCTGATCTGCAAGCACATCCCTGTCCTGGGCTGCCCAGGGGAGGCAGGTACAGCAGAGGACCTCAGGTGAGGAGCGAAGGGGAGGGAGTGTCTCTGCATCTCGGAGCAGCCTCCCATCTTTCTGCTCTCCCAGCACTTTCTAAGGAAGCTGGTGGAGGAAGCAAGACAGTAACTGGGAGGGTTTTTGCCATGTGGGCACATGTCCAAGCTGGTTGGCACCCCCAGGTCTCAGGAGCTGCTGTGCATCTGGGGGAGCCCCTCATTTAATGTCGATTGTGCTGGTCACATCCTGAGCGGAGCAGGAGTATGCGAGGATCCGCTTCATTTGCTTTCGCGACTCATTCCCCGAGACGTTTGCTACTGTGAAAATCTCTTTTGCTGTTTGTTTCGGCATTATTCCTTCCCCGCGTGTGGCCCAGACAACATCTGGTTTTCACCGTGTCGCCCAACCCGTGGCTCTTTGCGAAGTGGAAATGCTTCATGTGCAGAAATAAGGAGCGCAGTTACTGGCGGCGCTATCAGCAGTGAGATCGGAGAAGCTGGAGAAGGAATGGCAGGGGTGCTTAGCTCCCTTCAGATGATGGAGGAAGAACTTGAACGTTGAAATGGGGAGCGGGCGGAGAGCACGGGGGCCAGGAGAGCCGGTGACACCCTTCTGTCTGTCGGCAGCTGGAAGCGTTTGCAGCAGCCGGGCTCAAGTCGTGCATCGCCCCGAGGCAGGCAAAGCGCTGTCGGGGTTCACCTTCAAGGTGGTGCATGGGCCAGGGAGAACCATCCCTGGAGGCTGTTCGTGCTGATGCAAAGGTGTCTCAAAGCCTGGCATCCAGGCAGAAGCACGGAGCTCTTGCCAAATTCGCTGCCTCAAAACAGTGCTCTTATCGCACTGGGATCCCTGGCGGCCACCTCTTGCTTCAGGAGGCTTTTTAAATCTCCTGCCGTCCTCCAGCCTTGACAGTGTCTTAGTAGAGCAGAAGTTCAAATCACCAACTGGAGCGAGGACTTGGGCAATCCCTTCTCTCATCGCAGGAAGAGGTGTGGGCTCTGGGAAGCAAAGCCATGGCAGAAGGACCTGCACATCTCACCCCCGGCTGGGGCTCTCAGCACCGCCGCGGTAACCGTGATAAGGAAGGGTCTGGATAAAAGATACTGCAGCATGACTCTTCCCATTATGAGGGAGACGGTGATGCCAAAAGTAATTACAGTTTGTGCTGTGCTTTGAAATCGTCTGATTCCTCAAGCGTGGGCTCGTCGTGCTCGCTACCTGTGTGGCTGCATTTCCCTGGCATCGGAGCGAGAACTACACACACGTGCGCAAAGCACTCCGAGGATGGGTGCACAACTGGTTTAAGATTAAATACCAGATTAGTGCAATCCTTGGCAGAGAAGTGGACCTGCAGTGTTTGCTCACCACCCTCCTGCCACGTGACTCGTCCCGAGCTTTAAATAAAACAGATTTGAAACCCTGCTGCAAAGAGTTTTATGTGCCTAATGCTGAACAGCGGTACCAGAGCACCGTCCTGGGGAGAAACCCAGCCCGTAGCTGGCACTGAGGGGACCAGTAGGTCAGGAACACCGTCCCCTTTCATTCAGTTCTTTTCCTGGTGCCACAGAAAGACCTGTCCCAGGGCAGCGGGGATGGTTTATTTGCCGTGTCGGCTCCAAGGAGCTGCTGGGTCTGAGCTGGGAGCTTGCTCGGGGAGGAAGGAGCGTTAATCCCATACGAAGCTGTTTGTACACTCTCTGCAGCTCCTCCTCCCATCACCAGGTATTTGCTGATGGTAGAGCGTAACTGGCAGGAGTATCGGCCCATTTGTAAGCGTGGTTTATCAGGGTAGAGCAAGGCAGGCTGAACTCCCTGTGTTTTAACTCTCCCAGAAAATGCATGGCAAAATGCCGAGCTCTTAATTGCTTTGAGTGCTTGTGATGGTGCTGCTTCTTATAAATGTTGTGCTTCTGTTTATATAAAAACCGTTTTCTGTTTTTTTCCGGGAAATTCGGTCCTGTCAAGATCCTTTGATGATACCAGGTTCCCTCTGGTAAGATTTTTTGCGATTCTCTGGCTTTCATTTCCTCTCTTCACCTTTCCGTTGGGCGCTGCTTGCTGCTCCCCCTCCTTTTCTTTGCACCAGAAGTAGCTGCGTTTCACGAATTTCACATGATAATCGGGTGTACAGGATGCAATTTCCGTTTCCTTAAATACCCTCCCAAGGAATGCTTTTAGAAAGGGGACCCGGGAGTGGGACTGTGTGATCCCTCTGCTCGGCCCAGGCAGTGGGATGGTGGCCAAGCTCTGCTCCCATCCCTGGGCAGCAGCTCAAAGCCCTCTCCTGTGCCTGCCTTCCACGCCACAGCTGAGGAAATTAATTACCTCCAGCCCTCATTTTGCACCGACACCGTTCTTTCAGCCTTGTTCTCACGTGCCAGAAAGAGAGGGCTTAGGTGGAAGATGAAATCATGGCTCAAGGGAGGAAAATTCCAGTATTTTCTGTTAAAGAGAGAAGGAGGCAGCTTATCCTGGCTCCTCCTGACCACTGCAGGGAAAGAAGATCCTGGCTTTCCACGAGCTCTTGTCTGCATGGCAAATGCAGACAAGCATGCAGCTCTGGGAGCTCTGCGTGGGCTGGGGAAGGAACGAAAGCTCTAATTAAAAAAGAAGGAAAAGGAGGAAAGAAAATAGCAATTAAGAAGCCAGCAGACCCTACGTACCCCGTGCTGTGCGAGCATGCAGATGACAGTGCTGCCCAGCTTCATCCAGTGGGATGGAGCTGCGGGAGAGGCTCAGAGGGACTCAGTCTCTCCTGCACCAGGGATCTTCGCCCGTAACATGGATCCTCCTTCCCACCTAGCAATAAAGGAAGGGCAGGGGCTGACAGCCTCAGCCACATGTTTAAACACTCCTGGGAGAGAAAATAAGAGGCTTTGTGTTACTGAGAATGGCTTTCTTTGGCAGCTGGAAGCTGGCACCCTCTTCGCCGTCATTCCCAGCCACCTGGGCACGCCGGCTGCCAGCCGCAGGAGTGGCGGGGCTCGGCTTGTATTTCTGGAGTCTCTTTCATTCAGCAGGATCCTTGAACACTTTCTTGGTTGCACCTGTATATTCAGGAGCCTCTTGTCACTTTTGGGGCATGACATGATGGGCAGGTAACTGCGGGGGTGATGCGGGGAGAGGACAAGCAAGGTCAGTGCAGGAGCCAGTCTGCCTCAGATGCAGCTTGGATTGTGTTAGTTAATTGTCAGTCAATAATCGTTTGAGTGTCATAAAAGGCAAGGACCGGGCTGGCCTTTGCTCGTGGTGTTCCTCTTCAATAGTCGTGTTGATATTGCACAATTCTCACAGGGCTATGAGCTTGGCATACGCGTGGTGTGATGCTTGTTGTGAGGGACGTGCCCGCCGTGTAATAAAAGGATGAAAGGAGAAAGTGAGTCATGGATAAGGGTAGATAATGGCTAAATACCATGCAGCTGAGCAGCAGCCCCTCCAGGAGCATACCTGAGCTGTGAAGTGCTGCTGCCCTGGCAATCCCAGCACAGCACTTTGCTCCCAGGGGAGACGTTACTGCCTGGGTCTGCTGGGTCATGGTCTGGCACTGCAGTACGACAAGACAGGGCTGCCGTCACAGTGGATGCTGCCAGTGGGACATGTGCCCTGAACTCCCCAGCAGCTGTAAATTAAGTCTCAATAACTTAAAGAGCTGCGGTAGAAAAATGGAGTATTGGGGGGAGCATATCTGTTTCCATGTCAGATGCGGTTGTGTCGGGCTCCAGGGGGAAAAGTCGTGCACTTTTGCCGAGTCTCATTCCCCGTTGCCTGCCCTTCTGGTGCAAACCAGCAGGGATGGATGGGTTGGAGCAGATCCTGGGATCTACTGATCTGCAGCATCTGCTCATCGGGACCCCTCACCCCCTGAAGAGGGTGGACGTACCATAGAACCACTGACACAACCACCTTGGGGGCAGCTCCGCGCGGCCCCCGGACAGTGTGAGCACTGAGCTCCCACCCGTGTCTGTGGTGGACAAACTGGCTGTTAGCGGTCGATTATTGTTCCAGCTGAACACTGGACACTTTTCTCAGGTTAGCTTCAGCTGAGGAATAAGTGCCTAGTGTTTTGAGGCTGCTGGAATAATGACCGTCATTTTAATGCCTTCCTCGGAGCTGCCCTGATCTCACCAAGCGCCGGGAAGAGCCGAGCGAGAACTGCTGACTGCGCCGCACAGGGCTGCGGACACAGAGAAAGGCAAAATATACAAAGGCAGAACAAACCTCCTTTGTGTGCGCTTGTTACTGGACTCATTGTCAGGACTGGGACAAGTGAGAGTGGAAACGCGCATCCAGCAAAACGGCTTTTCCTTCCCACTCCCACCCGTGCATCGAGTACAGGTTATGAAGTCTCCAAAGGGTGGGTTTGCAGGAAGTTTTTCCATGGTGTTCGCCTTTCCCGGGCTATCTTTGTGTCTGTTTGAGTCCCAGAGATCTGTACGTGCTCCATGGGGCTTGTGCGTTGCCTGTGTCATTGTCTCTTACCAAGGACTAATTGCAAGGTTATAAACGAGGGATGGGACCCCTGTGGGCGCTGCACACCCCACAATCCCGGCTTCTGCCTGCATGGGGCTGACAGCCGAGGCGAATGCAATCTGGAAGGGAGGACAGATGCATCGTCATTCTTAATTTATAGCTGGGGAAACTGAGGCATGGAAGCCGGTCTTGCGCGTTTGCTACAGGATCATTTTTCCTCCCAAGCCTGCTCCGAACTGCAGACAGGAGAAGGGAGGACAGTGATCTTCTGGCTGCCGTAATCACACTCCTGGTAATCATGGAAGCCGGCAGTACAGGAGGGGGAAAAAAATTGCATTGCGAGGGTGGACTGACTCCCTGGAGACCCAAAGTTCCCTTTTCAATCATGCTGCTGCCCTGGGATGATAGTCTTGCTGTTGGCTACGGGGCTCCTGTGGATTAATACAAATTGATTGCACTCCCTTCCTCGCAGGACCTTGACCTCCTGGCGAGGGTTTTGCTCCCTGAGTCGGAGGGAAATGTCAGGCCCCCTGAATAGTGGAGCCGAGCAGCGGGAGGCAAATGTGGAGGGAGGAGAGCTGGGCTTGCTCTTTCTCCCCCTCACCACTCCCTTTTGGGGAGAATTATTGTGCAAATGGCTCTGTCTGATGGGCAGAGTCCATGTCGGTCCTCGCTGCAGCTCGGAGCAGCCTCGGTCCATCTGAACCATCCTCCCCAGGACTGGGCTTTGGAGCATCTGTCATGGGAGGGAGCGGCTGGGACCTTGTTACCCCGGTGGGAATTTCATGCCAACAGCTGAGTAGCCGGGGAGACGTTCATTTGCTGGTCGGGGGCTGAATTCCGTCCCTGCCCCTCCGACCTTGCCCCGGTAGGATTCCCAGCTGCTGCAGAAAATTTAGCATCACCTCTGGTGTATGTTAGAGTCATCCTCAGCGTGCTGTAACTTCCTTCTGACTCCCCAGAACAGCCCCCAGTCTCTCCCCATACACCTCCCGAGGACCCGGCTCACGGCCCTGCCAAGGAAATTCGGAGCGGCGGAGGAATTTGGGTTGTGCCACACTCCTGTTTGCACAGGAATGTGCACCATGGAGGGGCCGAAATCTCTCCCACCGCCGGCACGCGGCTGTCTTGACAGCTCCTGCTGCTTTTCTCTCCTCCTCCTCTGTGCGGGGGCTCGGGAGTGAGAACATCCACTGGCCACCCGGGCAAGTTGCTGCTGGCCAGTGGAGAGGGCAGCCCAGTGTACGGGCGATGCTGGTGAGCTCTCGGTGGGTCTGCCCTTTGTCTCCATGCCCTGGGATGTGAGGAGGGGCACGTATGCAACCGGTGCCTCCCTGGGTTGTTTGTTTAGCCCTGTAGGCACATGCAGCCCTGCGGGATGGCTGTGTTTCCTGCGGGATGGCTGTGTTTGCAGAGCAAATAAGGCTCTATGAGCAGAATTCGCCATTTCTCAGATCCTTGCAGGAGCGAATCAGTGCTACCTAATAGCCAGAAGCATGAGCCATAACTGCTGAATAGGACTGTTCATTTTGCCTGTAAACACGAGCGTTAATCTCTGGGGATAACAAAAAAAAAAAAGGCATAAAAAAAGTGCATACTATTCCCTCCAAGCCTTTCAGCTGGGAAATCGGGGCAGGAGTCTAAGAAAAAAATGGAGCCACTTATCATTTGTGAAGAGCAATAAAGTGGTTATTGCTTGAAAGCCTTGCTTCCAAGCCCCTGCAATACGCTGAAGGAGAAAGGGGACAGTTTCACACACTGATGATGGCTTGTCTGTGCCTAAAATACTTGTTTCTTGAATTCCCCAGCAGAGAGCCAGCGGGTTTTGCCATACAAATGCAAGAAAGATTCACGTGGATAGTCACAGCCCAAATGCCTATGGGAACAGCTCGCTGTAAAATAGCAAGAGTGCGGTTATTGCTCGGGCAGCAGCGAATACGGCTTTGAATGTGGTGTTTAAAGAATCGTTAGCATCTTGTCTTGATCATGTGATGAGCTTTCCTGATGGGATTCGGCTTTGGGTGCTTTGAAGTGTTTTAGCCAAGTATTTACTCTCTGACTATATTTCGGTAAATGCAGATGGTTCACACTGCTGGCTTTCATCCCTGCTCCTTGGCCAAATGCCAGCCTGAGGGCTTCCATTTTTGCCTGTGATTTGCCTGAATTCCTTATTGCCCTTTCGGGCTCCTTCTCCCTTTCGCGTCCTGCCCTGCAGCATCACGTTTCGGCCTGTTGTTCGTCCACCGGTTTCTCCCATCCCAGGGCTGCCTGCAGTTCAGGGGTTGCTGTAATTCCCTTCGAGATCCTTCAGGCTGTAGAACAAGTGATGTCATTGCTTTGCTTAGCAAGTGCCGCTTTCTCTCACAAAGTCAATAAATGCCTCCGCTTCCTGCAGTGCACTGAACTCGCTGGAAAACAAGAGGTGGTCGGGAGCAATTCTTCCTTTGAAATCCCTGCCGGGGAGGGGGCGGGGGGGAGAAGGCTGCTCCATTTAGCTGGAAATCCCACCTTTAGGGCATTTTAGGTCCAAATGGCCACTCAGGGTGGGGCGAATTCCTCTCTGGGAGGAGCGGAGGGCTGAGAACAAGAACAGTCCCATAAATTCGAGCTGACAAACGCTTTAATGTGAACTCCACCACCAGATGCCAAGTAGGTCCAGGTCTGGCTGGTACAAACAGCCACAATTGCCCAGAGCCATAAAGATAATGAGCACGGGGCAGGCGTGAGCGTAGCAGCAGAGGTAGCTCGCCACCGCGGTGCTATTTTTGCCCCAGCCCCAGTCTCTCCACAACGAAGGTTTGTATTTATCAGCCAGTAGCTGCTGGTGCTCCGGTCGGTGGCAATGGAGAGGGGAAAGACTTGGACTGCACTTTGTGGAGCACAGATTTTTGTCGGAGTGGAGGTGTTTGCCTTCTCAGGCACTCGCAGCGTTTTGAGGAGAGAGAGGGGACAGGGAGGGAGATGGAGAGACCCTTTCCCTTCATAGAATCACAGAGTGGTTTGGGGTGGAAAGGACCTTAAAGATGATCTAGTTCCAACACCCAGGGACACCTCCCACCAGCCCAGGCTGCTCCAAGCCCCGTCCAACCTGGCCTTGAACCCCTCCAGGGATGGGGCAGCCACAGCTTCTCTGGGCAACCTGGGACAGGGGCTCACCCCCCTCACAGACAAGGATTTCTTCCTGATACCTCATCTAAATCTCTTCCAGGTTGAAGCCATTACCCCTTGTCCTATCACTACATGCCCTTGTAAAAAGCCCCTCTCCAGCTTTCTTGCAGGCCCTGTCTCCTCTTCATTCACCACTTCATCCGCTTCTTCATTCACCTGGAGATAAAGTGTCTTTTATATTCCCTGTATCTTTCTTTGTCCTGGAGCCACGGGCCCTTCTGGAGGCTGCGGACGGGCTTGGTGGGGGATTGTTGGTGCAGGAGTTGGTGAGCGCCTTCCCGTGACCCTCTGTTCCCGCAGTGTCCCCTGCTCTCCTGACCATCTCGTGCCACTCCCTGCCAGGGTGAGACTTTGTCCCCAGCGTGGCAGGGTGACTAGCTGTCCTTTGGACATGGCAGGCCTGGGGGGGACCAGCTCTGCAGCAGCCTCCAGCCCAGTCCCCCCAGTGCCAGGCAGGGTGCTCTTTCCAAAAGGGCAGGAGAGGGGATGGTGCTCAGAGCTGGGATCCGTCCTCCTTGTTCCTGTGAGTGTGTTATCCAGGGTTTGATATCCAGGATTGATCAGCCTGGGCTGGTGGGAGGTGTCCCTGCCCGGGGCAGGGGGGGTGGAACAAGGTGATCTTTAAAGTCCCTTCTAACCCAAACCATTCTATGATTTGGACGCAGTTCTTTCACCCACTCTTAGGGGTGCGCAGCATCGCTAAACCTCTCTTGAAACACAGAGCCTTCCTCTCCAAGCTGGGATTTCAGCATCTCGAGGGACTGGTGAGGGGAATCTCATGCAACTCTCTGCCTTCCCTGCCTGTTTCTACTGAAGGCAGCCTGGTATCCCTGGAATCCTCAGGTGGATTTGGAGTCAGCAGTCAGGTAATTGCAGCCCTTGCTGCTGCGAGGGTGTCCTCGTGCTTGCTGCGTTATGGACGTGTGCTGGGGATGCTGCCAGAGTGCAGTTCATTAGTGCAGCCTTCACTAGAGATGTGTGGAAACTTCCTTATGCCCTCATTTGAAAGAATAATCAGTGGGGCTTACCTGAACATTGATGTAGAAAGATTGTCTTTTGTTTGAGCCTCTGATGTACCTGCTGGGAGCGTCACGGATTTTCCCTGGGCTTGTGTTTCCTGTTTGGGGCTAAAACCATGCCCAGCACAGGAGCCCCTGTGGCTTTTGATAGTGCCACCGTAGCAGTGTCAGCGGCCACAGCCGGAGCAAAACACTTTGGGTCAGTTTAGGTCCTCGGATCCCTGCAACATCAGCGGCATTTCCACGCACCAGCACTGGACCTTAGCTTGCAAGGTAGGGAACCAGGATGGAGCCATGGGCTGGGAAAATGGTCTCCAAAGCAAGTGTTAAGCTTTGCCTGCCCTTTGGAAGGAACAGCGCTGCTTGGAGACTTTATTCCTCGCCAGGAGGAAAGCACCAGCATGGAGACTTTGTTAATGCAGCATTCTCTAGTGCCAGCATCTTTGTTGTCAAAGCATGTTTCTGTAGCGCCGAGAAAACATTTAAATGTCTGAAGGCTGGAGAGGATGTGTCTAGCTTCCCCCTGCCTCGCTTGGCAACTCAAAGCGGCCTCCAGCCTCCCCTTCCCACCCCCAGCCAAATACCCCAGCCCTGATCCCAGGTACACGAGTGTTGCTGGCAAGCTTTCACCTTGCGGTTTTGGCAGCATTAAAGGTGGGAGATGAGCGGGGATGGTGGAGGGGTGCGAGTCCCCAAGGCTTCAGGTGAATCCCGGGGATTTTCAGGGGATTGCACCCGCAGCAGGGTGCTGTGCCTCCCATCAGAGCGTGGCAGACATGCAAGCGGAGTGTTTGTATTGCTGACAGATAATCTTTTAAGCTTTCAGATGCAGGCATGTCAACCCAAGTGTTGCCGTTGCCTGGGTGACGTGATGCATTAGCTCCCGGATGCTGTGTCTGATCGCATCAGGCTGGAATGGGATCACTGTTTGTTTGCGCTGCTCAGCCCCGCAGGGGACCAGGGGGAGTGGGAGAGAGCTGCTCGGCTGCAGGGGGGACACCCAGGAGCAGGGGGGACAACCTGCTCCAGGGCTGCGGGAGAAGTGGCAGGACGTGTGTGTCGGTGCAGAGAAGAACAGCTCTGGGTAGCTTTTGGTGCCTGTTTGGTTCCAAAGGAGGATTTTCCCCTTAAAATCCACCCTTGGGCTGGTGGAGGAAAGGAACGTTAAAGGAGTCCAGTGCTGCTAATGGAAAATCCCCCATTTAGACAGGTTAGGGGGTTGAGACGGTGTGGGGGAGCAGGACTACGCACATGGGAGTGGGAGAGGGACAGACCCGAACATCCTTGTGCCTGGGACTGGACGGGACACTGATGCCTGTGGGTCCAGGGAGCGTTGGGTGTTTGCTCGGTCTGTGCTCCACAGGAGGAATAACACCCGAGTGCAGCGGGGACGGTGCTAAAGACCAAACCCTGCACGTACAACCCAGTCCCCTCCATGCTGTGAGCTACAGACAGATCTGGCAAGAGCCACAGTAGGAAAGAAAAAGCCACGTATGGCTCCAGGATGCACAGAGCAAGCTCCCTCAGTTGCTCCTGAGGCTGCTGGGACCCAGCATGCTTCGCCATGTGCTCCTTGAGGGTTTTCTCCGTTTAAGGGTTTTATTGCTTTAATCAGATCCCTGGTTAAGGCGATTCTAATGCCTGTGGAGGATGAGTCATGCCAGAGCTGGTGAGCGCACTGGGAGCTCGGAGCATCTCCCCTTCTGTGACTCGCGGGGATCCCCTCGGCCGGTGCTGGCTTCACTCAGCATCTTGCTGCTGGCTCGGGAAGTTTCTTGCAAGGGCAAAGCGTAGACCAAACTGCTGGAGGAGAGGTGCCTCCTTGTACAGGGAGGAGCATGGTATTGAATATTTTCCATCACTGTTTACTCTTTCCTGCTTTCCTTCTATTTCTGCCCGGCTTTTCCCCGGAGTTTCCAAGGATGCTGTAAGGCGCAGCCTGTGTTGGTACTCGTGGTTCAGTGTCCGCAGTTCTGCCCGGGGCTCAGCTTCAATAACTAGCTCAAAAAAAGCCCCTTGCTTTTAAGTCAGCTCTTAAATTCAAGAGAACGTGGTGACTGTGTGGCTCCTCTATTGCTCTGACACAGCAGCGATGCTTTGGAGAAGAGGATGTCCCTGAGGACCCTGGCAGATCCCCAGCAGGGGAAATTCAGGTGCTGCCAGCCCCAAAGAGCAGGAGCTGTGGGGCTGGGGGGGACGTATTGTGTGTCGTCCGGCCCTCTCATCCTCCTCTCTCCCCTTCCCTGCAGGGCTCTGCTGTCCCTCACATCACAAGGTAAAATGAACAAGATGAAAAACTTTAAGCGGAGGTTTTCACTCTCGGTTCCACGGACGGAGACCATCGAGGAGTCCCTGACGGAGTTCACGGAGCAGTTCAACCAGCTCAACAACCGGAGGAATGAAGGTAGGGAACCCCCCCCCGGGCTCCTGCTGGGGCTGGTTGGGAGCATCCAGGGTCAGCGCTGCCAGCAAACATCTCCTCTCCACACCCCCTGGCCTTTCTCGGGGTGTGTTGACATGTGGAAAGTTACTGCCCCTTTGTCTGTGTTGCTTTCCCCATCTATCCAGCAGGATTAATAACACCTTGTCATTAAATCTGGTCTGAAGAGAGATTTACGCTTGCATAAGGAAAGCCTTATAGGAGGGAAAAGTATTTGCAGAAAAGGAGGAGGAATGACACATCTGTGGTTAAAGGGAGAAGCATGGGATCTCCTCCCGCCTCCCCAAAAGGAACAGTGGTGTTTGAGCTCTCCCTGGGGCTACAACCTGGCACTTCCACCAAGCCAAAGGGGCTGCTGTCTCTATCCAGGGGCTCGCTGAGCCATCCTTGGCTCCTGGTCCCAGGGAGGTTTAGGGTTAAGACCTGGGTGAGCCAAACGGGGCACATCCCTTCTGCAAACAGAGCTACCCGGCTGCAGGCTGGGGCAGGCTCCTGGCTCTGGCTGGGCACAGCGAGGGGGAGGCGATGCTGGAGGCACGGACAGGGAGCAGATGGCGCCGAGGTGGCCCTGCATGGGCAAGCAGGCAGAGCCGCTGGCAGGCAGGCCCTTGGGAACCTGAGAAAGTGAGACTTGATTCATCCAGGGGTAAATCCGCTGCTGCGGGTGCAAGGCTGAGCTGCCCCCGGTGATGGCATCGTGCATTTGCTGCTGCCTCCTACCAAAACAGCTCGCTTTGCCACGGGCCAGCCCCTTCGTGTGTCTGTGCCCTCAGCTCCGCTCGGGTCACATTCAGGCTCTTTCCCCCCTCACCCTGCAGCCAGAATTGCTAGAAACTTTTGCTGGAAGCAGGGGCTGAGGCCGTGATGTAATTGCCTGGCACTGGCGTCTGCCCCAGCAGGGAAGGATCGTCCCTCTGCCAGCTAACCTGCTTGAAAGAAGAGATGCAGTAACCTAATTTAGAGCTGACTTCTCCTCACTCCTGCAGCTCCTGACGCTCTTTTTTATCCCTCCGGACACCCGGGCTGCCCTGAACATCATCCCTTCACAGCCTCCATCCCTGCTCCCCCCCACCACACACCTCCCCTCACACCCTAGCAAGCAGCGAGGGCTATAATTAGACTTGAGCCCTTAATTAGATGTGCAGAAGCTGTGGGGATAAAATGGTGCAAGGCCAAGGCAGTCCTGGGCGCTGACAGCTGCTGCTGCTGTTGCCTTCCTCGGGGGACCTGTGCTGCGGGCTGGCTGAGCCTGGGCTCGTTATCTGCGCTGTGCAAACCCAGGCTTTGTGGGGGAGGTGATTTCCCCATTCCTCTGCTTTAATGAAGCTTCGGTCACGGTTCTTCCTTTGCCCTTGAATGGCAAACCATGCAAGCAGCATCTGCCTGTCCCCCCCGGCTTTTGGTCTCGCTCCGGAGGTAGCCAAGAATAGGAGCGAAGTCAGAGCAGTCCTGGGGCCAGGATCGAGGGTTTTCCCATCCTTGGACCAGTACTAGACCGTGACATGGTATGATGGGAGGTCCTCCTGCCTGGACCCGGGAATGCATCAGGGGCTCGGGGTCTGCCAGCATCACCCCGGGGGTGCCCCCATGCCGGGGTACCGCACCGGTCGATACCTCCCTCCCTGCCTGGATGCGGCACATCCTGGGTCCCTGCCGCAGCTCTGCATCCCTGGTGTCCCCTGCTCCCCAGTGCAGGGTTCCCAGTTTGCACCCGGGCCCTCTCCCACTCAGGACAGGCAAAACTTGCCATCCCCACCACCCCGAGCCTGCTCCCTCCTGCCCGACATCTCGTGATTAAGTTTCCCATGGGGATTGTAAACAACCCCGAGAAGTCACCTCCACCGTGCCCTTAATCTCTGTCTCCGGCAGGCTGCGGCTGTTGTTTATGAAGAGCCCTGACAGCCACATTTGTCTGAGGCATCTCTTCGGCTGTTTAATGAACCCCTCCTGGCCGGGAGCTCTTTGCCCGCAGCCCTGTGCCAGGAGGACTTGGCCGGGGCTCAGCAGAGGGAAGCTGGAGGCACCAGTGCCGGGGGGCAGAGCTGGGGGGGGACACGAGCCCCAGCACCCCAGGGAGAGGAGGCATTTGGGCACGGTGTGGGAGCGGGATGCTTCAGATGTGTAGGGAGACGGGATTGTTTTGGTGGCACTGGAGGGGATGAGAAGGAAGTTGATATGCAAGTGGCTCTTCTGGAGGGTTTGACGGTGAGGTTTGGGCCTTGTGGGGGCTGCCCGGTGTGGAGAGGGCTCTAACTTTAGTTCTCTCTGAGGTGTTATCTCCTCTGTTTTATAGGTGGAGAAATCAGGGTGCAAAGGGGCAAAATGACTTTGCTACCACTATGCAGAAAGATGGTGGCAGAGCTGAGACTAGAGCCATGGGAGTTGCTCTTGTGCTGCTTCTGTCCCCGGTGAGAAGGGAAGAGCTTTGCTTCAGGTTTCACCTTCCTTGCTCAGGATCTCTGAACGTGCCCCTGGGGCTGTCTCTGCCATCCGTGGGGCAGGCAGGATCTCCTGGTGAGCAGATGACCCATGACAGTTCAGGCGCTGGGATTTCTTGCTCCAGAAAAGCGTGCTAATCTCAGCATTGATCAGCACATCGTTTTTTCTTTCGTCACCTCACACTGCTCCTCAGGGAATTGCTTGCAGTTTTTCTTTTCCCTCCAGCATCGGAAATCACAGGTTATCCACATTCACAGGTCATGGCAGTCTGCAAACCCTGCACTTGGGTGGCTGTGAGCACCTCTGCCTGGCCTTGGGGAGGGGGGTGATGCAGAGGCCAGAATACCTGCTCATGAGATGCCCCAAAAGCATGTGCAGAGCTGCTCTGACCCTGGCAACGGGACAGAGTAGGTAGAAACCTGCCTGGTGTGTTGGTGGTGCAGCGGGAAGCCCCCAGCTCTGCCCTCTCCATCCTGGACCTCTCACGACCTCACCCACAGGGGCTGATAAAACCAGGCCTGAGAGAAGCAGAGCTGGCAAATGGAAAAGCAAATAGCTTTCCAGCCTGGACACATCCCGTCGTCCTGGGCAATGTCACCTTGATGGAGTCTGACGATGCAGAGAGGCAAAGGGGATGCCTGTAGTCGGAGCCTGACTTGGTCACAGCGTACCCTGGGGGGTCCCACGTCCCTCCGCCCTGCCCTGCATCCCCCCCCTGGGCTGCACAGCCTTTCCTCCGCCACAGCGGCTGCTCAGCAGCAGAGGTGGAGGGAAGCCCCTGGGTTAAGGAGAGCCCAGGCTGGGCTCTGTGCAATATCTCATGTCCTCGACCACGGCCAGCACCATCTCCGCATCCCCGGAGATGGGAAACTTCTCCATGGCCTCACATTAAGGGTCTCTTTCCATTCTTCCTGGGTTTTCCGACACGCATTCCTCTCCACACTGCAGCTTTTCAGAGGTATCAAGTCTTGGTGTCTCCCATTTGCTTTGGTAGGAGCTGGTGGCATTCAGCTCGGAGCTGTGCCAAGGCTTTACCCTGAAGCAGCTCCTGCCTGGTCTGTCCTCTGAGGCCAAATAAGGTCTCAGTGTTCGGGCTGCAAAGGCTGCGTAATTCCCGGTTTGCGATGGCATAAATCAGAGCCAGATCTGGCCTTCGGAGCGCGAGGCCACGAAGAAGTGATGATGAGGGGAAGGAAGGAGGATGAATAATCCCAGATCTGAGTGCAGCCCTGCCTCGTGAGTGTAACAGAGCTCTGAGAGGAGAGTTTGCACTTAGCAAAGTAATTAAAAGTTATAAGTCAGGCAAAGAGTGAAGGGTTCTGGCCCCTTTCCTTGGGAGATCAAAGCTTGTTTTGGCAGAGACAGAGTTTAAATATATTTATAAAAAAAAGGCGGAAGGCTCGTCAAAGGCAGCCGCCGTGTCTGCGGTCTCACTTTAATTTGCTTTGATATCCCATGCAGCCTCATTATTTGCAGTGTCAGGGCTCACCGTAATCCACATGAAATGCCGAGCAGAATCCAACAGGCCCGCACATTTGCACGCCCACAGCTTGGCGTCTCCTCCCACGAGCACCCATCTCACAGGACCAGGTACCCTGGGTGCTGTGGGCACCTCGCGGTGAGGCGGGATGGACGGGCTGGCACATCCCGCCTGTCCTCTCTGGCCCCAGGGCAGCCAAAACACCTTTCCCTTCATCTCTGCAAGTCTTCTGTGTATTCTTGTGGGCTTTTCCCCGTCCTGTGTTTGTTCACATCTTTTGCGTATCCCATTCCCCTTTGCATGCACCAGGATGCCCAGGTTTCATCTTACCTCTGGTTTTACATCTGATGCTCTTGTAGATGAGGAGAGACTGTCCCTAACCTACCCAGTGGGCTGCTGGTTCAGACAGACGGTGCTGCTGGTTTGCAGCTTTCAGGGACAGGCTGCATCTTTTACCAAGATTTTGGGCTTGTTTACCTATGGGAAGCAGCACAAATTCGCACAAACTATCATTTAAAGTGAATTAGTTGAACTCCTTTCAGTCAGATTTTAAATGGCCTTTGGTTTGGTTGTGGGGTTGTGGTTTTTTTCAGGTAAGTTGCTTAGGAAGCGAGCAAGTTAAAAAGGATTTGATTTCAGTTTAATTGATCTGTGTTAATTTTATAGCTGTGGTACATGCAGGCTAAGTTTTCCTAACTGTTCCTGCGCAGACAGATGGCCAGAAAGGGCCAGGGACCAGAGTCCCGCGGTGGTGCTGGGAGAAGGGGTGACTCTGTCCCTTGTTCTTGCCTGTCTGCCCAAAAGCTCCTGGCACCGTTTCAGATGCTCCCGAGCCCAGTGACACCGGCTGAACCCGTCCCTTAGGTGCGGGCTGTCTATCGAGGACACCCTGCATCCCTTAGCCCGCCGGTCCCCTGGTCCCCCGGTGACCATGGCACAACAGCGCATCTTTTCCCAGGTCACTTGCCTGCCACCTCTCATCCGTCAGATGAGCGAACTGCAGCCAGGTCCCAGCCCTGCTCAGCACCCCGTGAAAGCCGTGCCCCCCCTCTCCAGTCTTCAGCAATGAGATCATCGCTGGCTGCCTGAGCGCATCGGGATCGGTGCGCCGAGATCGGCGTTAGGCATTGCAGGGGATTGTCTCTGTGCAGCCCAGGGACAGGGCTCGGCAAGGGACAGGGCTCGGATGGCTGAGGATGGGGCATCACAGGTCCTCCTTGGGGAGTTTCCCTCCTGCAGGGTCCCTCCTGGCTCTGGGGAGATAACTGCCTGGACGCCTGGAGGACACCAGTGCTTTACAGCAGGGTCCTTGGACCCTGGAGGCCTTGGTGACTTGGAGAGTGGCTGCAAAGTTTAAATGAGAAGGGAAAGAGCTGTATAACCACCGGAAAGAGGCCAAAACAGTCGTCCCTGCTTGGCCCCATGGTTTTCAGAGGGAGATGCATCCCTCCCTTGGGGAGGTGGTGCCCCTCCATCCCAGTTAGCGCTGCCTCCTGAAGAGGGTGTAGCAACAGGACAAAGAGTAATGGTTTTAAACTGGAAAAGGGGAGATTTAGATGAGCTATCGGGAAGAAATTCTTTGCTATGACGGCGGCAAGCCCCTGGCGCAGGTTGCCCAGAGAAGCTGTGGCTGCCCCATCCCTGGAGGGGTTCAAGGCCAGGTTGGACGGGGCTTGGAGCAGCCTGGGCTGGTGGGAGGTGTCCCTGCCCAGGGCAGGGGGGGGCACTGGGTGGGCTTTTGGGTCCCTTCAAACCCAAACCATTCTGTGACTCTATGATTCTATGAGCAACACCTTGAAAAAAACGTCTGTGTGAATCAGGGGAATCCACTTTGCTGGGGTCCAGGCGACCTGCCTTGAACTCGTGTCTTGCTGTGCCGCTCTCTGGGTCGCTGTGTGCCAGAATATTCCTACCAAGCAGGTGTTAATTACAGAGTGAGGAGGTTTAAGTGCAAGCCTCAAAGTGGAGACCAGAGGGAGCTCAATGGCTTATTTTGTTCTGATTTCTTGCTCCTTTCAGGGTTTCTTGGGCTCGGTGTGGCTTCACACCTGGAGTCCCTGGAGAAGAGTTATTTTTCTGAGCTGCTTTGGTTTTCAAGGGAGCTTTTGTGCTTCTCAGGCCTGTAAGTCTGGCTAAGCGCAGCAGGATGGGACAGCCTGGAGTGTTTTGTTTTGCAGTGAGTGACTCTGCAGCCGTTAATCCCAAGCACCTTCTGAGAAATGGTCACATCCTTGGAAGAAAGCGGCCTGATGTCTGTTAGTTTGGGTGGTTGCTGCAGCAGATTCGGTACGTGTGCTCATGAGCTCCCCAGGGGCAGGGCTGTCTTTCTGGTTTGTTTTTGGACAGACCCAGCACAGAGGGATCCAGAGCCACGGTCAGGCGCCCAAGTGTTCCTAAAGTGGAGATCATGTTTTGTCTGACGTGACGTTAGTGAAGATACGAGGGGGAAGTTAAGGTGAATACTCACCCATGCAAAACCCCGGGGTGCTGCTGCAGAGGGGTGAGCTGCTGGGCAGCGCTGGTTTGGGATGTGGGAGATCTGGGTGGCCTTGGGTGTGAAGCGGTTCCCCTCTCTGCGTCCCCCTCCCCGTCTGTCAAAAGAGACCTTCATTGCAGGGGGCTGCGTTAGGGCGCTTTGGGGGTGCTGCTGATCAGAGCTGTGTGGGTGATGATGCACCAGAAGCCTGGAGCAAAAAGCAGGTATTCCTTCTGCCTCCTGGATGCAGAGGTGGAAAAGGACTTTCTTATGGTCCCAGAGCATCCCTGGACCTCCCTGCCCTGCTCTCACTCTCTTTTCTCCAAAGCAAGGGCCTTGGGGCTTGGCGCTTTTGCTGCCTCTCCAGCAGCTCACTCTCCCGTCTCTTTGTCCTCAGACCTGGCTCAAGGGCACCTGCAGCTGGGACACCTGGGCAGGGACTTCCAAGCAGACACCAGCCCCGTCTCCCCCTCCGAGGTGGAAGGCCAGTCCCCGATGGCCGTGCGCTACCGCAACAACAACCAGCGCCGCTTCTCCATGGAGGCAAGTACTGCTGCAGGCTGGAGCGGGCAGAAGGGACGTGGCAAGTTCTGGTTGTCACCTGCCTGCTGGCTGGAAGGGCTGGTGTTTGATGCGGGAGGCTCAGACTCAAGCCCTCATGTCCTCTTGGGTGCATTCAACATGACTCCCGTGGTCCCTGACAAAGCCCAGTGCACATCGCCATGCACGCACACCTCCCCTTTTCCTTGACTAAGTGTCCCACAGATGCTGCACCCATTGCTTCAGCATTAATACCCGCTCTGGTTAGAGAGCACTTCCCCTTGAATGTCTCCATATAGTCCTCCTTTCATCAGATGCATTCATCACCCGCTCTTCTGGCCCTCTCCGCAGGATGTCAGCAAGCGTCTCTCCCTGCCCATGGACATCCGCCTGCCCCCCGAGTTCTTGCAGAAGCTGCAGATGGAGAGCCCGGAGTTCCCCAAGCACCTCAGCAGGATGTCCCGACGGGCATCCCTCGTAAGTCCCTCCCCCCGCAGAGCGAGCGGTGCCGGGTACAACGTCTCGCTTCACACGTACAAGTCCCAGCCAGCAGATGCGGGTGCTGCTTGCCACCCACCCCCGCAGTCCTGCCCTGCTGTGGGAGCCCCTTTGTGCCCCCTGCGTGTCACTGTGATGGTTTGAAGAACCAACAACAATTTATTGTTGTTTAGACAATTATTCTCTCACCCGATGACCCCTCCCCACGCGGGAAAGGGAATCGGGGAAAAAACAAGGAAACCCAAGGGTTGAAATATAAACAGATTTAATAGAACAAGACTAGATAATTAACATTAATAACACAAAGGAACTAGTATTGATCCCGATGCCAATATAAAATATACAAGGATTATACCCAGCCCATTCTAGTGGACAGACGGTGTGGGACCCTGCGAGCGCGGCGGCTTCAGGAGGAAGGGAAGGGCCAGGGCTCAGACACCAGGGCAAGGAGTGCTCAGGATCCCAGCCATCAAGGGAGAGAGAGAACTCCTCACCGAACTTTCTGATTTCTATTGAACGTGACGTTCATGGTATGAAATAACCCTGTTGGCAGCTTGGGTCAAGTGCCCGGGTCTCGCTCCTTCTCGTCCCCGCACCTGGAGAGCGTGAAACACTGAGACCTTGAAACCCGCACAGCAGAGCTGGCTGTAAAGTAAATATTTTCACAAATTCAGACGCTGGAGTCTTCTAGAAATGCAGTTTTTCCAAGTGTTAGAAGAGACCTTAGTGAAAAGTAAAATTACTGAAAGAGAAATGAATCCTGTGTCGCTCAAACCACGGCAGTCGGACACGCACGCGTTCCTGCCCACGGGGATTCCTTTCCACACCCTCCAGCCCCGCACATTCCCCCCACCACGCACGTATGCATCTCTTCCCCCGTGTCGCTGCCCCACGTGCACATCTGCGGCACATCTGCGCACTGCTGTGCCAATCCCCCGCGTGCCTTCGCTCTCCTCCGCATGTACCTGCCGTTCCCCTTGGCTCCTTCCAAACAGGAGGAGGTGGAAAACCCTCCTGTGGCTCAGGGAGTGCTGGAGCTTCTGCTCGTTGAAATGCAAATGCCGATAAATAATGAATTAGCCTTCTCCTTCCTGTTGGCATTTCGGTTTCTCTGCTGTGTGAGCATCAGTCTGTGTAGGAGCAAAAACCCGGCACCCTGTTGGCAAATGGGCAAGCGTGTGTCCTGCTGCCTGGGAGTGCTCAGCGCCATGAGGATACAACAGTGAGGGCTCAGCAGGCGTCCTTGGATCGGGCATGCCTCTCCAGGGGGAGGGAGGAGGAAATGAGAGCCCACATTTACCTGCTTGTTCTGTATAATCAATAAAATAGACACAGCCCAAGCAACGTGCCGTTAATATTCATGGTGCCCTCCATGAATAAGGCGTGCTCCTGCAAAAGGCGCAGGGTGGTTCCGGGGGGTGTTATAGCACCTCAGATTGCAGCAGCCGCCTCATTTCCCTGCACGGGATACGTCTCTTCCCAGGGGTACACAGAGGGTTTGGGGAAACCAAAATGGAGTAAAACATCATAGAGAGGTGGGGATCAGTCTCTTCTCCCAAGTAACAGGCCAAGAGGAAACGGCCTCGAGTTGTGCCAGGGGAGGTTTAGACTGGATATTAGGAAAAAATTTACACTGAAAGGGTTGTCAAGCATTGGAAGAGGCTGCCCAGGGAAGGGGTTGAGGCACCATCCCTGGAGGTATTTAAAAGACGGGCAGACACAGTGCTTAGAGATACGGTTTAGTGATGGTTTTTGTCAGAGTTGGGTTGATGGTTGGACTCGATGATCGGAAAGGTCCCTTCCGAGCTGGACGATTCTGTGATTCTATGACTCTGTCGTGTTCCCCTGGGATTTGCCAGTCCAAATCCCACCTGCGTGAGCAAGAAAGCAGCTTTCCCGCTGCGTGTTCGGCCTGTGAGAGCGTGGGGTCAGCGCCTGTTGGAAGGAAAAAGCCTCCCCGTGGGGTAGCTGTGGGGAGCAGGGGGGGCTGCAGGAGCACCCCGGCCCTGGGGCTGCTGGTTCTCCAGGCAGAGACCGGGGGTCTCCTTGCAGCGTCCCCCCCTTTCCCTGCACAGCCCTGTCCCTGCTGCTGACTGACAGCTGTCCATCCAGCTCCATCTGCTGATGGCGAGTGGCATGGCATGAGCCCACGGCATGATCCCATGGCATGAGCCCATGGCATGAGCCCACGGCATGAGCCCATGGCATGAGCCCACGGCATGGCTGGTGGGCCATGAACTGGGCTGGAGTCAGAGCTGGCTGCTGGCCTGGGACTACGCCGATGCAAACGTATTTTGGGGGAGAATGACACCGGCAATGGTTTGCCCTGGGCCCTGCTGTGCTGGGAGCCATCCCCTGCCCTGGCAGATAATCCAGACTAACTGGAGGTGTCCCTGTCCCCACAGAAAACTTCAATTCCAGGGGTCTGCTGGAGTGACACCTGAACCTGTGGCCTTGCAGGGGGTTGCCCTTCTTTCACTGGGTACAGGAGAGCAGCTCTCAGCAATGCGTGAAAGAGTTACTGTTCCGAATGGGAAAATGTCCCTTTCACGCTTGATTTGAGCGACACGCAGAGCACTGACGGGAGGCACGGCAAAGCCCAGCCCGTAGGAAAGCACTCGAGAAAAGGGCTGGGCATTGGGGGCAGGATTCCAAGAGGCTTATCCCATGGAAAGGGCATTGGCTTTTTGCAAAGCCCAGCTCCTGTTCGCCTTGGACGCTGTCGGGGTGGTGGGGAGAGGAGCCGGGAGTCGGGGGGTGGCAGCGGGATGGGGGTGCAGGCTGCGGCTGCTCCGGGGCATGGCGGGCAGGCGCCATCCATCTCGCTTCAGCAGCCAGTCGGTCGTGAAGGTTTTCTGATGGATTGCCTCATCGCCTGCACGGCTTCTCCAGGAAAGTAATGGATTTATGTACTTAGATCAGCTGGGCTGATGCACGCAAACACCTGCCTCGACTGATCTGCCCCAAAGCTGTTACGGTCCAGTGTCCTTGACCTGGAAGGTGAAGCCATCTCTGGATGAGATCCCTCCCAGTGATGTTTTCCTTTCTCTCTTACAGTCAGATATTGGATTTGGGAAGCTGGAAACCTATGTTAAACTGGACAAACTGGGAGAGGTGAGTAGACTATGAAGTGCCTGTAAGGATTTCAATTAAGTTAAAAGGTCAGCTTGAAGTGCACAGGGCAGACTGTAGCCAAATTTCTTCAATATCTAGCAATTTTTAGACCAAGTCTTTGTGTGATCTTCAGACTTGGTCCTGTAGCTTCAGATGAACCTTTCTCCAAATGTTATGGAGTGTATCATCAGTGTTGTGCCACCCTGGTGAATGGTCTGCATGGCTATAGGTTGTATTTTTGATCTCCCCACCCAGGGCACTTACGCCACTGTCTTCAAGGGACGCAGCAAGCTGACGGAAAACCTCGTTGCCCTGAAGGAAATCCGCCTGGAGCATGAGGAAGGGGCACCTTGCACGGCCATACGGGAAGGTGAGGGCAGGGGGCTTTTCCCCACCGCAGCCCTCGTGAGCAATGCTGGGTCACAGGGGGGTTCGGGAGGGGTGGTGGAGGGGGACATCTCCTCCTTCAGGCACGCAGAAGCCCAGGTCCTGCCCCAACCTGCCATCTCCTCTCCTCGCAGTGTCGCTGCTGAAGAACCTGAAGCATGCCAACATCGTCACCCTGCACGACATCATCCACACGGAGCGGTCCCTCACCCTCGTCTTCGAGTACCTGGTGGGTCTGGGGGGGCTTTTCTGTGGGAACGGGCCGGGGGGCCGGCTGTCTTTCTGCGGGTGGGTGATGGGGGCCGAGGAAGGGACAGGCTGAGCTGTGCTTCCCGTTGCAGGACAACGACCTCAAGCAGTACCTTGATAACTGCGGGAACCTGATGAGCGTGCACAATGTGAAGGTAAGGGGGTGCTGAGACCCCATGCCCCTGCCTCTCCCCACACACGGGGAGATCACCCTGGGCTCAGGCCAGGGCCTTGCAGGGCTGGGTGAGGCTGGACACCCCTTTTCTCTTCGGTTCAGCCTTCTTACTCTTCTTTGACCTTTTTCAGCCCACTCTGATGCTCCACCAACATTTCTCCAGTCGCTGCCACCCTAAATAAAATTACTGTGCTTGCAGGCTTTGTTCACCCCTTTTCTGGATTGCTGGTGATGGGCCTGAGCGCTTGTCTACAGTGTGTCCCACCCCAGGCCAGCCTGGAGGGGTCTTTGCAGGGCAGGAGTTTGAGAGCCCTTGAGGCGGACTCGCCTTTGGTGCCCGTGTCCCCGTGCTAAATGTGAACCCCTTCTCCCCACAGATCTTCATGTTCCAGCTGCTACGTGGCCTGGCTTACTGTCATGGGAGAAAGATCCTGCACCGAGACCTCAAACCCCAGAACCTGCTCATCAACGAGCGAGGAGAGCTCAAGCTGGCTGACTTTGGTAGGTGGGTCTCTCTGGGGCAGATGCGGCATTGCCAGGAGGTGCAGCTCGCCGCAGCTCCTCCACGCCCATCCCTGTCGTCCTCAGGACTCGCCAGAGCCAAGTCAGTCCCTACGAAAACGTATTCCAATGAAGTGGTCACGCTGTGGTACCGGCCCCCCGATGTCCTGCTGGGATCTACCGAATACTCCACACCCATTGACATGTGGTGAGACGCGGCTCCAAACCGAGCTTCCTGGGGTCTCTGAGATGGTGGGTCAGGAATTTCCGTCTGTCTGCCAGTGCAGCTCCGTACGTGCCACAGTGTTGGTTACACCAGGGGGTGGTGGGCTCTCCCAGAGGCCATGCTGTTCTCCGTGTCCCCTGGGGCTCAGCGTCTTTGGAGCGAGTTCTCCCCCTCAGGGGTGAAGGGTTACCTGTAGCAGAGAAGGGACACAGCTCCTGGAGCTCTCCAGGAACCTCAGCCCTGGCCAAGGGGTGGTGGGGCGTCCACAGGGCTTCTCCCCGACTAATCCCAGAGCCTCTGCTGCTCTTCTAGGGGCGTTGGGTGCATCCACTACGAGATGGTCACTGGGCGGCCCATGTTCCCCGGCTCCACGGTGAAAGAAGAGCTGCATTTGATCTTCAGGCTGCTGGGTGAGAGCCTTCTGCTGTGTCCCGGATCCCCACGCGAGGGCAGTGGCTGACTGCGGGAGCGGGGGCGCAGCGCAGCCTGGGGAGCCTGGTGGGAGCCCGTGGGCAGGCAGCGTGGGCAGGGGCTGCCCACAGCCCCCCGCCAGGCTCGCGGGCAGCAGAGGCGTGAGGGCGAGGGGGCTCTGCGGGATGCTGCGGAAATCTGTGCCCTCTCTCCTGGGGGGGACTCGCAGGCGTCAGGCTCTTCTCCCCACACCAAAGGCGCATGACAGGTTTCCCCCTCTCTCCCCCTCCCAGGAACCCCAACGGAAGACACCTGGCCTGGAATAACATCCAACGAGGAGTTTAAGGCTTACAATTTCACGCAGTACCGAGCCCAGCCGTTAATAAATCACGCCCCAAGGTACCTCTTTGGCAGGGACACGTAAGGCATGGTGGGCTTGCACTGACTGTAAAGGGGAGCCTGGGGGGACCAGTTTAATTTCTTCCTTGTGGTGCTGGCAGCTTCTGAACGCAGCTGTGCGCGGGAGGTCCCAGCTGCCACTTGTCCTTTGCATTGACTATTGCAATGTCTCCTGGCTGCAATAATGCTCCATTTTTTATTTCCTCCTTCTCTCAGGCTGGACTCAGAAGGCATCGACTTGCTGATGAACCTCCTTCTGGTGAGTGGCAGAGCCGTCCAGGTGGATTTGCTGAAGTGAAGGTACTCTGTCTGCCCTCACACTGATTTTGGAGCCAGGCAGGAGAGGAGCTGTGACTGCAGAATAAGTCATGGCCCAACAGCTCTGGCCTTGTAGATGCTATCCCAGAGCAGCTCCACCATCCTTCACTCTGTATCCTCTCACGCACAAGTGAGAGGACACAAACCTGATGATCCATAAGGTACGACGTGGCCAGTGCACTCCAATGGTCACACAGCGTGTGCTGTCCCTGCGCACATGCAGATGGCACTGGGAATTTTGGAACTACCTGCACACTCCCATGGTGTACACAGTGTTTGGACACGCTGTCACCCACGCAGCATATGAAATTCCTTGGGCACTTGGGTGTGCACAGATGTGCACACACCCTGCATGTGCCGCTGTGCCTTCTGGCACGTGCAGACTGTGTGTTAATTGCCTTTCTCTGGGGCTTTGTGCAGTACGAAGCCAAGGGCCGGATTTCGGCGGAGGCAGCCCTGCAGCACCCTTACTTCAAGAGCCTGGGCGAGCGGGTGCATCTCCTGCCCGACAGTAAGTGCACGGGGTCCCTCTTTCCAAGAGCTTCCGCGCAGCCCCAGGGTGGTGGTCTGCAGCCGGGTCTCTGCAGATGCCTCTTGTCTTTGCTCGCTCAGAGGTGCTCCTGCAGCAGAGTGGGGAGGAAGCTTGGTGGCTGTGAGGGCAAGAAACAATTTGGGTAGGAAAAGATAGAGGTGGAGTGCGAGAGAAAAGCTCTGACGAGGTGCAGCGCTGCACTTGGGCTCTGCCGTCCCTCCTGGCTCCAGGTTTGCAGACCACTGACCCCTCTCTCTCTGCCCCTGCTGCCTAGATGCCTCCATCTTCTCCCTGAAGGAGATCCAGCTTCAGAAGGACCCTGGCTACCGAGCCTCAGCCTTTCAGCAGTCAGGTAGGACTGGGGAACATCCTGCTGACCTCTCCCAGATGGTGCCACGGGCTGCGCTGGCACTGGGGTTACTCCCAGTGGGTCCCGCATAGGACAAAGCCAAATCTCATCCCTGCTCCCTGCTTTACTCCACAAATGACCCCTGGGACATCCTTGCTTGTCACCTACCGAAGTGACATCTAGGTGCCCGGAGGCGCAGCTCCCTCCTCTATGAATGCTGTGGGCTTGTAACCTCCTAACCCAGAGCACCACAGGGCTCAGCGTCTCTGCAAAGCGCCCCTCGCCATCCGGCCTTTCTGACCCATCTCTCTCTCTCTTCCTCAGCCCGAGGGAAGAACAGGAGGCAGAGTATATTTTAAACTTGGATCTCGTGTTCCCCTTGTCACCATGGAGATCAAGGCACTGAGAAAGGAGATGGCGACGCGCTCCCACCTGACCCACCGCAGAATTACTGACTCGAGCAGGACGATGCTGAAGCGCCCTTGGCTGCGGGCTCTCCCCTGCCCGTCCCCACAACCACAGCCCCCAGCAGCTGCTGGTGACGGACCTGTGGCCTTTTCCCCCTTTTATTTTCATGTTGCCCCCATCAGACGTGAGCTGCCGCCCTCTGTGCCGGTGCTGTGGTGAGGAGCTGCCCTGGGCATTGCCCAGGCTGCGGGATCACGTCCTCCCCCAGGGAACCGCTTGCTGCCCTCGGAGGGGGTGAGCTGGGCACGGGGAGGTTTTGTGAGCAAAGGGTGATATCTCCAAAGCTGGGCTGTGGATCATAGCGTTTGGCCCAGGCAGGCGTTCCCGAAAACATACCTTTGCTCAGACAACCTGCTCTGCACCCCCTCTGTCTTGGGGAGACACTTTGCAGCCGTGGTCAGAGTCGGGGGCATGGCCCAGCCTGGCACTGGAGAGACTGCACCTGAAGCACAAAAGCCAGGGCAGCCCTCCCGTGTTTGCCCTTGCCTCTGCCTGCATAAAACCTTTTTTTCTCCCCATCTTTGGTACCTGAATCCTGACAAGGATGGAGCAGCTGGGAGGAGGGGGCTTCCCATTGCTTCCCCCAGCATCTGCCCCTCCTTGCCACCATTGCGTTTCCTGGCTGCTCCCCAGGGATGTGCTGGGCTGAGAGCAAGGGCCTGGGGTGCAGGTACCCGCTGGTAGAGCTGGGCAGAAGCAGGGCTGAAGGAGCATGGGCCCCGTGCTGCCTCCCGTCGCTGCGCCGAGCCCTTTGGCCAGCCTTCCCCAGGCACCGATGGAGCAGCCCCTTTCTCATCGCTGAGCCTGAGACCCCCCCAAGCCCCTCACCCTCTCTGCCATCGTCACAAGGGGCAGGACGTGAGTCCCAGCCGGCATCTCGGGAGCCCCACGCGAGGTGGCAGAGCCCGCACGGCGCAGCCTGTGTCGCTGTACCACAGTGTCACACACACCCACCGCAGTGCATTTCTACCCGGAGGAAGGGGGAGAGGTGCCAAACCTCCCACAGCTCAGCTGTGGGGACCAGAAATAGACCCTGAGAGAAGCAAATCGTCCCTCAAACCTCCTCGCCCAGCCTCTATGTTTGTGGCCAACGCCAGATCATAGCAGCCCTGACTCAGATCGGTGCTGTGGGACTGAGGTGCATGCCTACATCTGAGGGTGCTTTGCTGGCCGAGGACCTGCTCCTGGCGTGTTTTCCCCTCCGTACGCCTCAGGAATGTGCCAAATCCATCCTGAGCGAAGAGGCCCCGCTGCACCTCTCCCCCACAGCCTGCAAACAGCCTGAAACATCTTCAAGCGTGTGAGCGTTGCAAGAAGTCTCTCTACTGTGTAATATTCACATCCTTTTCTCGGCTGTCCAGGATGACTAGTCTTGTCCCCCACCGGTCCTCTAGCCCATGGATGTGGCCAGGAGACTCTGGAGTTGGCAGGCAGTGGGACTGTCACCTGGCAGGATATGCTGATGTCTTACCCATCGTGCATCCAGGCTGGGAGGTGTCGCTCAGCGGACGGTAACTCTCCCTGCCGCTGCTTCCCCACCGAGCTGGGCATGAGGTCTCTCTTTTCTGCTTTGCTCTGCAGCATTTCTTCCATGATCCTCAGAAAATTCAAAGTGTGAGGATAAACGAGGACAACCTGGAGCTCCCCAAAGCTTCTGGGGTGACTCCTCCCTGTGCCAGGGCTCGGTGCGATGCATCCTCTGAGCTTCCTCCATCAGACCAAAGCTGTTAATTCGGGTTTGTCCTAGACAAGCATCCAGACGTCTGCATTGTTTGAGGTTTGCCCATCCCTGCTCAGTTCCCTTCTCGGTATGTCCAGCATACAGCGGGATGAATAGTTCATTAATTGTTTCCATTTGATAGGGAAGAGCATGAATAGCCATCAGCCACCACTGACGCATTTCACCCTGGTGTCACGGCTGTGTTTTGCCCAATTTCCTACACCCGGCTCCTGCTGCGTGGGGCTTTTCAGTGGGGAGGTTCACAAAGGGAGGTGTTGGCTGGAGTAAATCTGAACTCCCAGTGCTGTCGTCTTTTCTTTCGCAAAGGCAATTTATACAGGAATTTCCTTGGCATGGCAGGGATCAGCAGTGCAGACTTGCACTTCCCGGGGTGGCTAATTCCCCTTGGGAATTGGCAGCTCCACAGGCAGGGCAGCTCACGGACACAGCGTCTCCCGTGCCTCTGTGGCAGCACCTTCAGGTACGTGGAGCAGAGTGCTGGTGTGCCTGGGGGGAACAGAGCCCCCCCGGGGTCCGTGGGCGTGGATGGGAACAGAGGGAGCAGGAACCCACTCCACCCGCTCCTGGGAAGCCCGTTCAGGACATGGTGGACCTGTCTTTGAGTGGTTTTCTTGCTTGGCATTGCCATCCCCATGCAGTGCCTTGGGCTCAAACCTTGCCGGGGCAGTGGGTGCCCAGCGGAGCCATCCTGCTGTCCCACCCAGAGGGATGGAGGCAGAGCACGCCAGGCCACCCGATCGGCACGCTCTCAGCTCTCCCCCTGTAAGAGAGGTATTCCTGCTGAAAGTCAAGGTCACCTACGGAAAACACTGGGGAAAAGACCTAGCAATGCCCATGTAGACAGCACTGCTTTACTCGAGATCAGATAGCGAAGACAAAGGGCCTGTTCGCTGCTGTTTATTCTTTCATAGCCTTTGCCTTTCCTGCTACAAATCCTCCCTGGAGGAGACACTGTTATTTATTAGCCCTGTATGCGACTAACAAGCCGAATTTAAGATAACCCCTTTTGTTGCACCGCATTTAGTGGATATTTGATTCCTATTCAGGAGAGCGATAGTGTGTGTAAATATTTGGTGCCCCGCTGAGCAAGGTTTGATGTATAAGCTCCTGTTGCTGCTGCACTTGCACGTGTTGGCTGGCAGAGCCTCGAGCATCCGATCTCCCCTGGCACGCTGCCGGCCAGAGCCTTCCCGGCTGCAAGGAAAAGGAGCTGCAGGTTGGCAGTGATTAGAGCCCGGAGCCAAATCCCCCTTCTCCAGCTCCTGGATGGTGTTACGGTCCCTCTGAGGAGCGTGGGGTCCGGTTGGGGTTATGAGGACAGGGATCTCATGGATGCCTCAGTTTATAGAAGCCCCGAGCAGAGCGGGACCCTGCTCCTCCCCACCGGCTCCCAGTGCCATCGCTCCCTGCCTGCTCCGGCACCTCATCCCGATGCCATCGCTCCCTGACTGCTCTGGCACCTCATCCCTGGACAGGCTTTTCCCCAGCTTTTGGAACGCCAGCCGGCTCCCAAGTTGGATTTTTAAAGCAGCGCTAATGAAAATGCTGGGAATGTCTGTGGCTCTCCGGCATTTTTGTCATTTCATGGGTTCTCCCATCCACCGCTCCGCGCAGTAGTTGGCACTCCCCGCAGATGGGGAGTTCTGACAAAAGGAAACTGTTTCTTTGTCTTCCTGGCATTTTTCTTGCATTTTTTTTATTTGTTTACCAGTTCTGGTAGAAAATGGAGTTTTGGCTGGAAAAGCTGTGTTCTTTCGATAGGTAGTTAAAGGGACGTAAGTAAAGTAATGTGTAAAGCAAGGTCTGTGTTAAGGGACAACAATAAAACTTACAGGCAGAGCTATTTAATTTCACCCTCCCCATACACACTGCACACGCCTTTCCTGGCCCAGCCCGTTGCCAGATCTATGTTAAGATTTTAAATAACAAAATTACATTGTCTCTTGGAGACTAAGGACAAAATAAGTGGATTTTTTCCTGTCCCTCACACATGATGAAAAAAAAAAAAAAAATTAGAGGGCCATTTTCCCAAGCTTCTCAAATGTTTTGTTTGGTTTTTTCCCATGGCTTATCTTCAGTCAGAAATTAGGCTGTCAGAAAATGGGAGCCCAGAGCTCCCAGGAGCAGGCTAGGTGGGAAAATGTTAGAGAAAGAGTTTAACCCAGCGGACTGAGTGACGTGAAGGGTTTAGTGTGTGTATCCCCGGGCACGGGGAAGGGACCGCACTTGCGTGTGGGAGCCACCTGGCCTCATGTGGACAAACTCTGCATTCATCGGCGTAAATCTGGCGTCTTGCAGCCACGCGAGCCTGGGATTGCTCGGAGCATGGATCCAGCAATGGCTGAGCAGGTCCTGCAGGGACCACCGGGTCTTGATCCTGAAATAGCCATGGTTAAAAGTGACATGATGTCACCTGCCAAAAGCCGTATGGCTGCCCGGTCTCTGTACCCTCGAGTCGTGCAAGACATGGGTTTGTATGTCCCCTTAGCACTCCCCACCAGTGAGGTCTGGGCACAAACACTGGGAAACATGGGGGGAATGATTTTAAACTGAAAGAGGGGAGATTTAGCTGAGATGTGAGGCAGAAATCCTTTGCTGTGAGGGGGGTGAGCCCCTGTCCCAGGTTGCCCAGAGAAGCTGTGGCTGCCCCATCCCTGGAGGGGTTCAAGGCCAGGTTGGACGGGGCTTGGAGCAGCCTGGGCTGGTGGGGGGTGTCCCTGCCCAGGGCAGGGGGGGGCACTGGGTGGCCTTTAAGGTCCCTTCCCACCCAAACCATTCTGTGATTCTATGATTCTATGAAACCCACTTTTCTGGTTTCTTCATTGCCTTCTTTCATCCTCAGCATCATGCTTGTCCTCCAGCAGGAAAACCAGATCCAAGCAGCCAGGATACACATACTGTGAATGTTCTCTGGTGTGATTCATTGGCAGAATACCGATAATATATATTTAACTAGTGTTGTACAAACGAAAGATGCATTTTAAAAGAAATGATTTTAAAGATTTATTCCAAAAAGAAGCAATGATTTTTTTATAGAAAGTTTTTCTGGAATAAATGGAAAGGTACCAAAAAAAAAAAAAAGAATAAAAGATTGTATCCATCTATCAATCTTGTGTCTGAATGTTTTATAAGAATATTTCAATTTTTGTATTTCAGATGTGACATGAACTATTTTGTGGATGTGCTCATTTTATTGCTAAGGCTTATATTACAGTTGTATTGTGAACACTCCAAAGCCAAGATCAGACAATAAACTTTATTGAATACGGGATAGTTTTGCACAGGATATAATTTTTCACTGTTTTTTTCTAATTATTTGTTGGTAGGAGAAGGATCTGCTTTGGGTTTGAATTGCAGCTAGGTAGCACTGCTGTCTCGGGCTCGGCAGCTTCCCAAGCGGTGAGTTGCTCCGCGGTGGGTGCGCAGGGGAGGACGGCTGCCGTGCCGTGCCATGCTGTGCTGTGCCATCTTCATGCCTTCCCATCATAGCCGTTCCCCGCAGCCCCTTTGTGTGCAGCTCCAGGACACCTTTCATTCTCACGCCTGCTACAGGGCCTTTTTCAGCCGTGATAAACTCCCAGACACAGGCTTGGTACAAAAGGAGTTTCCCGCTGCCGGACCTTTGCAGAGGGTTGAAACACAAGACCTCGGAAACTTGTGCGCAAGAGGAGAATGTTTCTGCGGTCCCTTGCATGGATCCTAAAGCCCTAAACAAATATTGCCACAAGTCTATCGGGCAAATAAAGCACAGAGCTGGCGTGCCCAGCCCATGGTTGCAAAGCACCTGGAGGGCAGAGCTGGGGACGGGACAGGGGAGCCATGTTTCCCCCGGCTCCAGCAGCTAAAAATGTCCCTGAGGTCAGAGCTCTTCCGTGCAGAAATCCCTGTATATATTCCTGCTCTCGGACCATCAGTGCTGACAAGAAGCTATGGCCCCCCAGCTCCGGGGGACCTGGGAAGAGACAGAGATGGAGCGCGGGGGGACCTGTGGCATCTTTGGGGCCAGCCCCGTGGCGTGAGCCCGCGGACGATAGGTTTAGGGAAGGGGGAAAAGCCCTTCACCTCCTTCCCCGGGCGGCACCTCCAGCAGCGCCCAGCCCGCCTGAGTCATGTTCAGGCATTGACGTGGGTAGATCCCCAGTAACCAGCTGTTTGCCAAACCAGTTCCTCCATCTGCCGCTCTCATTCCACCAGCCTGGCGGCGGCCGACAGCCGGCACTGAGGCCGGGGGAATGCCACCGAGCAGTCCCAGCCCACATCCTCCGCCCGCAGACCTGGCCAGCAGCTGGATGTTCCCAGTGGCCCAAATAACTGTGATCTCCCCGCCCTGTGTCCCTTTGGGAGCCTTCCAGCCCCACAGGGATGCTCAAGACAAGTCGCTCTTCGTGTCTCCCAGCGTATCTCTCTGCAAAGCGGGGAGGACGCCCGCTGCCCTTAACGGGATTAGTTGTGTGGCAGTAAATTACAGGTGCGTTTTGGGAGGCTGAGCCCAGTGGTTTCATCACAGCCCGCCCTCCTCTGCCGCAGTTTTAGTGCAGTGCAGGAGGAAGCACATTGATTCCAGCTAAACCGGGGTGGGGACGTGAATTATTTCAGTTGAACGGTAGGAAAACCTGTAGGTGAGCGCTTCCTCCTTTTAGACAAGTGTTACAAGATCTGTAACACTTGCGCCTAGATCTCAGGCTAATGTTTGACCTAGAAGTTGAGCCAAGGTTTCCAAATCACACAGGTGTTTTGAAACTCTTGACCCCGAAATACATGAGGTGAACACCTCTCTCATGTGCTGCGGCTCCAGCTGCCCGGCCCCTGCATGCTGGGTTGCTGAGCATCATACGTGCAGCCTAGAATAATTCAACCCATCGTGTGGAGAGTTTACCCTCTGTTTTAGGAAGCATCACATCTTTTCTCAATAACATCCAGTGATTCAAGGTTCTTCTTTTTCTTATCTGCTCAGGCGTGCTTGGTGGTGGGTATTTTGGGCTAAGAAACAGCTCCTGAAATGCATCATTGGTCCCATCTCCAAATGCATGTGCGGCTCTTTGGCCCATCACACCAGCAGACGTGGTTACTGGGTTGACACATTGGGGTTTCTGAGGGTGTCAGCCCAGATTTGCCCTTTGTGGACTCTTGGCAAAAGGGCGATGGTGGGGGGGGAACTGTTCAACGGTATCTTGTCCCCAGGCCCTTGGCCACCACTGCCAACTCAAACACTGGCAAAAGCCATGAAGGAGCCCATCCCCGGTGGCTGCTGTCCCAAGCCCACCCTCAGCTGGTTCTTCCCGTGCGAAACCTTTAGAAAACCTATTACTAGAATTGAATTTTCCCGCTGTGTTGAGACAGGGCGAAGAGAAGCGACGCCAGCATCCCAACAGCGAATCCGAACTGAAAATCTGGCTTCTGGGTTGGAGCCCTATAGAGCAGTTGCTGCAAAGCAGGACGGATCATGTTAAAGAAGTAATTGCTCCACCGGCTGAAAAGATTAACTGATATCGTGTGAAAAAACCGTGCAGTGCCTCTTGCTGCCCCAGGAACCTGTGAGGGCACAGGAAGCAAAAGGAAGGTGTTTCTCAAGCGCTTGTCGGATCGTTTTGCGCAGCGATGGCAGGCACGGGCCGAGGCTGCGGGCTGTCATCGTGCTGCTCCGCACTTCCTCCATTCATGATTCCACTCTGCGGTTTGCAGCAAGCGCAAAAAAGGTGGGTGTTTAATTCATTGCAAGTACAACATCGATTTCAGTTTGGAAAACAGCCGAAAGTGCCTCCTCATGAAGCTAATTCAGGTATTGCATATACTCATAGTCCTGTGGCTTGCATTTTTATGAGCTGCCTCTGAGGCTCTGGGTTTCAGTACGTGGAGCCAGAAAGGATCTGTGTGTTCTTATGCTGACTAACCCACCTACGCTTCGTTTCTTATTTGCAAGCATATCTTGCATGATTTGTGTTATCCCTGATGAAGCAGCCTGATATTCCTGGAAGCAAGTGTACTGTCATTTAGGCCATTGCTTTGCAGAGCGGGGTCAGCTGCTGTGGCTGGGGTAGGGGTTGGATGAATATTTGTAACCTCCAGTGCCTGGATGCTGCCTTTTCGTCTCAGGGGGTTGGATGCAGCGAAGCCGCAAAGGTGGGGAAAGCATCGCTCAGCCATTTTCTAGTTGGGGAAGTCGGGGCCCTTGACGCTGTCGCAGGGTGGTGAGGCAGTAATGGAAACCAGGAGTAGAGCACAGGTTTCCCAACTCCCTGTCTGGTAAAGGGAGAACCAAGACTGAGATCAAGAATGTGGTCCAGGGGAACCACGTGCAAAGCCCTGTCAGCCCTTTTCTTGGGGCATGGCACCAGCTATGTGGAAGATAAGGATCTGCTGTTTCATCAAGTAACTCCAGCTCCACGCACAAGGAGATGTATGGACAAAGAGGGGCAGGAGATGACCTTCCCAGCAGCATTTCCATGGAAAGGCCGTTACTGTCGCAATCCTTCCTCCCTCAAGCTGTTTTGTCCCCATTTATGGATGGGGAAAGCGAAGCTGAGGTAGTCTGCAGCACCGTGCCCTTTCAAAGCCAGTTACTGCCTGGCAGGGAGGGCCTGTGTGTCAGCCCCCTCCTCCCCTCCATCCTGCCATCCAGGCTATTAAGGAAGATGTTTTATCACGTAATGATAAAACCCAATTTCCGGCCATGCTGTTGACTCAATCCGTGTCCGTAAGCAAAGCATTTCATTCCTTTCTGGCCCTCAGTTTCCCCATCAGTAACAGGATAACAACATTGCTTGTCTCTCCAGGCAGCTGAGCTGTTTCTTTGATTGCTTAATGGTTTCAGGTGGAGGTGCCTGATGGCCGCAGGAGTTCTCCATCAGGGCAATCGGGGTCTACTGCCCACCTATTCGGTGTTCACTTTGGTGGTGGAAGAGGGCATGATCCTGCTCTCCTTACTCTGGGAAGACTCCAGGGGATGCTACGGAGCGGGAAGAACAAGGACTCGGATGCAATTTGGATTGGCTAAACATTAAGCTATGTCCAGGTGGAAATGAGCACCTACAGCCCCAGAGCAGCATTCCTGAGGGACGGGTCACAGGACGTGTGAGTACACGTGTGGGTCTGCTGGCATGGGAAAGGGACCTGGTGTGTGGGCCTGGAGCCAGCCCTCTGCACGGCTGAGCTCCATCGATTCTGGTTTGCCTGGAAAGAGTGTTCTAAAAATGGCTAGTCTTTCCTAGCTAAAGTAGGTGAAATATTTATAAATCCATCCTCTAGAGGAGACCTTTTGCGTAAGCATCAATGACTCCGACTTTAAAATGCAACCCCCCCCTCACCCCATGACATCTTGTGCTTCTCATCCAGAAAAGGGGCAACTTTAATTGCATTTGTCTGTAACGGTTGCACCAATTTACGGGTACGGGAGAGAAGGGGCATTTCTGGGTTTCCTTGCTTGCCTCTGCTCTGTGTTGCATCAGGTTTGATGCTGTGGCCGTAGTTCAGTGTGTGGACCACGCAGGGGGGTCGGGGGCTGCCCCACTTTTGGCGAGATGATGCAAAACCCGGGGGGATTACGGGGGAAAGAAATCGGGCTCCTTTCGGCCC
>VXBO01006056.1:68891-92517 GCA_013400135.1 Rhinoptilus africanus | reverse complement strand
CCGGGCTTCGCCTCCCGCCGGGTTTGCGTGGCTGAGCCGGGATGCTGCCGTCCGCTGGGAAAACCCTTCCCCAATGGAGCCCTCCGTGCGGGGCCCGGAGGGTCCGCAGCCTTCGGAGGGAGGGGGCTTCCCGGGAGGTGCCGGGGGGCAGCGGTTCTCCCCACCTCCTCTCTTCCATACCCCCAGAGAGAAGCTGCCGGTTCCCCCGGAGCTCAGGACAGAGATAGCGTTGGCGTGAAGTTACCGCCAGGACTTCCTGGAGGGTGTTTTCTCTAACCTGATTGTTTATGACAAAAAAATAATATTGTTGGAAGCCTGTTTTAATAACCTCGGTGTCAGAAATGGAGGCGTTGTCGTGCTCCTCGGGAGTCTGGGGAGATGCGAGTGGTCCTCGTGGTCTGGCAGCTGCGGGGGCAGAGGCAGCGTCCCGGCTGCGCTGGGTGGCCGGGGACAGCAGAGAACTTCATGGGGCAGCGAGAGACCCGGGCACGGCCCGACGGGGTTTGCACTGAGCCTTCTGTCCAGGATGTGTTTAAAATAAATAATACACAGTGGCGCAACCCTGAAGATTGCCAGGCATTTCATTTGAGGCTCGTCAACAGCTCTGCTCTGCTGAGAATCGGCCAATTATTTACGTTGTCGGTAATTCATCAGGCAGTGATGTAACTTGTCAGCTCTGTGTGTATCTCCAATACACACGTCATATATTTATTTATGTGTTTAACACGTATATGAGACGGTTTTGCATGAATCCTTCTCTGCTCTAACACGCCCATTTGAAAATGCTTTCTTAAACTTTTGGCTGATGAATTGTGGAGGATGTTGGCTAATGAAGATGGCTTTAGGGCACCTGTTAAATTACCGCCCTGGTATATTGAACTGTCCCAGTGCGGCTGTCCGAACAGAGCCCAGAGGGTTCATGGAGCAGCCGGAGGAACTGGCTGTGGGGCTGTGCCGGGAGTGGAGGTGTGAGGTGGGATGCACAGGAATGGGGGCGGCTCGTGGGAGCCTTGCCCTGGGTCTGACACGGATCTGAGAGTGCTGGGTCAGCAGGCAGCGCCTTTGCCAGCCCCCGCTCTGCTTCGCATATGTTTAGAGGAGCAGCGAAGGAAAATGCAGAATTGTTTCCTGCTGTCACCTTCCCGAGCCCCTGCCCTTGGCCGCCGTGTTGCACAGACCTGTTTGGGGTTTCAAACTTTTAACTCTGAGGCAGCACGTTGGGGGAAAAGAGCATGCGTGTGGCTCGCTGTGGTTATGGACCAGGATGTGTTTGTGATCGCAGCCTCTTGGAGCAACGGGCTTCTGCAAAGCGTCTGTGAGCCCCAGCGAGGAGCGGCAGCCCTGCCGGGCGGGAGGACATGTTTCGGATAGTTGTAGCTTGTGAGCGTTGCAGGGGGTCACTCGGAGTAGTGCCGCGTGGAAACGTGTGGGTTTGGATGAGAATAGTATTAACTGTTCAGGCTCTGAGAGCTCCTGCACCGTCCCCTCTTCTGGGGGGGCCAGATTGAGCTGTCCCGCAAAGGATTTTTACTTCTGGGACATGCTGCGGGTTTAAAAATCCAATTATGCTGGGCTGTCTTTTCCGGTTAGGAGGTGGATAGCTGCTGGTAGAGGGTCCCAAAGTGTGGCCTGCCTGCAAGCCAAGGTCTGTCCGCAAGCTGTGTTTGATTTCTAATGCCTGAGGAACATAGACTTTGCTGCTTGCTTTCGATTAAACTATGTTTTGGTCTGAGCTGTCTGCTCTGAGTGATGCACTCGCCAGGGAAAGCAGTGTTGTTACTGGGTTCGGCAGCAGGAGTGGGCGGTTGGACTTAAATAATGGTTTGGTTCCTCTCGACAGAGAGGTTGCTGAATGCTGGGCCGTAGTCTCTGCTCTCTGGGCTCAGCTGGAGTCCTGGAGCACTGGGAAGATGGAGCATAATGATGGCATTGACTCAGCGTGAGCCTGGACTGCCAGAATTAGCTCCAGAATTCCCTCTCATGCGAGATTTCAAGGAAGAAGAAAGTTTGCCATTGCAAGTTTCCCCCAGGGCTGTAGGAACGCGATTGTTGCCTGCGCTGCTCAGCCCCAAAGAGCTGGGTTCGCCGTGGGGTCCCTTCCCTGCCTTGTCTGGAGGTGCCAAGGGCAGAGCATCACCCCGGGTAGCCGCACGGTGCGGCGTGTGAGCTCACACTCAGGTTCACAACAGGCTGCTGCTCTCTGGCAACTCCTGTTTGGGGTTTGCTGAGATGTAGTTACAATCTCTGCTTCAGGATCCAGCTTTTCATAGGGTATTTGCAGGAGTGGGGTTGGGGTTTAGGGGAGCGCGTGCCCTGGCTCAAACCCCAGTGCTGCCGTGGTGTGGGTAGAGGTTCCTCCAGCAAAGAGAGCCCTGGCAGCAGCCGATGCCCTCCGTGGGGAGCCCTGTGCGCCTTTGCCTGAAGCACACCGATAGCTCTTGTTTCCTCGTATTACCTGGAGCAGATTCTCAGAAGTGCCTGACACGTGGTGAGGCTGCAAATCCAGCCAGCAGCGTTGGGGTGGGGGTGCTGCAGGGACTTGAAACTCTGCCTAGACAGAAACCCAAGTGGGAGGTGAGCTGCTGGGTAACCCCCCCGGAGCGCCTGGCGCTGCCAGCTCCAGGGGTGAGCTCTGTGCACCTGCATCCCCTGCCGCTCTCCCTCGATTCCCTTGCCTTCCCCTTTTCCTTTCCCATGTTGTTGGATTTTAAGCTTGCAAAGGAGGTTGTAGAGAGATGGGGGCTGGTCTGTTCTCCCAGGTAACAAGTGATAGACAAGAGGAAACAGCCTCAAGTCATGCCGGGGAGGTTTAGACTGGATATTAGGAAAAATTTCTTCACTGAAAGAAAAAATTAATTCAGAAACTGCATTTTTGTGTTCTCCTGTGTTTTTTGCTTTTGCTCCCAGTGTTCGGGTCGTCCCCGAGCTGATCCCGCTGGTGTTAGCAGAGGGGAGGCGGGGGCTGGGGGGTCCGCGGCCGTGTTGGAGCCCTGAGCAGGACCCGCTCAAAGGCGTCATCCCCACGGGGAGCTGTGAGATGGGACCCCTTTACCCTTCTTTCATCTTCACCCCCGGGCACGTCACAGCACATCAGCTGAGAGGGGGTGACCCTGTTCTCTCCCTGCCCTTCAGACTCCCGTCTTCTGAAGGTTTCTGTCCAAGAGCGTGGCTGGCGCACGCAGGACGCTTCTGGCCACAGAGGAAAGTAAAGCCGTTTGTTGCTGAGAGAGCAGAGAGCACGGTGGCTCGAGCATGAGCTCCTCGAGGGGGGGAAAATGCTCCCCAAGGCTGGTTGGTGCTTCCTGCTGGAGACAAGGGTACCAGAAGGCGGATGTGGGATAGTCCACGCTGCCTTCTTCCTCCATGTCCTCGCCTCGTCCCCTTAGGGCTTTGGGGTTTTAATTATCAGTCTTGCAAATCTGAATTAGCCTGATTATAATTTTTCTTCTTGATATGAGGGACTTAGAAAATGCTCCCTGAGGTGGGGAAAAACATACTTGAAGTTGAAGAGGGGCTGCTGCAACAGAAACACCGAGGAGGGGGTTTATATAGGCTGTGTGGGAAGGAGAGGGGAGGCTTCGCTGGCCGTGGCTATGGGATAGCATTAACCGTCCTGATCCTATAGAGGAGATCAGCCTAAACCTTTCAGGGGGAGATGCAGACCTTCCCTCAAGCCTTGCGACGGAACCAGGACATGCTCTGGGTGCTCCTGAAACAGGGTCTGCGGTGTTACAAGGCTGGCTTCATACGCTGCTGGAGCGGAGCGTGCCCTGGGCCCAGCCGCAGCTGGTGCAGAGCCGTGCTGGGGACGTGGGGACCGGTTAGTGATGGGGAGGGCAGCGATGTCAGAAACCGGACCATGGCATAACGTCAGGGTTGCGTTTTAAGCCCTTTGGAGGGGTGCATTGGTTTTGTGTCATCAAGAAATGAGGTTCAGACCCGCTCTGAAAGCCATAGAATCAGAACTGGTGAGGTTGGAAGGGACCTTTAAGATCATCAAGCCCAACCATGTTATTTATGGATGCTTGCAAAGAGGTTTGTTTCTAAAGAAATCCCCCAGCTGGTTGATTGATGCCTCCCTGGGTGCTCAGCAGTGTCCTTTGACTACATCTTGGGTATCTGGCATGGGAAGCCAATGATTTCTTGGTCCTCCCCCACTAATGCCAGAGCCAGGGGAGGGGGCAGCAGGGCTGCTGGTGTGTGCAGGGGGGTACGATTGTGTTATTAACACCTTATGGCTGGAGACAAGAATTTTTGCTCATCAGGAGGAAAAGTGAGGTGATCCTTTTAATGCTTTTTAAGTCTGTAACATCATCTGCAATTAATGTTTAACTCTAGTAATGAACATGCTCCTTAGCCAAGCACAAGCGGCGCTGTGGTTGTTTTGCTGGGGCTTGCAGAAGAGAAGAGGCATTTCTGGGATGTCTCGGTGCGTGTTTCCCTGTTTCCCCGTCACTCCCGGCCGGGATTTGCCAGCTGCCTCTGCCCATCTCACTCCTGCTGCACCCTGGAGAGTGCTGCCTCGGCTCGCCGGGCTCGAAGCTGCTTCTCTCTCTCATCTGCCGGTTGTTTTTCCTGCCGTGACTGTGCACATCTCGCTCGGCTCCCTCCCTCCCCCAGAAATCCCACGCTGGCTCCCCATTTTGCCGGAGGAAGATGGGTAGTTACGGCTTTGCAAATATGTAGTGTGGCCAATGGGCGAGCGGGGCTGGGCTGGGAGAGGGGAGCGCACTAAGGCACTGGCACGGCCAGGAGAATAAAGGAGACGTGTCCTTGGCCTGTTTCTCCCCTCGATGCCGTCGGAGAGCGGTGCCAGCAGGATGTGGAAGGGCCACATCACTCTAGTTTTGCAGGTGAATGAGGGGCAGGCAGAAACGCAGCGACATGCCCGAGGCCGTTCGGACGAGCAGTCAGGGCAGGAGGGCTGGTAGTGTGGTGCCCGGCAGAGGTTCCCTGCTGCAGCTCCAGCCCGGGCCTCCGCGGAGCCTTCTGCTCCCTCCTTGGGCAGAGCGTGAGGCGGGCATGGGGGGCAGACAGCCCACAGGAGTGAGCTGTAGGCTTTTTTCTTGCTGGTCCTGTGTCCATACAAGGGACATACCTCGTAGTATGGACCTGCAAATCCTGGATGAAGCTTTGAGCATCCTGGTCTAGTGGGAGGTGTCCCTGGCTGTGGCAGGGGGTTTGGAACTAGGTGATCTTCAGGGTCCCTTCCAACCCAAACCATTCTATGAAATCTTTCGCTGTGGCCAGATGGCTGTGTCCCACATCCCCCCCGCAGAAGACCCCGATTGCTAATTAGCAACTCATTGTAGCTGGTGGCCATTGCAATGGGCTTCTACCAGGGTTTGGGAGCCCGGGGAGAGGATGTGCCTGTGCTACTTATTCTCCGCTGTGACTTCGTAGTCCCATCTTTCTGCTGGTTTCAGTGCTTTGCTGTCTGGTCCCTGCTTCCTTCCTTCCTTCCTTCCTTCCTTCTTTCCTGCTTTCCAACTTGGCAGCTCCGGAGCTGCGCAGTGCCAGCCTGGGCGCTGTTCTCCAGCGAGTTGGCGAACACCCGGCTCCCATGGCGAGCAGCCTCCCCGCTCCACCCGTCAGCCCTGCCCAGCTCGGGATGGAATACACCAGCTTTACCTCCGCCACACGCATCCCTTGGGCTTCTCCAGGGGACCGCGTGGGTTGGGAAGTGGCTGCCTGCACTGGGAATGGCGGCAGTGCTGCATCCCGCCACGTCGTGCTGAGGAAAGGGGTGATGCTGCCAGAACAGAGATGGTGCAGGCGCGTGAGAGGGAACTGTAGTGGCTTCCCAGTGCTCCCAGTGAGGCAGGGCGGCATGTGCAGGCAGGACCGGGATGACATGGGGATGTGGATGCCAGCAGCTCTCTCCCTGCCTGCAACTGGGATTGCCCAGCAGCTCTCCTGCCTGCTCGTGCGATACAGCCCTGTGGGAGAAATGCCTTGGAGCTGCTCAAAAGTCATGACGTGGCCTCGTCTGCACATACCCCTGTCCATTCCCAGGTCTGCCTAGTTAATAAGAGAAGGCTCTCAGGCCTTAGTCTGCCTTGAAATGCACAGAACTTGGGTTTGAAGGGATGGTTACCCATCTCCATGAAAATTGGGTGGAAGATCTCACTCTTAGAGGTATCACCCTCCACGCAGGAGGTGGCAGTGCCCTTGGCTGGCCGTGGCTGTGACATGGAGGCACTGGGGGTGCGCTGTGTGTAGCATCTCCCTTTTCTTGTCATAGGAGCTGCATTAGTTGGATCTACAGCCTGTGGGTGCATCTCCTGCTAATGCCTACACCACCGACTGTCCTGGGGCTGAAAACAGGAGGCATGGCTGTGGTGGGGGTACTCCTCTCATGGTGATAATTCTGTCCTGGTTTTCCTCTTTCCCTGTCCCAGGTTGGCTCAGTCCTTGTTTGCACTCTTCGCCTCGTCACTGGCAATCTCCTTGGTCTTTGCCATCATCCCTCTGTGCCACAATGTGGTGGTCCTGGCTGTGGTCATGGCTGTGGCAGGACTGGCCATGGGTTGCATCGACACCATCTCCAACATGCAGCTGGTGAAGATCTACCAGAAGGACTCAGCCGTCTTCCTGCAGGTGAGCACGGAAGCTGTGTCTCCCCTCTGGCTGTGCTTCCTCCTCTGAGGAAGAGGAGCGAGGGGCTCAGCCAGCCTCCCTGCAGAGAAGAGCAGTAAACCCCCTGCTCTACTTGTGTGTCTCGTCTCTTGCAGGCCCTCCATTTCTTTGTGGGCTTTGGAGCGCTGCTAAGCCCGCTGATAGCTGACCCCTTCCTCTCGGACACCAACTGCATCCTCTCAAACTCCACGGCCAACGCCTCCAGCAACCTCCCTCACATCCGCAAGTCCCTGGTCCCACACCATCCAGGCAACCTGTCTCATTACGACCTGCCCATGAAAGGCATGGTGGTCACGCGCGTCTCCTACGCCTTCTGGATCATGGCCCTCATCAATGTAAGTGCTGTGGCCGGAGCGGCCCAAGCTGTTGCTGGGGACATCTCTGCTTCTTGGCTTTGCAGACGGTTGTAGCATTTGGCGGGGAGGGTGTTGGTGGTCCCAGTGATGGAAAGGGGCATGAGGATGGTTGTGCTGGTCCACAGGAAAAGCTTGGTTTTTGCCAAGTGCTCAGTTTGCAGCAAGTGCCTGGGGCAGGAGGGCAGGACTCTGCGGTCACTGCACCATCAGGTGGGATAGGGTCGATGTGCCGTCCTGTGGGGATTTGTCCGGTCTCTCTGGAAGCAGGTTGTACCTCCAGCATCTCCCTGGGCGGGGGTTATACCAGTTAACCGCAGCCAAAGCCACAAGGTCTTCCTTCCTGGTCAGTCCGGGGAGGGGGGAGCTCGGTGGTGTGGGATGGTTTGGTGGGAGGGTGATTTGTGGTGATGTTCATAGGGAAGTGCCCATGGATGAACTGAGTTACTGGGGCCAAAAGCTTGGTTGTGGTGTCTGTGCGCATTTGTTATGTTTCCCTGGTGATGTGCAGCAGATGTAAAAGCCCTGTGGCCCTTCCTTTGTGAGAGATGGGGGTTTAGTGCCCATCCTCTTTCTCTGCCCTGCTGAGTCCCAGTGCAAATCTCCAGAGAGCTGACCTCTCCTGCAGGCTCCCTTTGAAGTGTAGCCCTCTTCCTTACCCCCCAGTTAATACCCGGATCCCAGCGTGATCCCATGCACACAGTCATCGTGCCTGTCCCCGGTCCCTTGCAGCGGGGCTGGCTGAGCTGCCACTGGCGTTTCCCGGCCGGCAGGAGCCCTGCCAGCGTCCGTGTAATTGCCCATGTAGATCTGGAGTGGTAAGAGCGGAGCGTGTTGTTGCAGCAGTGGTACCATTCGTGCCGGGATTGATGCTGAGCCCCAGTACCTCCTGCCCCTTCCCTGGGCAAGTTTAGCCATTGCTTTTCTGCCAAAACATAATGATGCGCTGATGCTCCTTCTCCTGGTCCCAGGCCAAGGAGCAGCCCTTGATCTTCTACCACTCCATCCCCGCCAGGCACAGGGAACAGGTTTCTTTGTGCTCTTAGTCTCCCGGTTGCTGAATAACTAAAACATACCCCAGGACACCTAATCCAGGGGCTTTCATTAGACGAAGGCCCCCACAGCTCGCTGATGTGAGGAAGGGAACAGGCAGGTTCTCTGTAATGACTTTCTCAGTAGAAGTACCACAAAGAGTGCTCTCTGCCTAGGAGGAGAAGCCAGCTTTAATTACCTCCAACTCTGCGTATGCCACGGGAAATGGGTGTTTAATTACACCTGAGCGTTACCTATTTTGCCAGTGAATCCTGAGCAAACTAATTTAGCTTTGAAGGCAGTGTTTAATATCCCGATGTGTCTGCTATCTGGAGCACTGACGGGAGGGCGGTTGCCAGACCCCTCTCTGTTCCTAGCAGCATCCCATGGATGTTTGGGAGCAGGATGGGACCCTGGGCTGAGTCCCGCTGTGCCCAGCAGCTGCTTGTGAGCGGGGTTTGGGCATCGCTGTGTGCTCCAGTGCTGTCTGCGGGTGTGGGGGGGTTTGCACACTGTGGAGCATCACCAGGAACACACAGGGAGATGCAGGGTGCTGGGAGACGGATGGGTTTTGGGGTGCAGCTTAGGTACCAAACATAAGAGGAGCAGGGAGTCGGACATACGCCGCACACGCAGCTCTTGAGCGCGTCCCCTTGCCAAAAGCGAGCTGTTATTGTCTTTCCCAAAGCCTTGCTGAGGGAGCTGGCTTCATTCCTTGTTTAAACTAAATAACCCAGCCCCCTGGCTGGAGATACTGAGAGCAGCTCAGCTCCAAAACTGCTGACCCTTTTTTAAGGTGTAAACATCAGAGAAAGAGGATGATAATTGGTATTTAAAGCCCCCAGGGAAGTGGATGAAATGAGTAAGCTATAGAAATGGAAACCAGGACCAGCAACTTTGTTATAAAATGGTGAAAAACACATTTCCATCCCGGTTTTCGCAGGGCTGTGTGTATTCTGACAAGACACAAACTGAAATGATTCATTGCAATTTCTTGCATTGTTTAAAGTGGAAACGTCTCAATTTGACTTTTGGCATAAATGCAGCGTGCGAAGCTGACAGGGTAGTTGTTTCGATGTTGTTGAAGCAAAATGTTTTTGCTTTAGTAAAATTAAGTGGTTCAACATTATCAAAATTAAGTGCTTGAATGACTCCCGGCCAAAATTTTTCATTCTGAGAGAAAATTTTGGCTTTTCATCCAGATTTGGAACAAAAACATATTTTAAAATTCGGTTTCCCACAGAACGGAAATTTCATCATTCAGCCTGTTCCAAGGGGCTGGAAATCAGGAAAATGTTCCTCCGAGAGGGATGTGTTTGTCCGGAAGGTGGTTTCCCAGGGGAAGTGTGGGACGCTCCATTGTGCTTAGGTTGCTTAAAAGTAGCCCGGGTACAATGGCAGGGACCAGCCCCGTGCTCCTGGGGGGAGAGACGGGGATAGAACTGGAGGGAAGGAGCCTGCATTATACCTGTGCTTAACTGCGTGATGCAGCAACTTGTTGAGCTTATAATAAGGGTTAAAAGCTGCCAGGGGAATGGGAGCATCCCCATCGAGTGGAGCTGGAGCACCAGGTCCGGCTCTTGCTGCCCACTTTGCCCCTCAGCCTGCGCAGGTTCCTGGTGGGATGCTCCGATGACCCTCACCCCCTGGGAAAAAGAAAAGCTTTCCACCCAAAAAGGTGGAGCAGAGCTGCTCTGGGAAGAAAACCCATGAACAAACGGTGATCGCACCAAAATCTCCGCCTGCTCAAGGGAGGGCTGGTCAGAGACGGGGACTGGAGGTGCCTGGCTTGGTGTGGCTGGGGATGACGTGGGACAGGGGCTTGGAGAAGCAGTGTCCTTATTTTAGGGGCTGTGGCTGCAGCTTGTCTCACTGTTTGGGTTCCCCATGGAGTAGGAAGGCTTCGATAGCTCTTTGCCTCGTGCCAGGCTGTTGACTTGTCGGCCCCAAGAAAGCCGAAGCTGCTTTAGGAGCTGAGTAGTGAGATCCCCTCGTAAGCACGGTGGTCCTGCCCCTGCGGGTCTTGGCACCTGTCCTGGCTCCAGGGGCCAGTGAGGCTCATCGTCACCACCCGACCTCTCCAGCACGTGGGAGCTGCGGATGGGGAGAGGGGCTCAGCGCCTGCCTGGCAGTGGCCGTGCTCATGTGGGCACTGGAAGGGACAGTCCTGGAGTTTGTCCTTGTCCTGTGGTCAGGGTAGGCTGCTCCTCCGGGATGGATTTGTCCCTTTGCTTGGTGAAACATGCCCTGGCAGGGCGCTGGTGTTCGGCTCTGTTTGCTCCTCTCCATCTGCCCAGAACAGAACTGCTTTCGTGGGTGCTCTGTCCCTGGATTTATGGCCAGCACCTCCTGTGGGCCAGGCGGCCACGGGTGACTGTCCCCCAGGTGATTTGCCAGCCGGTGTGTAGGACACAGGGCTGGCTCAGAATGGAGCCCTGGGAACCTGCTTTCTCTTGAGCTTGATCCTTTTCCCCGCTTCCCATAGCTTGTTCTGGGGTGGTGGCAGCCCATGGGGGAGGGCTGCGCTTGAGTCGGGGGCTTTTGGGCTTTTCCTACCAGAAGCGGCCAATGCTGGCGAGCAGCTCATGGCTGATGGGGTCAGAGCCCTCGTGCACCTGAGGTGCTGCCAGCTTTAACGTGGTACAGTCTGGATAAAGCAAAAAGGATCTGCTTGCCATAGAGAAGGGGATCTGGGGAGCAGGGATGTGCCTGTGGTTTGGCTGGGAATCTGGGGCTGGAGTTCTCTTCTGCATAGGCACTGAGTGCTCCTTGAGGCTGAAGAGCCCAGAGATGTTATCTGTACGGCCAGTCTGGCCGCGTGGGCATCTTTTTTTGCAAAATCTGCAATTTAGAAGAATAAAATCTGGTCCTGACCTCCGGAAGGATTAGAACTATCAAGCAAATGCGTTTTTCTTCCATGGGACCGAACTAACTGTTCCTATTCCCATTGTTCCCAGAACAATGAAGTCCTCTTAAATGAATTCAGGCAAGAGAGGCAGGGAAGGGGGGGGGGATTCTCCATACATTTAAACCATGCCATGAGCCAACAAAAGGCAGGAAATTTGGAGCTGGAGCTCACACTTGCTCACAGACATGTCAAAAACAAGCGCTCGGCGGCTGGAGAGTGAGCTGTCACTTTGTATTTCCTGGCTTTCTCCCCCAGTTTGTTGCAGAATAAACACTGCTTGGTTGTGGTGGGAGGAGAAGGGAGGGCTGGCGAGGGGCAGACCCAGCTTCGTTTGCTTCCCTCTGTTTTCTTGCTTTGGCAAAAAAAAAAAATAAAAGAAAAGCAAGTCCCTGCGGGCTTGGAGGCACCACCGAGTCGTGGGTGTGCGCAGGGAGCCGGCTCGTCCCTGGGCGCATAGCGGCGAGGGAGGACAGTGCCGGGGGGCTGATGCTGCGGCTGCCGTGGGATGCGTCCGGTGGGCAGGTACAAGCCCCCCGGTCCCTGTGTGCGTTCCCACTAGCTGGAAAGCCCTGACTGCAGGGAAGGGGGCTGGTGTGTGCTGGAGCCTGCGCAGCAGCATCCCTGGGTGGGTGGGGGGCTCTAAGGCAGGGGCTGGGGGCTCCTTCCGCAGGTGCAGAGGCTGCACGGAGGGGCTGCTGGAGGCAGCTGGGTTGCAGTGCTGTGATCGTTGGCCTGGGAACCGAGAGCTCATCTCTTACGAGGTGCTGAGCAACCTCCGCTAATGGCTGGAGATGGGCAAGGTCTTGGAGCACCTTCCTCTTCCCTTGCAAAGAATTTCAGCCACAGAAGTGGCCTCCCATTAAAACCGTTCTGCTCTCCGTAGGCAAAAGCTACATTTTTATTATTGTTCTTTGGGCAGAAGTGGCCAGATGCTTGGAAACCAGAACATTTTTGGTTTTGAAGTGCTTCATGAGGTTTGTATTGTGCCCTTCTGTTCCCCATCCTAGGTGAATGGTCCCCAGCCCACCCAGCACCCCACAGGGACTGGCAGGAGATGCCCCAGCCGTGCTCCAGATCAGTGGTCTTTGCTCTCAATTTCCTTTTATTTTTTCCTCCCTACCAGCTCTCCTAACAACCCTCTGCCCCTCCTGCAGCGGCTCCTTACCCCATTCCCAGCCTCTGCCCTTGCTCTTGGAGGTGAAATCAGGCACACCTCGTGCAGATGCTGGGTACGGCTTCCTAAAAGGCTGCTGTGACTGGGGAACGGGGCTGTATTTTGTGAGGCTCGTCATGCTTACCTGCCCCTCTCTGTTCCTCCCCAGCTGCCGGTCCCCATCGCCGTGTTTTTCTTGCTCTACAAAGAGCGGATGGTGCCGTGCTTCAGCAGCAGCAGCCACCCGCTGCTGTCGGCCGACGAGCTGGCCATGGAGACGCGGCCTGCAGAGAAGGATGATCTCTCCACTGCTGTGCAGAGACCCCAGGCAGCAGGAGGTGAGCTGGGGGCACCTCTCATGGGTTTGGGGGAATAAGGGGTGAGCAGGGGGAGAAAAAGCCCTATTTCTCAGTGTCTCTGAGTTTAACTAGTGAGATTCAGCACTACTGTTTAAGGAGGAAACTTTCAAAAATGCACATGTGAATGTAATCCAGAAGTACCCAAACAATCCAAATATAATTTGGTGCTCGGTTGCCCTCAGATTAGATGGGACTGTAACCCCTGAACAGAGATTTCTGTCCTGCCGTTGGGACAGAACCTGCTTTCCTCCAAGCTGCCCGAAAACTAAACCTGGGCTCCCAAGTCCTTTAAGCACATGTGAAGTTGAGCCCCTTCATTTCCTACTGGTTTTCGGTCAGGTTTTGAGCTGGCTCCGCTGACTGTTCAGTTTAAAAGCAGTCATCATGCTGCAGAACGCTGGTTTTTATAAATCTGAAAGGAATACAGAGCAGCGCCCTTGTTCGAGGGGGGAAGTTAAACTCCAGCAATAGTTTGCTCTTCGACTTGTGACTACGCCCTGTCTTGGGGACAATAGAAATATTGTTCTTTGCTACCCAAGAGAAACATTTCAAAGTAAAATCTTCCGCTAAATAGTGAATCTCAGAAGTAATTATATTTTAGGATTATCAGAGGAGCTTTTAGTGTTATTACAGAAGAGGTGACTTTGCCTGAACAATAAAAGGAGATTATTCTAGGGAATACTTGAAGGTGGAGGCAGTTAGAGACATGGTGAGGTGCTGCAGGGAAGGGTCACGGGTGTCCCTGACGGAGTGGGTTCTCTGGTGTCTGATAGGGTTGTGCTCATCTGACAGCATTCCCCTTAGCTGAGACACCGATGGTTTCTTTCCTCGACCCCGCTGCCCACTTTCATACAGCCCGTTGGAGCTTCATGTTCTTCAGATCTCCATCTTCCTCTTAAATGCAGTTGAGGTTAGTCCTTAGAGAAGCAGGATGGCTGGATGCCGACTGCTGCCATCTTTGACAGACACGTCCGTGCTGGCAAAATCCTCCTTCCCTATAGAAGCGGTGAGAACTTCATCCTTGCCGTGTGGGAGCACCTGTCTCCCCTGCACAGGACTCCAGGTGCCTAAACACCAGCCCTTTGCACGTCCCAGAGTGGTGCGATACAAGCCTGAGGGGACAGTCAGGAATTCCGGGGGTCCTGACCCCCGGCTTTGGCAGGCTGTGTCTATTCAGAGGAGGTGATACTAGCTGTGTGTTTATCACTCTCTTTCCCAAAGTTGGCTTGTTTGGTTAAATAAAAACGCGAGCTGTCCTGGGCAGGACTCTCCTGTGTGGTGGGACCCCGGGCGAGGGGCTCTGAGCTATGGTTGCATGGGCTTGTTTCTAGGGATTTTAAGAGCGGGGCCAGCAATGTGTTGCTCCTAAATGGGAAGAGGAGCACAAGGAGCTCCAGTAAGAGAAGTAGCAAGCATCCTGGGGAGCTAGGAGCCCATAAGCCTATCCATCTTCCTTCTGAAAGTTTAGAGGTAGGTAAAGAAAGAGGTGGTGCCAGCAGAGGTTAGCAGTGCTCCACGTTGTCCACTGTGCTCTATGAATCTCTGTCCTGCAGCTGAGCACAAAACAAGTTCCCATTGCGGGCTGGCAACCACCCAGCCCCAGGGGGACGTTCCAGCTAAGTTTGCTTTGCATTGTTTTTCACCAGGTCATGATGACTTATTTAGCTGCTGCCAAAGCAAAAACTTCAGAGGGGCTTCTTACACCTACTTCGCAGTCCACATCACTGGGGCTCTTGTTCTCTTCATGACTGATGGGATTGTGGTGAGTTCAGCTGATGGAGGGATCTTGTCTGAGCAAAGCTACATGGCTTTCTTCCTTCCAAAAATCACTTGTAACAGCCCAAACCCAGCATGTGTCCTCTGCCTGCAGTGGGCTGGACCCAAGGGTCGGCCGTTGCAGCAGTCTCTTCCCAAAGTAGCTCATTCCAAGCTAATCCCAGTCAGGCTGAGATGTGTCCTGCTTCTTGGGAGGGTTTTGTGGCTTCTCCTAGGCTCTGCGGTGTTGCAGCGAGATTGCTACTAACCTAGCCAGTTCAGAGCTGGAGCCGTGACGTTGTCTACTTGTAGGCATTGGAGGTCTCTTCTCACTTCAACCAAGAGGCAAGAACAGCTTCATTTTATTTCGTACCAAACTGTGGCTCTTTGATGGGTCTCCTGAGCCCTCAGGATCCAGAGATGAGCACATGCAGGGATGGTCCTCTCTGTAGTGGCCTGGCAGCGTGCCCCTGAGCGGCGCAGTCACACCGGGTGCCCCGTGATGTAGCACTTCTGTCCGGGCGAGGAAGGCTTGCTCTTGGCTGGCAAGTTGCTGTTCTCTTTCTTTCAACAGTTTTTTATCTCAGTCCCGGCCTGGTAAAACACTGCTGGGTCTTACCAGGACGTTACATAGGGTCTCAAATGACGAGCAGGGTTACGCTAAGCAGCTCTCAGATATGGGGACTTCCCAGGACCTCCATCTTCAAGGACTATCAAATCCAGGTTCTTAATGTGATACATTTTGAGAGTTTACAATTCCAAAAGGACAAGACAGTCCCTAGGGAAGAGAGCATCTCTGTAGATAAGAGGTTAGCATGTGTTTTACCCAGTAATGCTGTTAAGCTCTCCTAAAAGGGCAAGACTTAAGCCCTGTGTTCTGCTGGGGGGAGCCTGTCTCCAGCTGCAAACCCTTGGGAACAAGGTTCATTGCGATTTGGTAGCAAATCCATAGGTGGATTCACGATATTGTGAATAATTGAGGGACAGGTTGAAGTTGAAGTAGCAAAGCCTGTGAAGTACTCACATCGGCGTGACTGTGCTGTTTTATTTTCCCTGCAGGGCGAGTACTCAGGCTTCATTTACAGCTACGCGGTGGAAGAGCCTCTCTCTGTGGTACACAAAGTGGCCGGATACCTGCCCAGCCTCTTCTGGGCATTCATCACGCTGGGCAGGCTCATCTCCATCCCCGTCTCCTACCGCATGAAGCCGGCAACAATGGTCTTCATCAACGTGGTAAGGCTGGTTTTTTTACTAGGTTTTTCTCCAAGATGCTGCCTGGCTTTGGTTTTCATCCAGCAACTCTCGTGCCATTCCAAGTGTACAGCTCGATTGCACTGCTTCCCTGAGCTCGCGCCGCAGTTAATCTAAGGTTGAGTTTGTGGAAGCACCTTGTAAAGCATCTGCCAACTTTATTTACTTCGCACGCTCTTTTGTCTAGCATCTACAGGGAAATTGGTGTTAAGCCATGGGAAAGGGAAGGCAGATAGCTCAGTGAAATCTCACTTAGACTGTAGCAGCTGTCAAAGAAACCAATGGGATGGGAGGCTGCTTAAATTAAAGCACACTCACTTGAGGAAAGGGGAAGGAATTGTTTAAGGATATGGAAGAAAGATAAACTATGATGTGGCAGACAACAGGGAGGAAGCTGTTCCCATTCACACTCCTTACCAAAAAAAAGAAAACAAACAAGTGAGAAGACAGTTAATTTACAATTTCTTTAAACCAGAAGTTATTTTGGTAGCAAGTTTCGCAGTGCAAGGCCAAGAAGGTATAATAGGATGGTGAGAGAACAGGAGAGATAGTTCTCATTGGGATGTTTTGAAGGTTTGGGCCGATGGCTTTGGCAGACAGGGGGCAGGGGAGGCAGCGGCTCGGCACTTTCCTCCTGGTCACTTTAAATAATGAGCTTAGGTACCAACAGGTACAGCCAAATGAGACACGATTGTTTTAAAAATGAGTGTAATCTCCGATTTCAGCACATAGTCGCTGCTTATGGGGGAGCAGAGAAGTGCAGCTCAGACCTATGGCAGCTCTCCGATGGGACAGCCCCATCCAGCTCCTTGATTCATACGGCCGGCTCCATCGCTGGTCCCAGCTGCGCGATTGCGCTGTTACACCTGAGGGCAGAACTGCGTTAGCTGCTGCCAGGACTGGGAGAGAAGGGGGAATGGCCTCCAGCCTCGAATGGAAGCCTTCTCGCTGCCCCTTAAAGGCAGTGGCAGTAGTAGCCGCCAAGGACAAAAAGTCACCGGTCTGACACTGAACCCTTCGCGCGATGCTTGCGAGTCGGTGCTGCTGGCTGCAGTGAGATCACTAGCGCTGGGAGTCACTTCAGCATTATAGCAAACTGCGGTTTTGAATTCCATTTCTTTAGAACCCAAATTGCGCTTGTGTATGTGTGCACACCCATACTCAGGGCCCAAACAATTAAAGAAATAACTCGAGTTGGTATTGTGGAGCTCCCTCTGCTGACTCCGTGCCGTGGCTTAACCGAGTGCTGCTGGATGCTGGAACGGCACGTTCGCTTAAATGTAGTTGGCTCTTTGGCTATACTGCTGTGACTGGTTTCTGAGCAGTTATTGAGAGTGCAACCTGCTCTAAGGTGGCCCTGCTCTGGCAGGGGGTTGGACTAGATGATCTCCAGAGGTCCCTGACAACCCTATGATTCTGTGAGAGCGAGTTAAAGAATTAACCTGCTGAATGAGACGTATTAGTGACTGAGACGTAAATATTCTGGAAGTAGCAGTACTATTGTATTTAAAGCTGCAAAGTATTTTTTCATACACAATCTTAAGTCTCTATATAATGAAGATGAGACTACAGTACCAAGTTGCATTATGAAGTCCTGTTATAAAAAGTACCAAATTCTTTACTGTAAAGATAAATGGATTTTATTTGGCTAGTTAGTTCCGTTTTTCAGAGACTGTGATCTGTTTCTCAGTATATTTTCTTTTCCAGACTATACAAAAAAATGAAATAAAATACAACCTAGAGCCTGTTGCAGCTCGACATTTCCCTTCTGACTGACTGTGTGTGTGTTGTCCACAGGTTGGAGTCCTGATAACCTTCCTCCTGCTCCTGATTTTCTCCTACAGCGTTGTCTTCTTGTTCGTGGGGACGGCGTCCCTGGGGCTGTTTCTCAGCAGCACTTTCCCCAGCATGCTCGCCTACACAGAGGACATCCTGCAGTACAGAGGTGAGCAGGGATGCGAAAGCAGGTGGGTTTTCCAGACCAGGGCTCAGATACCATCACAGCCAGCACCTCCTTCCCTCTTCAGGGATGTCCAGGGGCCCTGGAAGAAAGACCTGCTTCTGGAATTGGTTTTTGTCAGGGTAGGTTAACGGTTGGACTTGATGATCTTAAAGGTCCCTTCCAACCTCACCGATTCTATGAATACAATGTTTATTTAAGCTTGTAGTTGGAAAATCACTCTTCACAAATCCTGGCTTTGGTGTACTAATAACTTCTTCAGGCAGGGATCCAGCCCGGTTCTTCGTTTCCTGTGGCTTTAGGGCTTTCGGGGACAGACAAGAACGTCTGCTTTAGAAGCTTACAGGCAGCTAGTTTTGAAAACATCATCCAGCTTATCAGTGAACTGAAAATCCTAGAGTTTGGCCAGCGCTTACAGGAGGTCTCTGCCAACCTCCATCTCTGGGGTAGTGACACAGAAGAATGACGATCTTTCCAGCAAGAGGCAACATCACCTCTGCCAACAGAGACAAGTGACAGAACAGGAGATGGTTATTTGGCTTAAACTTTAGCCTTTCTGCACTCGCGCGGGCTAGAAGGGGCATTCCCATCGCTAGATGTGAGCATACATTAAGTATTTGTCCATCTTGGATGGAGAGACCCATGGCAGAGCAGTCTGCAGCAGCTCAGGCTGATCCTGCTGGCTCTTTCACCTCTTCCCTGCCAACACCACTTGTGCTGTTTCTTTGCAGGCTGTGCCACGACCGTGTTAGTGACCGGAGCTGGAATTGGAGAGATGGTACTACAGCTACTGGTGGGATCGGTGAGCGGAGACAAGGAATGCCAAAACCTGACTGGAGCTCTTAAATAGAAACCTGAGACCTGGTTTTGGAGAGCTGCTGGGGGAAAGCACTGCATTACCCTGGAGCTATCAAACAGTAAAGCCCTTGCTGAATGCTAACGAGGTATTTGAGTGCCATGATGACATGTCTGCTCCCTTTTTTTTTTTCCCCCCTCCCATTGCAGATTATACATGATCGGGGCAGCTACAGTTTCCTGGTCTGCGGGATGATCTTTGGAGGCTTGGCCTTTACCTTCTATGCTTTCCTCTTGTTTTTCCACAGGATGTACCCCAAGCCCTCGGCAGGTAAGACAGCACCGGCACTCAGCTTTATAATGGAAGGAAGAGGGGCATATGCATCAATTCATAACCAGGGTGCAGCACTTCAGCAAAATGCAAGGAAATGTTTATTTTACTGCTGCTTCCTGTCCCCTCTTCCTGCTTTGACTTGCCCACAAAGCCCTGGCAGCCACAGCTCAGGGTTTGCTTGCTTTTTCTGTTGGAGAAGCAAGGGAAAAAGCAGGAACGGTCCATGGGTCAGAGAGGAGCTGTAAAGCGTATAGAAGGCAAGCTGTGACCACACTGCAGAAACAGCAGGAGCGAGTCCTCCCAGTACAAGCTTCCCTGTGCTAAAAATCCAGGGAACATGGCGGTTCTGCCCTACCAAGGCAGCTGTTGGGCTCTTGAGAAAAGCCTTGCTGATAAAAGGATTTCTTTTGGGTATTGCCTCAGTTTGCATCCCCTATTTGCTTTTATAAGCACCTTTGGTAAAGGAGCGCTGCGTGTCCGGCAAAAATGGAGACCTTTCCTCTGTGACCAGCCAAGTAAACGAGCTGGTGTGGTGGGTGATAGGAGAGGAACATCCGTGTTCGGGAGAGCTTATGTGTGTTCCCTTAAAGCTCAACAGAATCAGTACCTGCAGATGGAAATGTTCAAGGCCAGGCTGGACGGGGCTGGGAGCAGCCTGGGCTGGTGGGGGGTGTCCCTGCCCAGGGCAGGGGGGGGCACTGGGTGGTCCTTAAGGTCCCTTCCAACCCAAACCATTCCATGAGTCTACGATTCTACAAGTATCTAATATCAATTTTGCAGATCTGGATGATGCCTCACCTGACAAACCAGCAATATCGAATGACACTGGACAGTATCAGCGCTAAAGAAGCGGCCAAGCCCTAAACAAGCAATAAAACACCACACGGTTAAGCATTACTAGTAAGGATGATTTCACACTTAATGACTGAATCATGCAAGTTTTCTGCAATCAAAAGCACATTAGATTGGGTAAGTCGGAATCAAGAAAACATCCTAAAACACTGCGTCAAACTAAGCACAAGTTGCCCGTGTCACAGCTACCAAAAAGATGGTGTGCCCGTGACGCTGTGTCTGAAGGGCTGCAGTAAACAGCAGTGATGATGGGGAACAGTTACTCCTGCAAATGAACTTTTTGCCAATTAAGGATGGAGAGGGGAAGGAAAAGGTTCTCTCTTTTCAGTATATAAGACTGAATGTCTCCTGGCTTAGTCACTGAACTTTAAGATTTTTCTTTTGGCCTGTAATGTACAGAAGCCCCGACAAATTACAGCACACTACTGGATTTGAATTCATTTCTGTGCAACACCCACTCGACTACATGTCACCTCCACGTGTACTTCCAATGGGGAAAGATGACACACTTGGTCGAACCCACCAGGCGCACAGTGGTAGCGGGACCTATCGCTATTTGCACAGCCGATGCTTGTATAGCACACAGGATCAGACACGGTCACTACGACAGCGTCTCGTTCAGCATGCTAGGCCTTCTTGATTATTAAAATCATTAGCTTTTTTCTATTTTTTAAGTCAAGAATGAGTTGTGACGGTTTGTTTTGCTTTAAGTCACTAGTTTCAGCTGCTTGAGCTGCAGTGTCTTTTAGGGTGGTTTTTATTTCTAGCTTCCAGTTGAAGCTTGAACAGAGGTATTTGGGAGCCAGCCTCCAGCTGCTTAATCTGTGCAATACTTATTCTACCAGGTGCCTTCCGTAAGGTACTCTCACCCCCCACGCATGACCTAGTGCAAGCTACGAAGAAAGGACCGGCTTTAGAAGAACATAAAGCTACACCCATCTATTTCGTCAGTGAGTGATTGGCCATGTCCTTTTTGCTTTAACTGCTGTATGTGGATGTACATACGTACCTGTGTATATAAAGCAGTGTTTAATTAAAGGTGATTGATTGCTACATTCTCAGCATGGCTGGAGTTGGGTAACTTAAGCTGAATCTACAGCTGCTTGACTTCAACTGGTTTTAGCATTCCTCTTTTTCCAAGCGAGGTGTTTAAAAGATGGGTGGATGTAGCACTTAGAGATATGGTTTAGTGATGGATTTTGTCCAAGTGATGTTGAGGGTTGGACCTGATGATCTGAAAGGTCCCTTCCACCCTGTTGTGTTCCCCTGGGATTTGCCAGTCCAAATCCCATCTGCGTGAACAAGAGAGCAGCTTCCCCGCTGCGTGTTCAGCCTGGGAGAGCGCGGGGGTCTGGTCAGCGCCTGTTGGAAGGAAAAAGGTGGCGATTCTATGATCTTACCTTCCATAAAGTATCTTCACAGGCTCCTGGGGGTGGTTCTGTAGAAAATCTCTCAAAAGAGTAGACTTGTTGACTTGGCTTCGTGCAGTGAGGCCAGTGCAGGAAGGAGGTAAATGCAGTTGAATTGTGGGCTCAGCTCCCCCGTGGCCCTCAGGAGCCCTCCTGCCTTGCACCCAGGGCCATCACTGCTGTAATTATGCTCCAGCACCACGGGATGCCACTGTTACTCTCCTTGGGCTACCTGGAATGAAAAAGTGTGTAGAGCAAAACCCATCCGCAGCAAAAAACCCCCAATCTGTCATTAATGGAGCCCCTCCCACCATGACAGCATTCTCTCCATCCCCCTGCAGAGGAAATGAGCCCGAAACAATACAATAAGGGAGTTTATTTTGAAAGAAATCTACTCAGATTACATAAGTATTGCACCAGGGACTGTCAGCTATTTAAAAAAAGCACCTTGCAGATAATACGTAGCTAAACGCTAGTGCCAGAATAACATTTCTTTTGTTAAACGCGTACTTGACAATTCCAATCCCCGCTTCCCTACCAGCACTATAGATAGAGTCGAGCTACTCTCACTTATTTTCTCACCTGAAAATAATACCTGATTTGGCAAAAGGGCTGGGCAGCACTACAAAATGAGCAACAGTAATTCCATCTCCGTCTCCGTTCCAGCGAGATGCAAAGGAGCCCGTGCTGGGAAGAGCCAGGGCTGATGCCCCACAGCTGCCACTTTCTATTTCCTCTACCGAAGAAAAAAAAAAAAGAAAAGCAGCCCAAAGAGCAGAAAGTTTTGTTAAAAATATTTATTTAAAAAAATACAATTGTTTTGCATGTCTGGTTGCACGTAACTATTAACATATGATTGACTTGAATAGTTTGCTACAATGCTTTTTTTTTAAAGCCAGCTTGCATTATACAAAGCAAATCCCTCTGTCAGTTCTTACATAAAATAGTTTTCTTTAACTATTCCCACCCCATTTTTTAAAAAAGATTGCAATACATTGATTTATTTATATTTAATTTTTTTGCACAAAAATTGAAGCAATAGAAAAAGTCACCTGATTTCTCAGGAAAGACCTTCATTATGTTTGAATAACAACTGCCAATGCGCCGCTCTTTAAAAGCAGCGTTTGTGACTCTGAAGTGTCACTGCAGTGCACATCCTCCAAAGTACTTTTTGCATCTTAGAACTTTGCCTCTAAATTGTATTTAAACCTAAAATGTGTTCAAATAACAGCATATCTGCTATAATCAAGTTGATCAGACTTTTTTTTTTTTCTTTCTTCAATATGATCTCAACATGCTGAAGGTCTTCCTAATATGTTCTCTTGGAAGGTTAAATAAAAGCAAATTTAGTAACACTGAACAATTACTGAAAACTTTGGCTATTTATGTACTTGCATTACATACCAGCATTTTTTTTTTTTAAACACAATGGCATTAAGATACTCTTATTATAAGGTATTATTTTCAGAAAAAGTTAGACTGAGAAGCCATTCTCTCCCAGGCAAGTTTACCCAACTGTAACGAGAGCACCAAAGCGGTGTAAGATTACAGTTGTCTCTAAAAGACTGTGTCTAGAAAAAGTCTCCAGTTTAGGAAGTTGAGACGCTCACTACACCAGAACTTGCTTTGTCTCTTGACTCGGTACTATATATATATGTGTGTGTGTGTATACATATACATATATATATATATTAAAAAAAATGCAATTCTGTTCTGGAAAGATTAACTGAAAACATTATCTCTGCTGCTTTCAATGTCGTTTTTACCACTGATGGTTCTACTAAAATTTCAGGGAAGTAAACAAGAACCCATTCCCGAGTGGAAGTGGAAGTTCACTGACAGTGCCGTCTGCCCCGAGTGGAGCTCACCCCAGCCATCATCTTGCCCATCTGCAAAGAACCCAGGTTAACCTAAATAACTCAATTGGAGAGCAAACACTTAAAGGCATCAGAGAGTCACTTTCCAAAACAGATGTGCACTTTAGAAATAAACAGGACAACAACTGGCACACATTACCACAGCTGATGAGGGTGCTTAAGTTCTCTAAAATTTAATTTACCCTTCCCTCCGCTGCCTCTAGCCCAGCCATGGCAGGAAAGCTGCAGCACCCAGACCTCAGCGGCCGCAATCAGACCAGTCACAGGGAAGCCAAGGGATTTACTCTGATTTACAGACTTCTGGCACAGGATTCGCATCTGCCATCAGCTCGCTCAAGGATTCTCAGAATTCCCAAGACAAAGTCTCACGCTGGTTAACGATCCCTATTCAGAGTCGTTTCAGCCCCAGATTAATTCCAGCTGTCCTAATACACGTTAGGAGGAGACGCCCACTATCCTTACCCTATATGTTGCTAGAATTTTCCCGTTTATTCATCTCTATTATTAAGAATATACTTCTCAGCTATAAAAACAGAGGGGGGGGGAGATAAGCATTAAATGTGCTACTGTACTTATCACAAAACACTGTGACGTACATAAGGCCATCTGGTAACACTGCAACAGAATACAAACAACATTTTTAAAAGGGAGTTTTTAGAATACAACTTTTTTTTTTTTTTTTAGAACTGCAATGAATAATCTCAACCCTGTTCACAGAGATTTAACGTTAAAACTAGTACATCATATATATAAAACTCTGTGCAACTGAACAACAGCAGAACAAAAAAAAAGTCAACACAAGTCTATAAAGCAGTTTCAAAGCCTGAAGATTTTAAGACATGCTAGCCAAAAAAACACAACACATCTCAAGGAGCCTAGAGCAAACCCAGGTATTGTAACCCCCCCCCCCCCCAACCAAACCCCCCCCCACAGGCCACCAGCCAGGACA
>VXBO01006056.1:49708-68817 GCA_013400135.1 Rhinoptilus africanus | reverse complement strand
AAAAAATAACCCCAAACAAAAAAATTAAATAAAAAAACCCAGCTTCCAGTTCTTAGAACAGCACTGCTGCGTGTACTGCTGCAGGAATCGGGCTCGGCACACAACGCCTTCCCACTCTCCTGCCCTCTCCTCACTGCCCTGCTCCCAGTTCGTCTGCTGGCCCCATTAAAAGACCCCTGTTTTCTGAAGGTTCGTAATTAGCCTGTTACACACCCTGCCAAAACCCCAACTTTGAGATGAAAACCTTCTGCAACGCACAGTCTCAACGGAGAAGCAAGTGTTTTAAGTAAAAAAAAACAGTCCAAACTTTTGTTCCATGAACGTAAAACTATTCAAAGACACATTTAAGACACTTTTTTTTTTTTTCAGAAGATGTAGCATACAACAATGTCAAAGATGCATTTAAAAATAACCTTTGGCAACTTAATTATTGGTATAAATTGATTTGAGTACTAAAAAAAAAAAGAAAAAAGCCCCAAAAACCTGACCAGCGTGTGCAAAACATTTAAAAGTGGCAACTGCCCCGTGCAGTATTTGCTGTGGGTACACGGTAAGAATTATTTATACAAATCTGGAAGCCAGGTTGTGCCAGGAACACACACGTCCTCCCGCGCAGCAAGCATGTGTACACACGTGTGTGCACATGAAAAGAGCTGTTCCACTCCCACTTCAAGGATGCCACTAAAAAGAAGTTTTTTTCCCGCTCTCGAAGTATGTCTTCTACTACATTCTTTGGGAGGGGGTAAACAAAAATGAAGTCTAGTCAGTTTACCTTTTCTAGAATAATTTATACGAAGCAGATACCTTGCTGTCCTGAAAGGGGAACAAATCAGCACACACGGTCAAGAAGAACCATTGGGCCCTGCCCAGCTTTCTTACCTCGCAGCTCACATTTTTTTGGCAAAGCACAGTTACGGTCAGCAAAGCCACATCCTCCAAAAAGAATCAGCCATCTGCAGTGAACACATTCTCCCTTCTTTTTTTTTTTCCTTTGTACAATGGCAGGAATGCTATTGCTCAGTTGAAGATGCACTAGCCACCTAAACCCAAAGCTTAACCCTTCTGCTTTGGACGGCACCAGGACAGTTGGGAAATTTCCATAGAAGGGCTGTTATGATAAACGAGGAGAGCAGAAACATGGCAGCAGAGCCATTACTGCAGCTTTGGAGCTCCTACATTACGTCCTTATGACTAAAAGCAGGCTAAGAAGAAAAGATTTGGTTGTAATTTTCAAAAATTCTCTGTCCAGAACCAGCTTTTAGGAAGGGCCAACGCTCCTCGCGCAAACGAAGCTGATGTGGATCCGAGACAAAGCCTCGTGCAGTAACAGCCCCGAAGGACTGTGTAAACCAACTGTCACCGCTTTTTATCTTTTAATCTTCATGGGACAGCCTCTGGTTTCAGCAGAACAACTTTAGCATGTCACATATTAACCACCATGCAACTCAATGGCAACAGCCAAAGGCTTCCCCATTAAGCAGATCTGCAAATACTCTTCAGAGGAAACAGCAGCCATTGCCAATTACTGTTTAATTAACTTCAAATCAAACCATAAAAATTCCTGTTTCGGCAAGACATATTATACCTCGTTAGAACATGCCGAATAGCTTCTAAGCAACACAATTGCAAATCTAATGGATTTTCAACTTAGCTGCCGAGTGTAAGGTGCCGCGGGGCTGGGGCTGTCGCTTTGCAATCCGTGCTCCGGGACTATTGAGACAAAATAAACTACTCATACCCAGGACCCCAGGCCGGGAGATACGTATATCTCTTACACGGGAGAACTAAGGAACGAAACAGAACAAAATTGTTATGGACACCTAAAACTCAGACATCAAGTTTTTAAAATACCTGTCAATTTTGACAATGTTCCTTAACTACGGATGTAGTTTATTTTCATAGCTGACAATACCAAGATACCTCTTGATACAACACTGAGATGCGTCTTGTAAACAAATATGCGTTAAAAATGGAAGAGGTTAAATTGTATAGTAAAACATGAGTACATACAAAAATGCTATAAAAACAGTAGCAAAAGGTAACTAAAAGATAAATGAATAAACCACGGGTAGCCAAGAGACTGTCAGAACGGCAGGTTCTGACCTCAGCACTAGGAAAATGCTACAGTAGTGGTGCAGAAGAAGCCTCAGTGCCCTCGGCCGGCACCCGCAGCACATCTCCGCCTGCAGAAGCTCGCAGAGGAAAGCTGAGCTCAGGAGGGAATCTGACGTTAATGCATCTCGCTGCATTTCGGAAAGCTGCGTAAAGGAAGATCTGCACACCAGCAGCCTTTGCGGTGGTTAAAACAAAACACTACAAAAACCAAGAAGAATCTATTTGCTGGATAGCTGAGGTTTGAAAACGTATCAGAGGGAGAAATTATCCCAAACAAACCACTGACCAGCCAAAGCCTTTTGTATTACAATGCACGCTCCATTATACCAAAGACTGCATGGCTACCGAAGTCTTAGGATGCTCTAAGTTAAAACAAGGAATTCTCAAATTCAAGGAATTTTATCATTTCCTGACCTATTGCGAAATGCAACTTGAATGTGCCAAAGACAGTGCATAGGAATTACATTCAGCTGTCACTGCTGAAGACCAATCTCTGAAACGAAGGACCTAGACTTAAGCTGCTGTTAACTAAAAAAATAAACACTCTCCTCCCTCACCCTCATTCCTAGGATCACATTCTCTGAAAACAGGTAAGACAGAACATGGTTCTATAACCGTCTGGTATTAACAACATGGTTCTGCTTTCCACGGATTGTTTCTGCTGGCAGCACGTGTTGCTAGTGCCATCCTGACACTTCAGGATCTCAAAAAAAAGCCAGACGTTAACACACACAGCAATGGCAGCGCAAGCTTTTCAGCTCTGCAGTGCTATTACACAGCGGGAGTGACGTGGAAAAGAGATTTCCAGAGGCAAGACAGATGCTCAGCTTCCATGCTCATCCAGTCTAATTCTACCACCACCTATGAATTAACCGATGCAAATATTATCAAGCATTCAACAATACCATGGCTACTTTCAGCAACACGAATTGTAATAAAACGTTTCTGTAATGCTGCATTATTATTTTTTTAAACCAACACGGTACTATACCCATATTACAGACTGCTAACATGATAATTAAAAAAGAGCCTATATTAACCCCCACCTGCCCTACATTAGATTAAAAACAAGTTGCAATGAGCTGCAAAGTGCTCCTGAAGCGAGCTAGAAAAAGTACCAGCAATTCACGTAACCAAGCTCCAAGAAGTCACAGCGACACTGTGCTCTGTCAGGAATGTGATCCCAAAAAAAGCTGGCAGTTATATACTCATTAGTAAAGGCGTGTTTAACGAGGCAGCATATATACAAGAGAATATTACCTTAAGTGACCTGAAAGTTGTATTGGAGAAAAGGTGAGCAAGCCTCCCCTCTCCCACGTCCCAGCTCGCTTTCCCAACTCCCTCCTGAGTTTATAACCCTATACAGGACTGCCCTTTTCCTAGGCAGGTGCTGAAGAAGCAAAGCAGTTATCTTCTCAGTGCTCTCCAGCGGGAAGTTGGGTATTACCAGACTGAAACCAACACACGCAGGCTGCGTTTTCCTCTCGACTTTGAAGCAGTTACTCCCGAAGGTGAGCGTATCCCACCCGGCAGCCACGGCAGTGCAGTCTTACCTGGAGAAGAGCATCAAACTAGACCAAGCACAACCCACAAGCTATGCCAGCATTTGGTTCTCTTGTATACCTATCCTGAAAGTGATAACAGTTTACAAAAAAATTAAGTGCGTGTGCGCACATACACAACTTTTAAACAAATAAACTTGGCTTTTCTCCATAGGGGAACAAGGAAAGGGAAGCAATTAAATTGCAAGTCTTTAGTGCTCATTAATTATTTTTAAATTCTAATCCTAGGCTGCAATGTTGCTCTCAAGCCCACACACTTGGTGGGCATAAAATTGGCCAACCTAAAACAACCGTTAAAAGTGCTGCTATTTATATATAGCTATATATATTTTCTAGAGCAGACTCAGAAGCCATCATGCAAACCAGAAAATTCCAGGTGCCTGCTCTTAACTGTGAACTGCAGCTTGCTTTCTGCATTTACAAAATAAAAAAAAAAATAAAGAAAAAGGTCAATATTGCACATGGCACAGGAACTTTATCCTGCATCTGCTGCTGTCTAACATGCGAAGCAGAATTATGCCTCTGACGTAACCCAACAGGAAGACGGTTCACGACACGAGCTCGTTCCCTGCCACCTCCACCCAAAACCAGGCATATTCTTTTTCTCCCACCTCCCACCAGGCAGGGGACTTTCTGGATGAACGATACCCAAAAAGCAGCTCCGTTACACCCTCCTGTCTAGGGTGTCATGTCAGGGACATACCAAGTGGTTGACGTATTTCAACGCTAGAATATAAAAAGATAACGTCACTGCAGTAAATTAAGCCGTGGGTATTGTCATACGCTTTAAAGTGAATTCAGAGTCTACAAAAGTGGCAAAAAGAAAACTCTGGAAAGCTTGAGTTCACCACTTATCGGTAGGAGAGATGCGATATATACAGCGGACACTGCCAGCTCCTCTTGCTGTAAAGGTACAATCCTCCTCTGCTCAGTAAAACTCTGAAGACAGCCAGCGAGGATGCCAAAGGATAGAGATGGTCTCCATCTGTATTCTAGTGGGTATTTTATGGAGAAGCTTATCTTACATCACCAACTCGACGTACACAGGAGCAAACAGAAGTTGCTGCCTGGCATCAGATGCCCGAAGTGGAAGCACACACTGCCCAGCACCAACAGCCCTAGAAACGCAGCCCTGAGGGGCCGCGAGAGGAGATTCTCTCTTCTTTCATTCCTCAGTTCTCTTAAAAGGCCTCCTGAGGTGTAAAAAAATCTAACTACAAATTTCATTTCATCAGTTTTTCAAATGGCTCTGGAAACTAATCTTGTCTTAATCCATACACACGTGGCCACCAAGGAAAGCAATAAAAGCGCAAATTTACAGTAAGGTGACACGCCGTGGTACCCCTCTCCGTGAGCTCTACACACTGAGCCTTTTGGGTCCGAGTGCTTCCTCAAATAAAAAAAAGCAACAGATCTAATGCAAACTTGAGATAAGTGCTGGTAGAAGAGGAGCTTCTCCACTTCCAACTGTGGGAAAAGAGCAGTAACGTTAATGCTCAGACGTTAGTGTTCTCGCCCACCGTTCGGGTCTGAAACTGGGGCATCAGGCAGCAACCTCACCAAATGCACCCTCAGAACCTCATGTGAAATCCCGCTAATCTTCTAGCAGTGAGATGACAGGCTTTGTAACAGGTCTCTGGCACAAGAAATGTTTGGACTTCAGCATTTCTGAGAACTGAAAGGAACTAATCCCGCCATTCATTCGTCTCCAGCCCTTGCTTCCGCAGGAAGGGAGGGCAGGGAAGCATCCCGAAGCCAGCCCGACTGCTTCTCCCAGGCGCCGGACTGTCGGTATACAACGCCATTCAAAAATTGTCCATATGTCAGTAACACAATCATTGAATATTCATTGAAAATTTCTCCCTGCAAAAAGACAAGACGTTTTTACAGCAGAAAAGACGCGGGCTGCTTTGTTGCTGCAGAAGTTATCAGGCCCCAAGGCAAAGCCGATGCACACACCCCTTGCCCAAGCATTTCCTGGAATGCCAGCTTCGATCGGGATTAGATTTCTTCTTGCCAAGCACAGGAAGCAGAAGAACAGAGGGTTTTTCCAAGAGTCACAGAGAAAAGACTTCTCTGATCCCATTTGCTGCAATCAGTGCAGAGTCAGTTACTGCGACACCAACCGCAACTCCCTTTGAGCAGAGGGAATCTTCCGAACCGAGGAGGGAAGAGAAGAGACCGGAGCTTCAGCTCCTATTAAGGCGTTTGCATATACATTCCCAACCTGGGTCTTCAAAAAAAGGGAATTTTGCAAAAAAAGGCATTTTGTTTGGGAATGGCAGAAACTATGATTGTTGATAATCTCTGTGGAATTACAAATTGCTCATTTAAAAAACATGGTTAAATGTAAGTGTCATATCTTCCCCTTGCTTGCCAATGTGTCCTTTCCATGAGTTCATGTGCTATGTCTTCTGTAGATCAGGGGAAAACGGGCCAGGGGTAGAGGGTCCATCCAGTCCAGACAGAGTAAATGGGCCATGACTGTTCAGCACTGATGGAAACTAAAAGACAAAACAAAAAAGATTAGGGAAGAGGGCATTTTCATTTACAGTTCCTCTCATATCGGTGCACGTAGAAGCTCCCCCAAGAAAAAAATAGAACCAAAACACAACAACAAAAAACCACACCCCAAACTTCCAAAGAATCTTCTTGGTTTCCTCCAGGTAATTTACTTTTTAAATGCCGGTGCATCACAGACTGCAGCAATCCAGCTGTTATATGCAGTGGCGCCAGGAGGACCCGGCCTGGAATCTCTGCTCAGAGGACTGCCCGTGCCCTAAACTAATAAGTGACTTTGGGAGACCACAGTCTAAACTGTTCCTCAGTTAATTATCAGCTATTTATAGAGAAAAATGTCCAATGTACTTTCAGACCTACTTGTTTATTCCCTATCCTCACAGTACATATAAGCTACTTCCTTCATCTCCATGGAGATGACAGATATAAACCCAAAAGACAACTAGTTAAATTTTACCCTTTGCTGAAGCAGACTCAGGCAAGAGATGTGGTTATTCCAATTCCAAAGGGGAAGGTGGAGGAAGAGCATGAATAATTACAACTAAAAGATGTATTTTTTAAAAATATGGGGGATTTTTTTTCTTATGTATTAGTTAAACAAAATTATTGATTAAAAACAGTGAGGCTGAGACTTGCCAAACAACAGAAAACAGCAGAATATCGAGATCATACAGAACCACGCTGCGTATCGCCATAAAGATCACACACACGATCTTCCGTCTTATTAGTGGTGAGACTTAATTAATGTCTTTCAACAGAAGAGGTTGTTAACAAACGATTAGAATAACCAACAGAGTAGCAAAATTCAATTTCCAGGAAAATCTCAATCAGTAAAGTTACCGGGAGGCAAGCTTTAGAGAAAGGATAGACCTTAAAGAAATAAAACAAAAAACCTACTTCTAACTACAGCACAGCCTGCTGTTAATTTAAAACATTTCTGAAATACAAACATTTACGATATATTTAAATAAAACTGGGTAAACACTAAAATTAAACGCTCTCAAAAGCTAACAGAGGGGATAGGAAACAGAAAGGTCACTATTCTGTTTCTACAGGGGCTGTTTGGGCCGCAGGTCCGCTGAGGGAGGCGCTGCCGAGTGCGGCTCGCGGGGAGAGACTGGCTGGGACTCACCTGAAAGAGCGTGTTAGCACCTTGCAACCTGGCAGGACTGAGAGGAGCAACGGGGCTGAGCGTACTCCAGAAGTGAATGCTGGAGAGCAAGGGACTCGGCGTCAGCAAGATGGGAGTCTGCAAACACAGGGAGAAGCTGTGTGAAACCCGCACCGAGTAACACAGAGCACATGCAAATCCAGCCTCGATAATCTCCGCTCCTGCAGCTGCAGAGGGCTGGCTCCAACTCTCAGGAACTCCCATTCCCTCCTTCCTCCTCCTCGCGCCTCCTCCTCCTGCCTTCAAACCCCGCCGCCATCCAGCTCTCCCTCCCGTCGCCAAGCCATTGATCCTCTTTTCCCAACAGCCACCACATCCCACTGTGACCTGCAGCAAACCCGTTCCTCCTGCGGTTCCCAGGACCTGCAAGAGACTCTGGAAAACCCAGTCTATGGATTCAAAGAGAGCAGAATTGGGCACAAACATGGTCTGGGCAACGCTGACAATGGAAGCCACAACAAAAGACATCTACATCCAGCTTCTGAAAGTTCAGGATGTTCCAGGTTCACCGGCCAAACACTTCAAGAGATCCCAAAAGAACAACTGCACTTGATTTTACTTTTTTCCTGTCTTCAGCCATTTCAGTTTTCGATCAGCACTTTCACTCTGATTCCAGTTTATTACAGAACAATTTAACAGCCTAGTTGGGTTCAGTTCTCTTCCAAATTTTCCATGAGGCACAAAAGCTTTCCCTTCCCACACAAAGATAACAACCAAATTAAGCAGCTGCTCTTATTGCCGTGAAGTCACAATACTCAGGTCTTAGGTAAATGGCTACCGAATCAAGCAAAACAAAGCTCTGAACAGACACGTCTGAGGTTCTCTATTTTTAAAGCATTTTCAGAATCAGCCTGAAGGATCAGGGCAGGGTTTCGGGTTTTTGAAATAATTCAGTATCACCCTGGCAAGATTTAAAAGGATCCTGCTGGTGCTGGCCCGGGTTTTGCCTCCACACGCCAGCCCTGCGGAGACGCGTACCGCACACATACCGCCCGGGCACACTGCGGGGTGGGAGCTAATCCCGAGTATGAATAAAGTTTCTGTGTTATAAGAAAAATGGGAGTGATATCCTGAGTTTCTGAACTCCAAATACAATCTACTGACTGTTAATTTTCCACTTGCATCCCCTTACTGTTTTAAAATATAACATAACCGCTATTGTTACTTTAAAAAAAAAAACAATAAAAACAAAAAGAGGAAGGGAATTAGGTTACCTGGGAGAAAAGTGCTGGAGTAAGAGAAGCAGTTGGGAGAGAAGGACTCAGGATCCCCAGTGGACTTGGATCGCTGCCTGTAATGACGAGAGTAGGAGCCAACTCCAGCCCTTTGGGTTTTTTCGATCTGGAGAGGTGATTGGCAAATTCCTTCTCCAGCACAGAGGAATCCTGCTCCTTGGGCTCTGGGGATTGATGCTGAAGGCTCTGAGCCTGCTCCAGCTGCTGAGAAGCCACGGACTCGATGTCCGTGTCAATGTCCAGGTCAGGGTTAGAGCTCAGGGGCGGCGACGGGGGCGTGGAAGGAACTTGCAGAGTGGGAGAAACTGAGGATATGGGGGGAGTTGGGGTGAAGCTGGTGGTTAAGTTTGGCAAAGGTGCTGGAGCTTCAGGGACCGTTAACTTGGGTAGAACAAGCGTCTCCAAGGTCTGGAGAGCTTCTTCCGATTCCATGGGAAGAGAGGATGCGGTGGAAGTGGCAGAGGCAGTGGAAGTGACAGGGACCGCTGAAGTGGTTGAGACCAGGGGGACAGAGGAAGGCTTTTTGGAGGGCATGGTGACAAACTTGATGACAGAGGGTGTTGGATCCTGAGCAGGTTTCTTCTCCGACAGTTTCTCAGCTGGATTCTCAATCTTGATGGACCTGAAGAGTTTTACACTGGAAGAGTTCAGGGAGTTCAGCGTGAAAGAGGAGTACAAGCCTGAGTGGATATAGTCATTGCGGCTGGAGGATTTAGCACATGACTGAGACTTCTCCTTCCCACAGTTTTCCACGTCCTTTGGAGCACTGCTAACTTCCGCAAAACCAGTCATTTCAGGGTCTCCTTCTATACGGCCCACGACAAGTGGATCCATATTTAAAATCTCCGGATAAGAAACAAACTTGTACACAAACTTCTTACCATTCACTTTCTTAATGATATTCTGTGGGCAAGAAGATACATATATTTAGGACTTCTTCAGATTAATCTTCTTCCTACAAACATTGCCTAAAATAGACTGAGGAATTAGATAGTCTGTAATCTTTCATCAAAAATGTTTCTTTTTAAAACACACTGCATTCTTGCCATTTAGTTATGCTCCCAAAGTATCATTTCCAGAGCTCGCAGACAAAACACTAACACAGGTGAGTTTAACCTAACATTAAATATACAAACAACAGCTTTAAAACTGCCAAACAATTCTGTTTAAGAAGAAACAGAAAAATACACCTTACCCTCATCAAAGATCCCTGACCTGGGTAACAGTAAGTGTAATCTAACAGGAAAACCTGCAGAGTTAAAGCTTACAGGTTTGCAGAATTGAGAGCTAATACTTCAAATCAAACCCACCTTCACTTTTAATAAGATGATAATAAAAGAAAATAAGTAGCTGAACTAGTCAGCAGAATGTAGGCTAATCAGCTATTTCAATACCACAAAATAGCATACGTCAAACTCGTTTTGCTCCTAAATGAAATGCCACACACAATCTGGACCTCAGAAGTTTCTTATTTATCTTACTTATCATACAATTATTATTACTGACACCTCTCGGTATAAAGTCAGATTTGTGCCACCCAATAATAAACTCCAAGCAACGTAACATCTGCTACAAACTGACAGGTTCCTCAGAAACCCTGTTTAATTTTTTTATCTCGCACACCCACACGATAACAGTTGTGGGATAAATGGCTTATTGAAACGAAGGTAAGATTCCCACACTGTGGTTCTAGTTCAGCTTTTGACACTACCTGTGCGCTAATGAAAGGCTCTCTGAGTTATTAGAAGACATTAGCTAAATAAAAGAAGCATCTTACTCTGCTGGACTAAACCTGCTGACCACTTTACAGGTGCAGTTCTAAATACATGCAGAAAAAGAAAAATATTTTGGGCTGCTCCACTGAAAATCCCTATTTCGATAGCCCCTTCCTAGAGACAACTGCAGCAAAGATCTCAAGGCGGTGCAACATTCACCATCTTAATCATCATAACCATTCTGTTGCTTAAACTGGAGTGTCGAGGATTTTAACCCTTGCAAGGGCACGTATTTTTGGAAAGGGGATTAGTATCCAATGACAGATTTGTATGAGCAAAGACATAAATCAAAGACGACAACATTTTGCACAAAGCCACCTAGAACCTTATAAAATAAGGAGAAGGAAATGCAGCACAATGATAAATGAAAGAAAAAAACCCTCTAAACACAAACTAGCATGCTTTACTTAAGTCTGGGAGACAGAAGTGACACCTATCCCCTTGAAGAGAATGAAAAAGGAAACAAAGCTCATTAGCAGAAGCTGGTAAGATGGATAAGGATCTGAGGTGGATTTGCAGACTTTGTTACCTTCACATAATAGTATCTGAGAGCACGGCTGAGTTTATCATAGTTCATACTGGGCTTGTTCTTGCGGATTCCCCAGAGTCTGGCCACCTCCTCTGCCTGCAGCAGTTTGAACTCCCCGTCGTTGGAGGTCCAACAGATGATATTCTTGTTCTGAGGCTCTTGGAGGAGCTGGAGGAGGAACTGCCACAGGGTGATAGCACTGTCCATAGCAGTAAGCTGAAATTCAGAAAGGCAGATAAGAGGCAACGGATTAGGAACAGCGCATTTTCTTCGTCTCCCTAGAAGGGGGTAATGGAGCAGAGATGTTATTTCCAAAGCCAGCAAGAGTAAAAATTATTAGTCACCAGTCGTGAAAGATGTTCCCTGCAGAACAGAGAGGCTGAGAGCCAACTGCTGTCGTCTCCTCCCACATGTCAGTACTTTTCACATGGGTTATATTTAGCCTCATTTAACTAAATCAGGTCACTTTGGGTAAGTTGCGATGAGTCACTATCCAAAAAAATATTTTTCTCAGTTGTTCCGTGTTCACCCACTCTGACTTGTTCTGCTTCATGAGAAACAGCTCAGGTGCACCCAGGTGAAAATCCAACCACCCACTCGCCACCCCCGTCCCTTACCTGCACCCACCTCCAACCTCGGTGGCTTTAAGAAAAGAGAGATCGAGTCACGGCTGAAGCTGCGTGAAGATGCCAGCGCGGAACAACCCAACGCTCCTTCCGCTCACGTTTCCACTGCCTCTCCGTAAGCAGCCCTCCCAAACAACCCCAGCCTCCTCTCTTTCAAGTTGCCTTTCTTTAGCTGATATCATCCCTGTCTTTTCTAAGCGAGTAAACATGAAAGTAAATAAAACGATTTCAAACGCTGCCTTTGCTTTTCTCCTTGATTCCTGCTGCGTCTTGCCTACATCAGCCATTCAGGCCAAGACTTTCTAGGATTAGTATCTGTCAGTTGATTCATGCGCTTCCTGCATGGTTTTCTTGCTCTGATGTATAAATTCACCAAGGACAAACAAGGCAGCAGAGATGACGTTTTTCCTTGACCATAGCTGACTACACAAAACAGTACTCCCACAGATATTTTTAAGCAGAACACTAATAATCCCGTCTGCACAAGGGAAGTATAAAATACGCTGTGAATTAAACCAGATAAAATTATATTAATTCAGTATCCCACACGGATTCTCTTATTCTAGAACTTCTATTAATGCAGCTTAAACTTCTTCCAACGAAACAAAAACAAACCCAGCCACTCTGGAATAAGAACCGTCGCGATGAATTACTCTAAAAATGTTTTGATAACGCATAAAGATTTTTATCCCCCCACCCTGCCCTGTCAAACCTCAATAAAGGCAAACCTAAAGGGTACAGGGGTGTCCATCTGGGTGAATCTGCAGCCCGAGCGATCAAGTGCTATTCACAAGCAGAAGCTCCAAAACAGAGGCATCGCATCCAACTTCAGCAAGCAGGACCCACGCCCATGTCGTTTGAAGTCCAGGTACACACAGGGATAAGTTTAAGGTTCAGCTGGGACTGCCAGTTCATCTTCGTTACCAAAGCCTTTTATTCCAATCTCATTACTGCCCAGCACTTATCCAGCCCTATATAAGGAAGAGAACGGGTCTACATGTCAGAGCTTCAGAATTCAGTCAGCCCTGTAAAAGGATTACTGCTGACAGTTTACACAGGACTACACACTCTTATTTAAATAAGGTGCCCCAGGGCAGGTGCTTTTTTGGGCAGAGCCCACTGCATTTAACCTATTTTTAAGAATACCTGCCTAATGGCATGCTTACATGACTGCACAGGGATGTTACATTGATCCAGTCGGTTAAATTGCTGCAATTACAAGGAACAATCTCAAAATGAAGGACACCCACACCACCTTGTTATGCTGGCCTAAGGTGCTTTCCTTGCTAATTACCGCATGCATACAACTCCATGCTTGCCCAAATTAATTGCTCGGCACTCTAAGAAAATATCAGCTGCTGAACACGGTGCTTTGAGACTCTTCCCACACTGCGCCGTGGCACGCCAGCAGAACCGTACGGCAACACGGGGCCGGGCAACATTAAAACTCTTCCAGGACTTCTCCTCTGACTCGTATTCACATTTGCCGATAACATTTTGTATCTGCCTACTGGCAGCGCAGAGAACGCACACGCTGCGGAGCATCATTATCCCGTCAGGATGATGCATGGAGCGTCGTGTAGACAGAAGGACTCGATTCTGCCGTTCTGCAGAGCTGTCAATACTGGCGATACGTGTCAGCAGAGAAAGAGCAGGGAAATGAAGTCGAGCGATTATTCCCACGCTACATTTATCTACAGCACTCTCCAAACCCAGAAGCAGCACTGCACCAAACAGCGCTGACTGATGCAATGGAGGCAATCACGTAGAAATTAGATTAGCAGAAGAATTTCAGAGCAGCAAAGGTTTGTTTTTTTTTTTTTACTCACTCCTCCTAAAAATCCATGCAGCTTTCATCCCAGAATTTAAATGCTTTCATTTCACTGGGCTGCTTCCCCGTAGCAAGAAGTTCCTTAGCATTATCTCAAAGCTCACCCACCTCTACTGCAGCCAAGCATCGCTGCCCAGGTCATGGCTGGTTTTGAATTGAGTTGGAGACCCGCAATGCTGACAGCCCGGCACTCTGACAGCACAAAGCTCAGCCCTAGAGAGTATGCACGGAGTGACTGAAATGATGGAAGATAAGAGATTTATTTAAAAAAAAAGTAATAAAAACCACTTTTCCCAGTGATGAGCTGTGTTGTTCTGAGGAGTGTCTAGCAAAAGGAAAAAAAGAGTTCACACTGCCTAAATCACAAATACTACAGCTTTCCGGCTGGAAGGATCCTTCTCCCAGGGGCAGACTGTACTGGAGCGTTAGATTAATCAAGCTACTACTGATGTCTCTGGTGTTTACAGGCTTTAAGGTTGGCATGATTCCTTGCATCCTTTGGAGGACACACTGCATACCCTCAGCATCCTCCACTTTCAAAAGTCTTATGACAGACACATTAACAACAGGGCTGGGAAGTTTCACTTTCTCCTTGGCTGCCACAGAAGAGGAGCAGAGAGCACTTTGGAATCGTTAACGGATAGGTGATATCGCATATGAGAGAATCAATGTCCCTCTTTATTAAATATTTGTTGTGCACATCTACAGGAAACAACGGAGAGTTACCTCAACGCAACTGGGAAAACAGAGTATTTCTGAAGCTCATATACAGAGACAGGGAAGGACAGAAAATAACACTCCAAACTGGGCAAAGCAATGGGCTCACAGGTGGATCTCGCCCCTTCAGAGTGCAGGAGTAAGCTCTAACTGGGAAAGTATAGTATGTATACGGGAGACAGTGTTGTATTATGAACCGAGACATCTAATTTAACTTTTTTATTAAAGTTGCTTTGATACTGCATAAGAATACATCAAAGAACTGTTGCTTTTTCAGGGAAAAAAAAAAGAATAAAAAAACATCACAGAAGATGCAAAACTAAAACCAGCATAGGCGAGATGAGCAATTCTCTTTGTTTAAGATGAACTGAGTAACACGTTAAAAAGGTTCTTCCTTCTTCAGCACCTGGGGCAGAAGGCAGATGATGCCTTTCATGCCTTTATCTTCAAGCTCCCCGTGCTGTCCGCTCCTGCGGGACGCCTTCAGCTGCCCTGGCACGGGGGGGACCAGCCATCCACACCACGGCCACGCACTCAAGAGCATCCCCCTCCTCCACTGACGCTGGAAGGAATTCAGCAGATCCCCTTGTCCTTTTTATTCAGAGCTCCAGCAAAACCCACACTCTCCAGAGATGTTACAGGCCTATTAGAGAAACTACAGAAATCAGGATGAGGAGAGGAACCCGCTGTCCCACTCTACACTGACAATGGTGAGACGTTACTTCTCTCGTGAGCATTTCAGCTTCTTTCAAAACTACACCTCCTTTCATGAAAAGGCATCTATCTCCTAGCACAGCTCCTCGTCAGCATAAAAAGCCTAGCAGTTTGATTGCTTTTTCTTCAAGATGAATACACCAATAATTACAAGCGCACCACTGCAAACTGCCTTTTTGCTGAAGGTTATTTTCCTTGTCAGAGTCCATGGAGGAAAAGAAAGGTCTCATTTGAAAAGACAATGAGGGAATCAGGCAGAGAGGCAACACTGCTGCTTGTGACGATGGCCCTTCCACTCCTGCACCACTTGAGTACGAGGAAAAAATAGTTGCTAGAGGCAGAGGGCAGTTATACTTTGTAATGAGTATGCTAAAATAGAGCACTATTATTGTCTTGAGATCTTCTCTGACGCCTACGGATGACCCTTGAAGTATACTGAGAGGCTGACAGAACTTGGCTGCAGTACTCTAAATACAAGCGCTGCAAACTCGAGCTTTCTCGTGTTGCTGCAGCTTCGTCTGAGGCTGCTGGAGATTTGTTTGAGACCTTGACTTTACAAAGCCTTGAGTTTACAAAAAAAAAAAAAAAAAGCCAGGACATGAGATATCTGTCTTTTCCGGTGACTTCTCCCCATGCATCTGCGACACCGCGTGCTCCGCGCAATCCATTCGATGACAGAGCCTCAAGGCTTTGCATCTCCCGGGGAAGGAGAGTGCGCGACCGCTGGGCAGCAGAGCGGGTGGCACATGGTAACCAACCTCTCCCACAGCCGGCAGCTACGCCTACCATTGCAAAACAAACCCAAGCGCTCGTCCCTGCGTGCTCGGAAAGGAGAGGAACACCTCGCTATGCCCCAGCGAGGCAGCATCAGGGAGGTTTAGACTGGACATTAGGAAAAATTTGTACACTGAAAGGGTTATTGAGCATTGGAAGAGGCTGCCCAGAGAAGGGATTGAGGCACCATCCCTGGAGGGGTTTAAAAGACGGGTAGACACAGTGCTTAGAGATACGGTTTAGTGATGGTTTTTGTCCGAGTAGGGTTGACGCTTGGACTTGATGATATGGAAAGTTGCTTCCAACCTGGGCGACTCTATGATTCTATAGTCTGCCCTAGCCCCTGTCTTCAAGGTCCTCTGGCAGATTTCCTGTGCTGAGAACAACTCAAGTAATCTTTCACCTCAATTTCTTCCAACAGCCTGATGACTTCTGCAGATGGGCTGAATGAAGCAGTCAGGTCTACAGAACCCACACAGAAACCAGAGAAAGAAAGGATGCCGCACAGACATTATGCAGGGAGGACAAAACCGTCACAACCACACATTTAAATGGCACAGTGTCGGCTGTCCAGGTATTTACACAGAAGTGACATCTTAAAAGATGACTTTGGAAGCAGCACAAAACAGAGGTAAACACATAGGGTGACACAGAGACCCTTTCTCAGAACACAAACTTCACTGAAAGAAGCCAAAAAGGCAGCAACACTAACTTAGAGCTGGTCTTGGGGAGCTCGCGCTGCATGGTGCGTCAGACATCCAGCAGGTGAGCAAATCAAGTCTTCACACAATTCCAGGAGAGCCGGACTTGCTGAGCACACTCGCACTCCGCACACACGCAGCGAAGCCGAGCTGTGAAGACTTTACAGCGCAAAACTATTCTCGTGGTTTCTTAATAGTTTAAGGTGGCCATGGTGCGTGAACAGCAGGAATTTGTAGACAATAACCCCTGCTCCATTGCGCAATACTCCTGTGGACACAAGGCCTTAGACAGTTGTTCCGGGAAAATAAACAACAGAATGACTTCGGCTGAAGGAGAGTTTTGGAGGTCACAGGCCCAGCTCCTTCAAAACAGGGTTTACTTCAAAGTTAGGTCGGGCTGTTCAGTGCTTTGTCCGGCCAACACTGTAAATAAACAAATAGCTGCCCCGTTCCTTTTATTGTAGTAAAGGGACAGGCGCTTTAACACTGCTGACGCAGTATCTAATTAAGTGGTTATCAACACACAACCAAGCAACAATTTCATTAGCACAGTAGTTAAAACATCCCATTAATGAACCTTCCCTAAAATATTCTCAAGCCCGTGGGACGGTGATTCACCTGAACTAGTACTTTATCAATTTTAACTTGTTTTAGAAAGAGCACTGCCCAAACCCGGTCCCTTTGGGGTGCCAGTATCCAGCTACTGACACGCTCCGATGGGGTCGGAAGTGTATTAAGGGTATTTAATCCTTTTCCAGAACACACAGAGCATTGTAAAACTACCTTAACTACTGTCACTTGTTTTGTTAGCATACTTCCCAAGACAGGTGAATTACCAGTTAAAAGCCTTTTACACGTGTAAAATAAAGTGACTATTTGCAAGAAATTAAGCCACAGATGCAGACTTCTGCATCTGCAACACCACCATTAAAAAATTCCAAACGCTGGCAGCTTTCCAAGGAGTAATCAAACTATACCTTCTCTAATAAATACTAAAATCAGGTAAGAGTAAGAAAATAGAACACCCTGGGCTCCAATAAATCCTTGTCTTCCCCTTGGCTTTGGTGTTTGCCGCCCCGTTGTTTCCAGAGCCATCAGGAAAATCAGCTTGTTCCGAAGGAGAAGCCATGGTTATCGGGGCAGGAAGCTCCCTGGAAGGAAATGTTGGAGGATGTCCTCACGATAAGAGCTGCTCCAGAGTTTTCATTGCCTAATCCCGCTCACAGTTTGACAGTCGTATTTATTTAAGACAAACATTGCAAGAAATTTTAGGTTCTGGGATCAAAAATTCATTTGCTTTACATGAAATAAAGGCATTAGCAAATATTTGGGGTTTTAGGAACCATTTGCTTCAGCTTCTTCACTCCTATCTGAGAAATGAACATTTCCTTTTCTAAATAAGTATTTTCTGCTACCCTCCACCTTTCAGATGCCCGAGAAAACCTTTCTGTGCAAGCAAAAAAGCAAAAAACAAGTGACGAGGGAGAACAGTGGCATCAGGATTCCCATTGCACTTATGGCTGAAGACTCAAGCTGGTAGAAGCCGATGAGCCAAACAGCTTTTTTGGTTTTTTAAATCATAATAGAGACAATGGTGCTGGCTTTGGTATTTAATACGGTTTTGACTAGCACACCCTGACACATAAAAATGTTTTAACCTGTCTGAACACGGCCAATAAGGGGGACTTCAAAGCACAGTCCACCTACTTCCTCCAGCTGATACCATCATTCCGATCCTCCATCCCTGCCTCGGGATGAGGGACACCCCAATGTAGTTAGTTTTATGGACAGCAGACCTCATTTCCCTGCTTTACTGTACTTTGGTGAAGAGTTTCCCTTTTCTACCTCTCCTTTTATAAAATAAGGGAAGGTTACGGACGACTAGAGAGAACGGTAAACTTCAAAGATGAAGCGCCTTTGATCAGTTCCTTGGTTGGTTTCTGACCCCGACGTGACTGTTTCCGAGTAAGCCATAAAAATACTTATTTCCGTGGAAGCTCCTCTCTAAGCAGATTACGCTCGCTTCCTCCTTGTCTGCCACCACAATGGGCAGAGGGGAATGTTTACCAACAGCAGATTAAATCAGCAGCAAGGGGCACAACGCGCCCGCCGAAAGTAAAAGCATCCTTGTTCAAGAGTAAGGGGTCAGGCCTCTGTGTGGAATAAACCCCGAACAAAAGGTTAAATGTTTTCTGCCCATCCTAGCTTTATTATGAAAAGGAAGTCTCATTTCAGATGGAAAAGGTTTCCTTTAATAATGTTTATAATACACTTAGCCTGGTTGCTATGACGATGGAACAACTATTCTCTACAAACAGCCGCTAAGACCCTAAAAATAAACAGGCCGACAAGAAAAAAAATCACGAAGAGGCAGCTCTGTGGGGACGGTGCAAGGACCGCGTTTGTGCTGAACGGGATGAGGGTACAGGAAGGCTAAGGAGGGGCCGCTGCCCCCACGGCAGGGCCCTCGCCTGCGGCGGATCCCCCGCTGGCAGACCCGCTCCAGCCGAGGCAGGGCTCCGGGAGCCCCCCCGGGCAGCGGGGGGCGCGGGTTACCCGCAGTTCGCCCGTGGAAACAAGGTGAGCATCGCGGGGGCAACGCAGGCGCCAACGCGCGTGGAGGCGCGCGCACGTGTGTGCGTGTGCACGCGAAAGGAGCGCCAGGGCGCGGATTTGCATACTTTGTGGACTCACTAATTGCTGTGGGCAGGCACCCCCCCATTTCACCGAGGGGGGAGCACACAGCGACCGAAAGAACAAACACACACCGCAGCCGGGCCACGGAGAAAAAACCCCCACCGCCCCCGCAGCAGCCCTAGCTCTTGACGGCCCCAAGCTC
>VXBO01006056.1:32632-49688 GCA_013400135.1 Rhinoptilus africanus | reverse complement strand
CCCGGGCCCCCCCGCGGGGGGCGGCCGCTGCCGGACGGTAACGACCCCCCGGCCCGCGCTCCGACGCTCCTCAGACCCCGCATGAAGCCGCGGAGACACCGGGGGGGAGTTCTCCCTCCCCCGGCCCCGGGGCGCCCCGGCGACCGAGGTCCCGACGGCCGATGCCCTTCGCAGCCGCCGCTTTCGCNCCGCCGTACCCCACGCTTCCGCCCACCGCCCCGCAGGGACCAATCCCCGGGCGGAGCGGGGGCGTCGCCGGCCAATAGAAGGGCTCTGCCCGCCCGCCGCTCGCAAAGCCCGCTGGGGAGTGTAGGCCGCCGGGGCCTAGCGCCCGCCCGGCAGCCATGTGCCCGCGGCCCGGCCCGGCGGCAGCCCCGGGCGTGGGCGGCCCCCGGTGTGGGGCATTTGTGTGGCGTGTCACGGGTAACGCGCTGCGGTCCGCGGGGGGAGCGGGGCTGCGCAGCAGCGGAGTCCGCCGGCCACGGGATGGGGCGCGGAGTGGAAGGGGCTCAGGCTGGTGTGAGACGAAGAGTCTTAAAATGTTAAAAAAAAAAATATTTCAAAGTTTAAAAATAAAGAGAGAAATCTCCCCAAAACCGGGGAGGTTACCAGGCAGAGCGAGGGAGGAGGCAGGACCGGGGCCAGCCCAGCACTCTCCACATCTGTGCTGGGGGCAGAGCTCCCCGCTGCCTCCTGTACCCCAAAACCTGCCCTTAACAACGCCCCCGCAGGAAAACATCTCCCTTCCCGGGAGAAGGGCGCTGCCGCCGGCTTGTGTCCCCCCGGGGAACACGGGGGCACGGGGCCACCTGCACCCACAGCCCCCCCGAAGGCGATCCCCACCGGGGGCGGCGGGTTCAGCCACGGCGCCGGAGCCGGTCTCTGTCCCCCGGCCCCCCCGGCCCCAGCAGGGGTGACCCTGGTGGCCCCCGGAAGCTGCACGCAGCAGGAGCCGTCATCACACCGCAGCTCACTGAAATAGCCCACGGTCCCCAGGAAAGGGCTTTCCACGGGCAGGGCCTGCGTGCTGCCGCGGCCTGCAGGGGGGCAGCCCCAGTGCTGGGGTCTCCACTCAAAAATGCCCTTTCCATACCGGTTTGAGAGCCGGGATGTTTTCCCTTGGACCAGGGAGCGGGAGGTGAAGCACCAAACAGGCGTGGCTCTCCCGCATCCCTCCTGTGAGCAAACAGCCCGGCCATTGCATCCCCACCCGCTGCCAGAGAAGACAACAAAACCCCAAGAAATTTAAGCAGTGCTCCACTGTCGAACACTGCACGAGCCAAAACACGCAGCTCCCCCTTCCCTACGCACGTGCCGGCGAGAGGTTATCCGCGTTAGTACGTCTTCCCTCCGCACCTCACCCAACTCACAGACCTCATCCCTGCTCCACGCGGGGCTACGAGCCACAGCACTGCGCAGCTTGGTCCGGTTTTTCTAGGGAAGTTCCATCATCCCCAAACCCACCAGTTGTAGCTCAGAGGCCAGTTCCGTCTCAGCAGCTCCAGCTGCAATTAATGCTGTTTCTACGAAGGCAAATTCCCTGTCATTCCCAGGTTATCCCCGTCAGCTGGTCCCATGCGTGGAGTCAAACCACAACCAAAGCGAAAGGAGATTTGTAAACTCAGGAGCAGGACAGGGAACGCAACATTACATTTCACAATACCTTTAAATAACCCTTTATCAGCACTTACTGTGCAGTCACAGGGGATCAGAAGAGAGATGAAAGCAGCAAAAGTAAGGAGGTTTAGGGAACTGAGATGTCTTTTGACTCCAGGGAAGAAGTGCAGGGTTTTCCCCAAAGTGTGCTTTCTGTCTTGGGGAGAGAGGAACTTTCCAACCAGGCTGACCATTAATTATTTATTTACAGGCGTTAACTACCACATTTTAAAACAAAATTAACAGAATGGTTTCTGGTTTTCCCACCTCTACTTAAAAAAAAAAGTGTTGAGAGAGAGACTGGACAAGGAGGGGAAGAAAAGAAAAAGAAAAAAAGGACAAGAAAATCCTTCAAAAGACTCCAGAGTCAGTTTCTTCAGCTTTCAAAATAATTAAAGCCCCTTTGAAATGAAAGCATGTGGTGTTTTCCTTTCCTTTTTTCCCCCCTGGAAAGCACCGGTCATTATTTCCACAGAGCACTTCACGTTATCAGTACCGCATTTCCCTTGGGAATGCCCAAGCCAGGAAGCGCTGACCCAGGAACAAAGGTCTGGAGCTCGGGAGGCCCTTTCCCATGGCACTGAGCCGGAGCCTCCTCACCTCTACCTGGTCTCCTGCTCCGCAGAGGACTCAAACACAACTCACACTCACTAACTAACTCCACAAGCCTTTGGTCAAGCATTTCCCCGCGCCCATCCTTCTTTTCTTCTTCTTCTGCTGTGCTCCATCCTAACCCCCTGTTCTCTTTAGAGCCTGGCCCCCTCCTCCCACACCGGCTCAAAAAAAAACCAAAGAGAAAAACAAAGAAAAGCCCTGTGCTCTCTCAGGCTCTTCCTGTAGAGTCACACGTGGGAGGTTTGCCAACATCTGCATGTGTGTACCTCAAACAGAGCTAAATCCATTTGTTCGGGGAAAGGACCAGCACCTGGGATTGCACAACTCCCTGGAGAGAGCTCCTGGAACCAGCTGGTCTCTCCAGCAGCTCCCGTAGCCTTGGTGGTGATGAACAACCTCCGGGACTGGCACACACCATGCCGTTTCTTTCAGTATCTTTTCCTCATTTGGCCCCGAGCATCACTTACTTGCGAAGTGGGAGCACGATCCAGCTCGGAAAAGCAACGTTTCACAAGATAACGCGATCACACGAACCGGGTGTTTCAGCACAAGCCGGGTCTAAACACATTTTGCAAGGGAAACAGCAGAACTCCATCTCCGAGCACACCACCATTGTTCCCTGTCTTTGTTTTCACTTGCCATCAGCAAAATCTACCAGCACACCCCAAAATTTTCATAGTTCCTTAGCGCTGAACCCAAAAAGACAGCACAGGCTGCCATGGAAGAGGGACAGCACACAAAAATCAGCTCCACTCTGCCCTAACATCCCAAAGGGCCTGAAGAGCTGCAGCTGTATCAGCTGGGGCGACTCCACTGACAAACAATCAAAGCGCCTTTTTAGAGGGATAATAAATTTCCTGCTTTGTCCAACTCCCACTTTGTTCTGCTTCCCCTGCCATGGCTTTGCAATCCAACCTGGGCTTGTTCCTATCTTAGACAACATCACAAGGGAAAAAAATATAGGGCAGACAAAGGGATGGAATAAAAATCAAGCAGGCGTCAAGGCAGGGTTTGGGAAAAGCTCATATGCAAAGACCTTTTATAAAAGCAGCTCACATACAAAGGCACTTTTTCAAGAGAAAGAGGCAGCAGAAAAAGGAAGTCAAACAAATACGTTTCAGTTGGGATTTCTGGTGAAGGTTAATCAGACAGCGGCACCTAGAAACAGATTTTGCAAGTTCTGAGGCAGCGACAGTCATGGAGTGGTGTGTAACTGCCAGTTCCAGGAAAACACAGGGAAACCCAGACAGTTTCTAAAAGCACTGACATCAAAAGAGAGAAATCTTACTGCAAGGTTCCGACTTCACCATCATGTGGTCGCTGGCTTGAGAGAGTGATGGGGAGGCACCAGGAAAGCCGGAAAATTATGCAACAGCAAATCAGAGCCTAACGAGGCCTCGCTCCAGAACATGGAGGTGCTATTTTAATGCAGCTCCCGACTCCGAGATGGAGCTTTGCAAGAGCGCCAGGAATCCATAAATCATAAAATAAGCAGAAGAGCTACAAGAGGTTTCGTGCCTCATTAGTGAGAGGATACGCTCACGAGGGAAAAGCCTTTAAGATCAAGGAAGGGTTGTTTGTGGGTTTTTTAGGTTTCACAACAAAAATCCACTCATTGCGCTCTCAAGAGAGATGCTCCCGGGAAGCCTAATGCTCATTGCCTTCTCCGACCACTCAGGCTTCCATTACCAATATTAGCACCTTATTCCTCAGCTCCTACGACATCCTTGGAGATGAAGGGGGATAAGGTGAGCCCCTGCTTGCTCTCGGAAGCGCCCTGGGAGGAAGCCGGGTCGCTGGACACAAGCAGCCGGAGCAGCCCCAGTCAGGCAGCAGCGGGGACGGTCCAGTTTTGGGGCTGCCAACCACCCCCTCACCCCACAGAAACTCTACCAAAAAGTGGGCACGAGTGCTAGTTTGCCTACAAGGCCTAGATGGTGCTCATCATCAACCCGACATGTTTTTCAGCAGGAAATCTGCTGTCACTGGCTTCAGAGCAGCTTCACGCCCCGCTCACAACCCACAGCAAAGCCAGGTGAACGCCGTGGTCCTCCTGGAGATGCCACCTCATAGAGATGTCACCCCCACCATCCCAGGATGTGATGGCACTTGTTCATACAGGACACCACCGTGTCCCAAAGCTCCCACAGATGCTGCAGGATGCCCACAGAGTATTACAGGACACAGAGGGGTCCACAAACACCAGCTGCCTTTGCCAAAGCTAGGAGCACCGTGAAGAGGATGGAGAAGTGACTCGGTTCCCATCCTGGCGCGTCCTTTCACATCCGACTGCCAATGATCCCATATTTCTCAGACCTGATAAAGCCTTTTTGCCCCCAGTTCTCTGGGTTTCCCTTGCAGAGAGCAGCTCAGCCTCTGCTTTGGAGTTTGCGGATGCTCTCAAAAAAAAAAAAGCCGCAGACCTGCCCTGGTATCAGACCCTCGTTATTTCTGAGTCTGCGAATGCCAGAGCCTCGAGGACTGGGCAGCCTGCATGCTCAGGGCAGGTAAGGGGGAGAGGGGGAGTTCAGTGTCCCGCAGCAGGCACAGGGTGTCTAATCCAGTCCACAAACCTCCATCTCCACCCCCCCGAGGAGATATTTGACTGGGACAAGCCCGAGGCGTGCCAGCAGCCAGCCACGGGGAGCTCACCGCTGCGGTAAACGCTCCAGAGTTAAACACTTCGCTGAGCGCAACGTGCAATGTCCAGATTATACAATAGCTGTTAATATTCAAAGTTACACTCGCTAGTTCAATTCAGGAAAAAGCAGAATTACCCAGTTACGCGAGAATTTCACCACACAGTGAGGAACTAGGTACAGTAAGGTGGGTTTTGTTGGTTATTTTTTTTTTCAGGAGGGCTAGTCTCCACTGACTCAGGCTCGGAGGTGGTTTCAGGTGCTTATGAAAGTTAAGCCCTAAAGCTGTGCACCAGAAGATCTCTGGTTATTACACAACGCTGCCAAACTCGTTTCCACCGTGTTATCTCCACAGCCCTTCTCCTACCGAAAGCACAATTCCCCTTGTGAAGTTCCCACATCCGGAATAAAATTCCTGGATACAACTCTTAAAAACCTCACTGGTTCCTCTCTTGGCCAGAGCCAACAGCACCATCACAACTAGTAACAACAACAGGGCAAAGTCAGGAGCCATCGTGGCCATTTAAATGCCGTCTAGAATTTAATTTCAGAGCGTGTTGTTTGTGCAAACACCCAAGGTCTGAAATAGAAGAGGTGAGAAGCAGACTGCAGGGCGCTCCGCTCTCTTAGCAAAGAGCTGTGAAACTGCAGTCGGGGAGAAATCCATGTAACTCACCAAGAAAAGCCAACACTTCCAAAAGCGAACACAGATCCGTAGACATTGAATCGCATATTTGATCTCCCCCCCCGCTCCCACCACTTATTTTCTAAGCCAAAAAAGGCTTTATCTGGGTGGATTTTCCAGGGAAGGATAAGCCCTTTCTGTACCACTGCCCAGTTCCTGGATCAAACAACGAGAAATGCCACGGCTGACCAGGTACCATCATCCCCCCTCGTCAACCTCCTCCTCTCCTGCGGGGGAATTCATCACATCAGCTGGGGACCTTCCCCCAGTAAAGTAGCTCGAGGAAAATGTCAGAAAGCAAAGCGTTTTACCTGGGCAGGCGGCGGAGAGCAGCTCCTAGGAAAGGTGCATCCCTGCAAACACCCTGCCCGAAGTCCATGCTAAAAACAAGCACCCGGCCTGGGGTTGGGATCACCGAGCCCCGCGGGGCAAGTGACAAACAAAAGCCAACCGCTCAATAGCCTTATTCCTACACAGAGACCTTCTTCCCTGCTCCAGCTGCCCTGCGGGTGGACTTGTGCCTACTCAGAAACCTGATTATGAAGCAGTAAGTCATCCAGCCTGGCCAGGCCAAGCCAATCCAGCCAGCTGTTTTAATTTAGCTCGTTGGTTCATTAATCTCTGCTGTGCCCTTAACCCTCCCGTTCCCAGGGTGGGAGCTCCCCTGGAGCGGGCTCACAGCGGGGAGAGATGAGCAGAGCATCGCTGTGAGCTGCTGCATCGCCTGCCGCACAAGGCCATGCCGCACCCCACTTCTTTGCAAGAAAACATCGTGGTTTGTGCTTAGGCACGGCTCCAGAAGAGCCTGAACCACGTCCAGGGACAAATGCAAACCAACAAGGGGCTCCTGTCCCTTTTACTTCCAGCTTCAGGCCCCAGAAGAGCTGCTGGGTGACCCCAGGGTTGGCTGATAGGGCTGCAAACCTTCTCCACCTGTTTCCCATTTCCGCCTCCGACCTTCTGTTGCTCAGGTCCAGGATCTGGCCCAGCTGGTGAGACAGGGGAGGAAAACTCAATTGACCTTCTTTGCTCCTGCTAACATTTCCCTGTTTCCCAGCCTGTGCAGCCCCATGCACACAAAAGCCCTTTCCTACTCTGAGAAAACTCCAGGCTCCCGTCTGCTCCCTGCCCCAAGCCAGCTCCTGCCGCTTAACCACCAGGAGAAAGAGAAACTCCACCAAGAATTGCATTTGCCACAAATAAAACTGGACTTTGGAAGGGAGAATCGTTAACAAAAATCCAGTTCTGACTTTACTGGGGCAAAAAAAGAGAAAAGCCTAACCATCCATCTTAGAGATCTGTTTCGAAAGGGCCCTTGAACCAAGGTCAGTATTTCACTGGCCCCTATCTCGTCTCGGAGGCTGAGCAGCCAGCACGAGCTCCTCGTGGGCTGCAGCTTGGGGATGTCACTGCTGTCACTGACGCCACCGAAGATGAAGGGCTGCGTGCTGCTATATCCAGAGCCACAGCTGCAAATTTAGAAACGTTGCCTGAATTTCTCTGTGCTCTCCCACGTCCTGCCCTGCCACAACTCCCGTCTGCTTGCATTTCATTTCTGAAAAAGCACTGCTTAGCAACCTGACAGCCTTTTCACTCTGAGCACAAGGCAACCAGTTCCTCCCATCCCGCTCCTCCAACAGGGAAACCGTGGCAGGCACCCGACCCCGTTCGCTTGACAGCACCATCTGAGACGGAGCCGGGGTTGTCACCCAGCGGCCTCGGTGACTCCAGGGCAGGTTGTGTCACCTCTTGGCAGCTCCATGGGAAGACAGAAGGGTCCTCATCCCTCCTGGTGCCACAGATCTCATCTGTACTTCCACAACGAACGTTTCTCCTGTGGAGTAATATCCCCACTGGAGCAAAGGATAGGTAATTACAGAGCCTTCAGTAAACCTTTTAAGCCACTCATCCAAAGTCCCCAGAGGGAAGCAGGTGAGACTCTAATACGCATTGCACAAGAGATATGTATCTAGGGTATTTTATTTTATAAAAACCTCTCCCCTCCCTTTGCGGTTGATTTAAAAGGAATGGCAAAACAAATCAGGTAAGCTGCAAGTCACCACTGCCACCACTCCCAGCCCTGTCTTCCACCGCGGATCCACCACGGGACCGGCACGGACTCTGCGGGAACTCAGCAGATGAGCTGCTGGAGAACACAGAAGGGCCTCGGACTAACGACGAGGCTTCTTCTTGCTCCACAGTTTGGAAACATGCAATCTCCCCAGTCGCCTTCGGCAGAGAGCAGAGGGAGGCAGGATGGGGCAGGTCCAAAATGAAGAGGGAGTGCTGTGAGAGAGTCTGGAGCGAGGGAGAAGAGCAAAGGGGGACAGATGAAAGCACAAGACAGGCCTGAGTCATGTTGGCGTATGGCCTCCAAAGAGTGCCCTCAAGCAAAGAGGGTATGAAGTAAATTCATAGTCGGGCAAAAATCCACTAAAACAAAAGGCAACCCAGAATAGGCTCTTGCATACCTGCCTCCTCTGGCTCATCGTTAAAGGTTCAGCATCACAGGAACTCGGGCTGCGGTTCTTGCTGGCATCTGGTCACGCTTGGCCAGGCCAGGGCAGAGGTGGGAGCACCCACGGCTCCCGGGGCAGGCCCAGATCTCCAGCTAATCCCTGCAAAAGCCGCCTGCCTTCCCCTGAGGGGAGAGCTCTCTCCAAAGAGGCAACGTGAGGGTTGCAGGTCTCACACACTTCCACTTGCACGCACAGGAGAGAAACCCTGCTGCAGGCAGCTACTTTCCATCCCGCCTCTCCACACCTACCCGCTTATGAGTTAAGGATGAAGGAGTCTGAGCCAGGATCCAGAAACCAGCCCTCACAGACCTTTGGGGAAAGCTTGGATCCGAACTCAAGCAGCGTGGCTCCAGCTATTTCTGTCATAAACCCCGCTCTCCCGCCTGGGGATTAGGAAAGCAAGCAGGGCAGGTGTTCTCCGAGAAACACACAACCCTCGGAAACCTCAGAGCAGCTCCATTAGCTGTGGCTCCACTGCCGCCCAGCAGCTGGGAGAGCCCCGCGTCCCTTCCCTGCCACGCTGGGGCTGGAAGCTGGCCAGCGAGCCTTCCTCCGGCTGCTTGGTTTTGCCATAAGGAATCCAAAGCCCAAGCCAGCTTTAGTAACGTTTCTCCTCTGCAGAAACACCATTTCTGCACACTGAACTTTCCACGTTAAAGAAACTTTTTCCGTTTATAGGGGCCAAAGGCAGGGGGGAAGCGGCACCTTCTCTTTGGTGCTTGTGCAGCGACCCACAGCACCAGGTCCTGGGCTGGACCGTTCCCTGCAGCACTGCAACAACAACCAGCAGGAGAAACGAGTTCATCATGGGGACCCTCAGCGACCAGAGAACCCCAGTGCTGGAGAGCACCCTCCCCCATCCATCTCTAACCTCCACAGCAACAGCATCTCCTTCAGGGGCAGCACAGGCACACCCAGATATTCTAGACTAGGAATAAATCAAGGATTTTCAGCTCCCTCGCTCCTTCTTTCACTGAAGTCACACTGCAGTAGCTTCTCAACAGAGGGGGAAGAGCTCCGGTCCCTGCGCTGAGGAAGGAGCAGCCACCAGCCAACACCCCCAGCCACACGATGCCATCACTAGGAGATGGATTGGTCTATAGCTTGTGTTTCTCACACAGGAGTTTGGTGTCTCATCCAGAGATGCTTGTACCAGCCCTTAGAGCAGGACACCACATCCATCCCCACCAGCCCGGCTTTTTACTTACTCAGAGTCATCACTCGAAAAGGGCTGGGGGGACCAGAGAACAACCTCTTTGCTGTACGAACAAGCCCTCCACGGGGCAGGGAAAAGAATTTAGCTCATTTCCCTGTCCTTATTTTGGGTACAGCCCAACACTCCTCACTCAAGTCCGCTCAAGGGCAGCTTAAGACAAGTGGAAGAGCGTTGGGGTAACAGAAATGGCACGAGCACACCTGAGGTGAAAAGAGCCTGCAGGCGCTAAATATCAGCTTGAGACATGCTGGCAAAGCTGTGTAGAAAGGGCACGCTGCCTAGCTCAAACTCCTGACGCTTATTCTTTGTTTGTGCAAGCACCTAATTCCCTCCCAGATGTTTGCAAAGGCTCGGGAAGTTGGCACAGTCGTGAGGAGTTGGCCTTTAATTAACCAGAAGTCAAATACAAAAAGGACGTCAGCAACCCGTGAGCTGCACTGCTCCCCCGACCGGAGCGTACAGCTCTTCTCCGGGTCCGTACACACCCGTGTCGCTCCATACCAATGCTCTTTCATGCCAGCATGTAAAAAATGACATTGCTGGTGCTGCTTACATTTCTCCCGATGCCCTTTTGACACGCACCATTGAGCGAGCTGAACAGACACATCTCCCGCCCCCCTCAAACCGTAGCCACAACGTCACACTCCCCAAGGACGCCGACGTGCCCAGCGTCAGTTGGGTGAAAAACCACCAACACAGAAAAGCAGAGGTCGCAACAACACAACCACCATCTCAGCCACACCAGAAAAGCCGTCCCCAGCACCCCGTCGAGCCCCCGCAGGCGCCACACAGCACACAAACATGGCTCTGCCTGGATGCACCCGGGTTTCCCAGCAGGTCCAGCCAGCACAAATCCTCTCTGGCTGCCTCCGAAATGCCGCTGACACCCTGAGCCCCGGGATGCCAGCGTGACTCACAGCCGCAGCAGCCCAGGGGGTGCCCCATGGCGGGGACGGAGAGCTGTGGGCCAGTTCTTCTCTGTCTCGCTGCAGCAGGCAGGCGACACCCACAAGCTGCGCAAAGGGATCCGGTAAAGCCGTCCTCTGCCCCGGCCCCATGTCCCTACACACACACTCACCCCGAATTAACTTGGGTTTCCATCACATATATTTAAGAGAGGGACAATAGTATGAGAAACAGGCCATGAATATAGGTCATCCTTGAACAGAGGTAGTGGATCTCCTATAATTTATTAAAGAGAGTAATTTCCCTCTCTTCGTTAGAGTAGTGGTTTTTGCACTGTTCGCCTGGCTTCGGGCCTTCCTGGCCGCAGCCTCGCAAGGATGAGCAGCAAGAACCTAACTACCTCCTGCTGCCGCCCTGCAGTGTCCGCTGGCTGTACGGCTGGCCCCGGTGGATCCGCACGTGTTTGGCTAAATGGTCACTGCGGGCAAACTTCTTCTCGCAGGCAGCACATTGGTACGGCTTGACACCGGAGTGGGAGCGCTTGTGACGGGAGAGCTCATCCGACCGGGAGAACCTGCAGGAGAAGGGAAGCATGGTGGATCCAGCCTTCGCTGCTGGATGGGACAGGGAACATGAGGACCCTGGTGTGAAGGAGGCTGAGGTCTGTCCCTGCCACGGCCTCTTGGGGTGTCCCCAGACAGGTCACTTCTGCTCTGCTCCATCCAACCTACCAGCGAGGTACAGGTACCCCAGGCTGCTGCTGGAGGAATGGAAAGAAATAACCCCCTCCATGGGGTGATCTTGAGGCAGGAAAGAAGAAACGAATTCACCCCCTGAGATCTTCATTTCTTTCCACTGCTCCTAAAAGACACTGTCCACCTGCTTCCTTCATTTGTTTTAGACTTGCTGAAACCTTTTGGGACCTGACAGCCCCGAGGCTGGGTGCTGAGAGAAATTGCTTTTTGGGGCACCAGCCCAGGCTGGCAGAGGCTAAAGGACACCGTTCATGAGCCTGGGTGGAAAGGCTTTACTGTAACTCCCACATCCAGCCAAGAAGAGCATCGTGGTTGAGAGGCGGCTTAGTTTTTCCGGAGAGCACGGGTTCTCCCCGCACACCCTGAGCACCCCCCTGTTTCTCAGAGCGGCAGCGTTTCCACTGCCATCCTGGGCTGGACTGGGAGCAGGGGAGAGAGAAGCAGCTGGTTTAAATACCGAGCACAAGGGAGGAAAAGCAAACACACCCAGCCTGCAGCAGAGGGTTCCACGCCAAAGCGTGTTGACTGCTGTTGCGAGGCTGCAGTAGCCAGGATCCCGGGAATACCCAGCATTCAGACTGTTTGTCTGTGCAATTCCCACACCTGGAGCAGATCAGCTGAACAGCTGGGAAAGTCCCTTTAACCACATGCCCGTCCCCATTTAACTCCCCTGTGCCCTTTCTTCCACCTGGCTCACTCAGATCCAGACCTGGGGGCACCCCAGCAGTTTTATGCCACCTCAAAGGTCTCAAGGAGGCCCAGGAGACGGTGGGACTTCAGCACGCCTTGCATGTCCCAGTGTCAGGGCAGCGCTGGAGAGGACTGGACAGGAGTTACTCCTGTTCTGACTCTAAGGAGCCAACACAGATGGCAGGAGTATTAGGATGGAAGGGTTTTTCCATCTGGCTAAAACATGCCCACGCAAAGAAGCACAAAGCAAGGAGGTTCAGATGTAACCCCAGACTCCCAGCGATAGGATTTCAAGCTCACACCTGGTACGGTAAATACTGCGGCTGCTCACAAAAGGCTCTGCAAAAACAAAATGCGTCCCAAGGCCATCCTCAGGTCTTCCATGCAAACCACTGACTTCTTTCCTAGCTTTATTGCGAGAAGCGAGTTCCAGGGTCTCAGCTCCTCATAGAAAGCAGGGCTGGGAGAAATGACATATATGTTTACAGAACCCCAGCCACAGCTGAGGACATCCCTGGACAGGATAACTGCTCCCCCGGGGGGAGGGCAGGGCAGCAAGCGAAGCAGAGCGCAGCAGCTTGGCTGACAGCCTGCAGGACGCTACCACCATCCCTTTCCTCCTCCCCAGAGGGAAAAGTGATGCTGTTGTCCCCTTCCTCAGTCTCCAGGCTCCGAGCATCAGGTGCAGGAGGGCTTGGCAGTACTGGAAAAGGAGCCAATGTCTCTAAATATGTAGTGCGGGTACAGGTGAAACGGAGGGACAATTGCTGATGGCAAAGGAAGAGCAGTTTGGCAAGAGGGAGTCCCAAAGTTCAGACCTAGTCTCATACCTTCCAGAGTTTCACCACCCCGAGACAGAAGCCGTAACATGCCATCCGGGGAACCAAGGCAAGTGTCTGCCAAAGCGTTGCATAAGAAAGCAGGAAAGCTCAGTGCTGCCAGCACCAGTTTTCTTTGTGATGCGCTTTGAGATCTGCTGATGAAAAGTGCTATGCGAGACCTGAGGACTATTAGCCATTCTTGCCAAAGGCAAGCATCCTGCCCCCCGGGACAGGTACGCGGTACCAGGAAGAGAACACCACAGCCGAAAAATAATCAGAAGTGCAGCAAGATTAATAAGCAGTGTTAATTTAGGGAACGTAGATGCAAGAAAATGATAACCACCATCATATGCAGAGCAAACGCAACGTGGAGATATGCTGCAGGCCCACGGGTGTCTGAGCGATACAAGCAGCCAGGGCAGGCAAACAGCAAGAGACAGCAGAGGGTCGCTAAACAAACACCAGACTATGCACTAGCTCCCGGCAATGCAATGGGACTCCTATTTCCTGGGACAAGTATTAACGGAAAAGGCCATTTTTGTAGCCCAGCTGCAGAAATTGTCCTGAACCAGACAGAGAAAGCTTGCAAAATTACACCATCACTTGGAAAAGTGCGTTGCCAGAGGGAGTTTAGGCATCCAGCTCGAGGGGGATTTGGGGGGTGTGGGAGAGTGGCAGCTACACTTCCCCAGCTGGGGGTTTTTGGCACTTTTGGGTTGAGTGAAGACCACCCAAAGCACTCAACAAACTTTACTCCTCCAGGCCTTCTTCCAGCTCCCACCTATAATTCACTCGGGAGAGAAAACTTGTGATTTTATCTTGGATTTTCACTAGCCAAGAGCTCTCCTGCATCTTGGCAAGCAACGGCAGGCCTTTGGGGAGGACACCTACTCGCCCCACGGCTCTCACTTACCGCCAGCCACAGTTGGGCCAAGCACAAGTGTAGGGCTTCTCGCCGGTGTGCCGACGAAAGTGAGCCTTGAGGTGGGAACTCTTGGTGTACATCTTGCCGCAGCCCGGGTGCGAGCACTTATGGATGCGGACGAGGGAAGGGGGGGCTTTCTGATACTTGGGGGTTGCCTCCACCTCTTGCACATCCCTTGGCCTCATGGCGACTGGCAGGGGGGCAATTTTGACATATTTTTGGTCCACGATGCTGACAGGAGGCTGGACCTGAGGGAGAAGGGACAGGTTTTGGCCCTGCACGCTGATAACCAGCTGGGCCACCCTGACACCACCTGTAGCACTCTGTGCTAGCGGGCTGCCACTGTCCACCTGGAGAGGCTTGATTTGGAGGACAACAGGAATGCTCCCAGCAGCTGCTGCCCGGTCACTACCATCAGCTGCCCCTCCAGGCTGAGCAGCGTGTGAGACATCTTCTTCTTGAACCACACCGGAGACGGGCTGTCCCCCAGAGCTACCTAAGCTGACCTCAGATTTGATCTCGACTTTCTCTCCAGCTGGGTGAAGCTCGCTTGCTTCATCTTTGAGGAACTCAGCCTTCTCCCTTAGGAACTCCTCAATCTCCTCCAGGGTGGGAATGAAGTCCTGGGAGAGGCTGCTGCAGAAGTCGGGCAGCCTGAGGTGAGCCTCACAGACAGCGAATTGGGGTTTTGGGTCTTCCTCCTTTGCATCGGACAGGGGGAACGAGGTGCCTTCAGGGTGGCTGGTGCTGCCTGCAAGGAGATGGCCAGAGCCTTCTGGGTGGCCGGGCGCCCTCTCGCTGCCGTGCCCGGGCAGAAGGGATGGTGGCATGCTGCGTTGCAAGGCACTGGCAGAGCTCTCGAGCAGGGAAGAGCTGGTCAAGGCGGGCAGCAGCTCCCAGCAACTCACAGAGACCATTTGTTGACTCCCGTCCTCTGCTCAGACAAAGCTCTTGGCTTGGTGGGATCAGAACCCTCTGTAAGAGCTCAGCTGGGGCTCCTGAGGCTGGGGAAGTCTTCATTCGTCTGCAAGGGAACACCACCAAGGTTATTTCCAAATTATTTTTTAAGAACAAACAAGAAAACCTCAACCTTTGAATAAAATGGATTGTGCACTAGAAAGAAAACATCAAAACTAGTCAGTGGCCTTTGTTTTTAAAGAGCCTGTTGCTCAAAAAACACATGCTAACTGTTTTCCTACGCAGGACACCAACAGGCTGCAAAGAGCTAGATTCCCCCCAGAAGCAAACTTCTCTGGGGAGTTTATTAAGGTAAAAATACACAGTGAAACACTTCATCCCTCTTCCACCTACGCCAGAGGGCAGGTATGTGCTGCGAGACAGCAGAGAGGATGACTTGCGGCTTACAGCTGGGAGCTAACTGAGATCCAGAGAGGGTCCTGTTTTCTCTGCACGGCCGATGTTGGTACAACCGCAACCTGGCACAGACCTGTGACGGCTGGATTAAAGAGAACTGCTTTGGGAACAGGTCACAAGACAGCTCTGAGCGTGCCTGCTGCCAAACTGCTTGGGGCCCCGGTAAGGCCTCGCCAGCAGCCACGCCGCTGCGGCTCCGCCAGCGATCGGCGCCCGAACAAGCGCGTTTAAAGCCAGTTGGGGCAGGTCTGCCCCGGCCCAGTCCCACCTCCAGAGAGCATCGCAGACAGACCGCCCGGGGTCAGCTCACGGGGCCCTCGAGGACACAAACACCGTGTTTCAAACAGGTGACAAAGATCACAACATCTCCAGGTTAGACCTGCGCGGTCTCCGGAAGGTGGCTGGTCCCCCAGGATTCAGCACATGGAAGCCCACAGGCCCCGCTGTGGCTCATGGGGCTGGAAGCCCGGTGCCGGAGCAGCCACACGTCATCCCTGCCCCTGCCAGGGGACAGCCTGGGGGCTGCATCCTGCTCCTGCAATGCCTGAACCACCAAGAAGGCAGGATTTCTTTACATTTAACACAGAAAGTGAGGTTCCAAGAGAAAGAAAACCTATGCCCAAGTCTCTTATGAACCTTTTCCAGAGTAAGTGACTGAGTCCATGCGATTTCTGCAGAGCTGCAAACCAGTCAAGCCAGTCCTTGTTATCAGTGCTCCTCAGGGTCCCGAGAGCTGGGAAAGGGGATTTTTGAGAAGCGGCTTGGACGTGATATAAAGGCTCTTCTCCTTAAGAAGAAGTAATCCCCACATCGTTCAAAATCTGCTAAGAGGAAGATGTCGCGTCGTTCGGGGCCGTTTGCAGCGCTGCCCACAGTCTGTCTCCAGCACAACCCTGCACCAACCAGGCACCGTGAGCAGAGACCGTGACTGTGCACACGTGAGCTAAGAAAGGTGTTTGCGCCAATCGCAACCTTCAGGTTTCAAGTTTTCATCACAACACAAATTCGTGAACCACCACCTTCAAGGCAGCACCTGATTCCCCTCCTTCCTCCACACCAATTTTATGATCTCTTTCTGATCTCCGCTTCTCTGACTCTCATCTCCTCTTTCTACAAACTTCAGAGGCCAGAAAACCCTTCCCCCTCTGGCTACCAAACACTGCCGTTTACCTCTTCCAGAAAGGCTTAAAACCTGATTTTCCAACAAGGTCTCCTTGCAGAGCAACTTGGGAAGTCTCCATCCCTTCAGTATGCCCCTAGGAATTAAACTGCAAACTCCTCAGCTCAGGAGCCTCATTTAGAATATATCTTGCAAATTCGGCATGAGCCGTTCTGTTGAACTGACAACAGGAAGAAAAGCACAACCAGAGGGCAGGAAGGTCCGGTAGTCAAGCTGGTGGCTTGGAGATCTCAGCAGGGTCTCCTCTCTGCTGCAGCCTCCTCGTGCAGCCTCGGGGTTGTTGCCGGAGTGCTCTGGTCCTCAGTGTCCCATCTGAGTGGGGGCAATAGTAACGTCCTACCCTGCGGAGCGGTTCTAAGGGGCAACGTGTGACCTGCTGGCATGCTCCATTGCTAACAGACTTTGTAGATACCTCTCACAGGTGTCAGTGCCTTCTCAATCCGAGGCATTTTTGCAAACTACACATCAACAGCGCCATCAACCCAGGTTAGCGACTGCAAGAAAATGGAGACCTGACTTTGGACTTCAGTGGAGCATACTGCAAGACAAGGTCGACGTTGTTTTCAAGCTTCACTTTGCATTTCTATTCCTATAGTTTTTCAAATCCCCAGGAGCACTCAATTGCTGTATGAAATCAGCAGATGTGCAGTTGGAGCACACAGAGAAAAAGCAATTTGCCCAAGGTCAGCCAGCAAGCAGGAGCTGGGAACTCGGCCGAGGGTTACGACTCTCCTCTCGTGACCGAACACCACGAGCAAACACCTATAACCTCTTCAGAGCCAGGACCGACCCTCACTGGGTCCGTGCAAAACCTGGACTTTCAGGACAACTACACCAGGACAAATAAGTCAGACACTTGCAGCCAGCCCCACGTGCAGCCGATCCCGCGGCGGTACCGGGATGCCCCACGCGTTGACCCACCAAGGACAACCGAGCGTGGGCAAAGCCTGTCCCCACGGCTGTCCCCAAACCCCACGGCGGGGCACAGAGCCAGGAGCAGGCTGGAACCCCCCGGGGACGAGGAGACCGAGCCTGACCCGGCGACTCGCTTCGTCCCCGGGGGGGAAGGAAGAAA